>CM045743.1:698341-880841 GCA_024760905.1 Plotosus lineatus
CTTTACTGGAAGCGGTATTGTTCTGCAGGATATGGTCCCGTTCAAAACACGGGCTTGACTTGACCTAGAAACTCCTAAGATATCGATCCAAACAAGCATCTGTGAGACGTGCTGCGCAAACACATCCGATCCACGGAGGCCCCGCCTCACAACTTAAGGATCTGCTGCTAACGTCCTGGTGTCAGATACCACAGCACACCTTCAGAGGTCCTGTGGAATGCATGTCTCAGTGGATCAGAACTTTCTCACAACACAAGGAGAACCTAAATTATTTGAAAGTTGGTGTTCATGTCATGATGATCTGTGTAAATATCCCAAAAACTGATAACCTCTCTGTCCCACCGCTGCTCATGCCAACACCTTATAAAAGTGCGGTGATGGAAGGAGTCCACAAGTATTTGGCCAGATGGTGCACATGTATCAAGTCTGACTTTTAAGAGCTGAAGTTCAAAATAAGTTCTCAGGCACCTTCTACCACGAAGGGTTTTGCGCTCGTTCAGTCTCTGCTTTTAATCTTTTTAACATACAAAGTAAGTGACTGCAGCCGTAAAACTGAACACACCACCACATGCTGTGTGAAGTGCGACTGTACCTTCCTCATCCACAGCCGTGGAGTCCAGGTTGTCCGTGTAATCTTCAGTGAAGTTCGGTTGGGTCAGGTCCTGAGTTGGGTCTTTAGTTGTGACATGACCTGCATCTGTTCCATCATCTCCAGACTGTGTACCCTGGTTATCACCGTGCAGCGTGGGGAAAGCCTCGGCTACGGTTTCTATACAATCACAGATTTTGCATCAGTGTGCAGTTGGGTAATACTGTTAAAATAAACAAATAAATAAACTGCCTGAAAAAATAAAGCTGCACAGTCCATATTCAGTTCTGTCTTTATCCTCGATTCTCGTACTGAATCTCCAGAGCACTGTTCGAACAAACTTCATCATCATGACATGCAGCGTCGAGTTCATTTCTCAGTGAAGTCTTCAATCGATGAGGGGAAACTGAACCCCTCCATCAAGTCTTCTCCAGCACATCCTGAACACTTTCAATAGGGTGAAGGTCAGGACTCTGGGGGGCCGATACATATGTGAAAATGATTTCTCATGCTTCCTGAAACACTCTGATTATTCGAGTTCCCATTTTATATCTGCACCTTCGGGGTAGAAAAGGTACGTTGGTGTAATCACCTGCTCATTCAGTACATTCAGAACATTCAGATCATCAGCTGCTCTATTTTATTACCACAATGCTGCTGAGCCTCGACTGGACCAACCAGGAGCAACATCGCCATGGAGATTGTTCACTGTAATTGAGGATAAAGGTAGTCTACAGCTCTGCAGTGTGTAACTGTATACAAGTACACACACACACACACACACACACACACACACACACACTCTGGATATTGTTCAATAGTCCCTTTGATGTTGTGTATCGGAGACTGTTTAGCGATATTCACACCACTGTTGAGAATAACTGCCATTTGACAGTTCAAACAATATAAACGGTAATGGCGGGAGACGAGTACGGAATTCCGACAAAATGCGACAAAACTAATAGGAAGCTCAATGGTCAAGGCTCTGGGTCAGTGATCCGAATGTGGGGGTTCAATCCCCAGCATCACCATATAGGGCCCTTGATTAAGGCCCTAAACCAAAAATTGCCGAGTTGTTTTAAAAGAATAATAAATGTAAGTTGCTCTTAATGGAAGCTTCTGGCAAATGCTGTAAATGTAAATGTAGGTCAATAGCAACCCAGAAGCTCCTGAACGGAAATAATGGAATTTAAATGAAAATCAGTCTACACGATGGAGAAGACTTTTCAGTCACTGAACACAAAACTACAGTGGTGGCCTAGTGGTATAGGCGCTGGACCGTTGATCCTAAGTATGGGGGTTCGAGTCCCACACTCCACAAGGTTGTCACTGTCCCTCCAGTGCACAAACTGGGTTAACAAAAGCCGGCCATGTCTCTCACTGTCTATGGTGTGAGGATCATGTACAAGAACCATTGCTGACTTTTGTAAAGAGTAGCTACATAGCCGTCAGGTTGTGTTTCCGCCCTGCGATGGCCTGGCGAGCTGTCCAGGGTGTACTCTGCCTTCACCCAGAGTCGGCTGGGATGGGCACCAGCCTCCCTGTGACCCTAATTAGGATTAAGCGGTTACAGAAAATGAACTGATGATGAACACAAAACTAAAGGCATAAAGAACACACAAAAAACTGAAGGCAGGTCCAGTAAAGGCCTGGAAAAATTTACTGATTTGACAATACCATCCCTCATGGACACTGTTCTAGAAGTGAAAAGAGTGTCAGACAGAGTGATGAGTCTCAAGTTAGAAATTGAAGGTGTGCTGTTCAATGTTGTTAGTGTTTATGCCCCACAGGCAGGATGCGAGTTAGAAGAGAAGGAGAGATTCTGGAGCGAGTTAGATAAGTGATGCAGAATACCCCCAGAGATGGTCATTGGTGCAGACTTCAATGGACATGTTGGTGCAGGCAACAGAGGGGACGAGGAAGTGATGGGCAGGTTTGGTATCCAGGACAGGAACACAGAAGGACAGATGTTGATCGATTTTGCAAAAAGGATGGAAATGGCTGTGGTGAATACTTTCTTCCAGAAGAAACAGGAGCACATGAAAGCGGAGGTACGAGCACACAGGTAGACTACATCCTGTGTAGGTGATGTAATTTGCAGGAAGTCAGTGACTGCAAAGTAGTAATGGGTGATAGTGTTGCCAAACAGCATAGGATGGTGGTGTGCAGGATGACGCTGATGGTGAGGAAGGTGAAGAAGGCAAAGGCAGAGCAGAAGACAAAATGGTGGAAGCTGAAAAAGGAAGAGTGTCGTGTTGTCTTCAAAGAGGAGTTGAAACAGGCTTTGGGTGGCCAGGAAGTGCTTCCAGATGACTGGACAACCACAGTTAATGTGATCAGGGAGACAGGTAGGAGAGTTCTTGGTGTGTCCTCTGGAAGGAAAGTAGACAAGGAGACTTGGTGGTGGAATGAGGAAGTGCAGGAGTGTGTACAAAAGAAGAGGTTAGCCAAGAAGAAGTAGGACACAAAGAGGACCGAAGAGAGTAAACAGGAGTACAGGGAGACACAGCGTAAGGCGAAGGTAGCGGTGTCAAAGGCCAAACAGAGGGCGTATGATAGGTTGGAGAGTAAAGAGGGAGAAAATGATTTATACAGGTTGGCACAGCAGAGAAATAGAGATGGGAAGCATGTGCAGCAAGTTAGAGTGATAAAGGACAGAGAGAGAAATGTATTGACTGATAACAGAAGTGTGCTGGGAAGATGGAAAGAGTACTTTGAAGAGCTGAGGAATGAGGAAAATGAGAGAGAAAAAAAAGAGTAGAAGAGGTGATTGTTGAGGACCAGGAAGTAGCAAAGATTAGTAAGGGTGAAGTGAGAAGGGCATTGAAGAGGATGAAGAATGGAAAGGCAGTTGGTCAGGATGACATACCTGTTGAGGTATGGAAGTGTCTAGGAGAGGTAGCAGTAGATTTTCTCACAAAAATATTCAACAAGATATTAAAGTGAGCAGATGCCGGAGGAATGGAGAAGTGTGCTTGTGCCCATTTTTAAGAACAAGGGAGATGTACAGAGTTGTGGCAACTACAGAGGGATAAAGTTGATGAGCCATACAGTGAAGTTATGGGAAAGAATAGTGGAAGCTAGACTAAGGGCAGAGGTCAGCATTTGTGAACAACAGTTTGGTTTCATGCCAAGAAAGAGCACCACAGATGCAGTGTTTGCTTTGAGGATGTTAATAGAGAAGTACAGAGAAGGTCAGAAGGAGCTGGATTGTGCCTTTGTGGATCTGGAGAAAGCATATGACAGGGTACCGAGAGAAGAACTGTGGTATTGTATGAGGAAGTCTGGAGTGGCAGAGAAGTATGTTAGAGTGGTGCAGGACATGTATGAGAGATGTAAGACAGTGGTGAGGTGTGCTGTCGGTGTGACAGAAGAGTTCAAGGTGGAGGTGGGACTGCATTAAGGGTCAGCTCTCAGCCCCTTCTTGTTTGCTATGGTGATGGACAGACTGACAGACGACGTTATACAAGAATCTCCATGGACTATGATGTTTGCAGATGACATCGTGATCTATAGTGAGAGCAGAGAACAAGTGGAGGAAAATCTAGAGAGGTGGAGGTATGCCCTGGAAAGGAGGGGATTGAAGGTTAGTCTCAGTAAGACAGAATACATGTGTGTGAATGACAAGGACCCAAGAGGAACGGTGAGGTTACCGGGGGTAGAGATTAGGAAGGTGGAGGATTTTAAGTACTTGGGCTCAACGATCCAGAGCAATGGAGAGTGTGGAAAAGAGGTGAAGAAGCGTGTACAGGCAGGTTGGAATGGATGGAGAAAAGTGTCCGGTGTGATGTGTGATAGGAGAGTATCGGCAAGAATGAAAGGAAAAGTGTACAAGATGGTGTTGAGGCCAGCGATGTTGTATGGTTTAGAAACAGTGGCCCTGGGGAAAAGACAGGAGGCAGAGCTGGAGGTAGCAGAGATGAAAATGTTGAGGTTCTCTTTGGGAGTAACGAGGATGGATAGGATGAGGAATGAGTACATCAGAGGGACAAGCACATGTAAGACGTTTTGGAGACAAAGTCAGAGAGGCTAGATTGAGATGGTTTGGACATGTACAGAGGAGGGATAGTGAATATGTTGGTTGTAGGATGCTGAGGTTGGAACTACCAGGCAAAAGGCCCAGAGGAAGACCAAAGAGATTTATGGATGTGGTGAAGGCGGACATGACGGTCGTCGGAGTAAGAGTAGAAGATGCAGAGGATAGGGTGAGATGGAGGCAGATCATTTGCTGTGACGACCCCTGAAGGGAACAGCCAAAAGGAAAAGAAGAAGATCCCTCATGGACACGATGAAAAAGTCCCAGACGGACGCTTCCCAGTTAGGCGCTGGTATATCAGACGTGGAGAGATACCTTGTGTTTTTGTTACGAATCACATGTCTATGAAACATTTGCACATTTTATTTGAAAATAATGGAAGTAATGCACTCGAGATGATAACGCAGGGACCGCAGTGTGTTTCAAGGTACAGTATGCAATATAATAATAATAAAGCGTCTCAGTCCAAAGCGTTCCTGTAGGAGTCGTCTATCGAGGGGGAAACCTTGTTAAAAATCTATGGGTGCCACTCTTCAGGGGTCACCAACTGATACAGGCTGCCTCCAAATACTGAAAAATGAAGTTTATATTTATAATTGTGCAAGTTTATACAATTAATTTTGAGCCTGGCATAAAAAAATCCCAAAGGCTCTGTGTAAAAACATGAAGGATTTTAGCTGAACCAGTGGAATTAAATCTGAATTTCTACTCAACAGTCAGATCTGTGCTCATTATTTATTTATATATAATCTGTACATGAATGTTCCCAAATTATATCCGGCCTTATCTGAACATAACTGGAAATATTGCACATACTATATACAGTATATATATTCAGCGTGTTTCTGTCCCTTGCTAAAAAGGGTTGTGACAGGAAGGGCATCCGACGTAAAAACCTCTAACAAATCAAACGTGCGAATCAGATGATTCACTGTGGCGACTCCCGAGTAAAAGGGAAAACGCCGAAAGGAAGATAGATAGACTATATACAGTGTGTGTGTGTGTATATATACAGTGTATATATATATATATATATATATATATAGAGAGAGAGAGAGAGAGAGAGAGAGAGAGAGAGAAAACTTGCTGCTGTGTGCACTTCTGACGAGTTGTTAAATTGAATCGTTACTTATTTATTACATGTGTAATGACAAAGTTGAATCTAATCTATTGAATCTAATCTAATCTGATCTATATTACGTCCAGTTAAATCCATCATGGTGGTGCACAATGATTTTTAAAAATCTCTTCCGGTCCCGAGATTCATGATCTGGCTGTATATACGTATATGAAATGCAACTGTGGTCATAATGACATGTCCATTCAGAGCGACCGTCATATTTCTTTACAGGAGACAGACATTGACTCGGTGAGCTCAGGAATGTTGATATTAAGACGAAGTTGAAATTTGAACTAGCCAAACGTGGAAAAAGTCTACATTATGTAAATTTTCCAGCCGAACAAGGTTGTTGCTGTAATGTCTTTTCTGTCTGACCACGAGATGTCGGACGGAAGGTTGCAGCTGGCGGTGAGTGTTCGTCACACATCACCTTGATCATACCGGGGTGGCAGCTGAAAAATAAAATAAAATAAATGAACGAGTGTCTTTGTGGAGGATCAATTTTCACGGGTTGCTCTTTTTTCTTCTATTCTCACAACTCTTGCTTGCATTCCTCAGGTCATGGCATGGACACACCATGTGACTTTTCACACGTAGGTGTCCCGACCCCGAGTCCCGTGGCACCGAGTCCCAGAGTGCACCGCATGGAGAAAGGTGCTGGCCTGGTCGATCGAACCCGTCCGGGCCTTTTTAAGGGTAGAAGACAGCCTTTAGTATGTTTATACCTCACAGACAACATGTAGACATGGAAAAGTATAAAAACTCAACTAAGGTCTTGTTCACTGAGCAAACGCAGACCTACAAATAAAAACAAACATCAACACCTTTCCGAATTCTTACATTAAGAAATTTACAAAAGCAAATATTTCTTGCTAGGAAAAAAAAATATTTTCCACCTACAGCCACCTTGACCTCTGTCAGCCATCACTGTTTAAAACTCTTCATGCAGCATTAAAAATAAAACGATGGTTATAATGCAGAGCGAGTGGACATCACGTGATGAGCAGCTCAGACGGTTCTGCATGTTTACTTGTGCTGATGAAGCGTCTCTTGTTTTGGAGCACCATCAATGCTCCCCTTCACCCTGAGCCACAAAAGCCTACTTGTATGAACCGGAGCAGCAGCAAGTAAAGGCACCAAAACATGGTGTGTGTACTGAAGGCAACACAAACTCATTTATGCGCCGCATGTGGAAAAGCTTGCAGTTTGTGGCTTTGGTTGCTATGGCACGTTCTCAGTAAGAGTAAGCAGCGTGTTATTAATTCAGGAAAGGTTACAGGATGATAAAGTCACAGCATCGCTTCATACATTTTTATATCAAAGTCATCTAAAATCTCAATGCAATACGCAAAAATATCAGACAATCTACCCCGAGACTGTATTCACACACTCATCATGTACGCGCGTCGGTTATCAGTTCACGGCTGTACTGAACCTTGAGGCTGTAAGCGAGCTGTAAGCACGGACCTACTGCGCCGCTATCTCACCCGTGCTTTCAAACGGATGTTTATAGCATTAGCTAAGCTAGCTAACGGCTGGACACCGATGTCAGTTTGTAGGTCATAAAAATGAGTTCATTTAGCCTTTGTATCCTGGATGATGCTGTACGGCTGAATTCCGGTTTGATTCGATGACGTGCAGGAGGGGCAGGCAGGGGCAGGGATGGGTTCCATGTGAACAACTCCTTCACATTCTGAATGGGGCAGTGGTGGGATGGTGGTAAGCTGCTGGATAACTGAGCCCAAGGTTGAGACTTCAAGGCCCGCCATCACCGGGTTGTCATTGCTAACCCCCCAGTGCACTAACTGGGTTATCAAAGGCCGGACGTGTCTCTTACTGTCCGTGGTGGAGGTTCATGTAAAAGAACCATCGCTGACTTTCGTCAATAGGATTCACAAAGCCATGAACATGTTTCTACCCTGCAATGGCCTGGCGAGCTGTCCAGGGTGTACTCTGCCCTCGCCCCGAGTCAGCAGAGATGGGCGCCAGCCTCCCTCACTAAAGAGTGACTCTGAAAATTAATCTCTGGTAATGTAGATGTGTGGTACGTTTGCATAATGGGACTTGATTTAAATTTATGGGATCACAAGTATGTAATATAGGTATTTATGGGATCGACAAGTTCTTTCTCACTGAACATAATCCGACTGTAATATTATAGACGGCCAGCAGATGTCCCAGAATCAAATCTTTAAAACAACAATCAAATATAAATTGTGGAAGTTGTGTTATATTTATCTTCTTATCTGAAAACAAACAAAAACCCCCAGTATGATCTACAACAGCTTTTAAAAACACGCTAATGATACAGCAGGCGACAATGCAGATCACACCCCTCACATGCAGTGGGTTTAGAACCAATCACCCCAACCACATTCTCACACTTTGTTGCTTGCAGCCTGGAACAAACTGAAAAATGAAAAAATTCATTCACTTCCTGAGCCACTTAACCCCATTAGAGTCATGGGGAAGCTGGTGCCCATCTCAGCCGACTCAAGGGGATTCAGCGACGCAGTACACCCTGAACAGCTCATCATAGGACCAACACACATACAACCATTCACACTCACATCCACACTTGGGGCAAACAGCCAATGAGGTAAGGTAAGGTAAAGTCTGTGGGCTTTTTATACCCGAGCCATAGCGGCTCGTCAGGCCGGTGCTGAGCCCCGGTTTCTGTAGTGTGAAGCAACTAGGAGTTCAACGTCACCTGGATGGGATGCATCGCAGGTTACCTTCCCAGTATATTTTACTGGTACCCATTTATACTGCTGGGTCAACAGAGGCACACTTGTGAATAAGACCTTGCCCAGAGGTCTTGGCACAGTGGGGGTCTCACTGGGATTTGAACTCACAACCTCCTGATCTTAAGCCCAGCACTCTAACCACTAGGCCACCAACCAATGAGGCTGCTGTTTATGTTTTTTGACGATGGGTGGACACCGGAGTAGCCGGAGAAAACCCACATGAGAATGCAAACGCCACACAGAAACTTCCTCACCAAGCCTGGGAATTGAACCAACACCTTCTTCCTCTGCCACCCGAGAACAAAAGATACATGAAATCTTTTAGCTGTATATATTTACTGCAAACAGTGAAAAAAATAATACTGGTACAGTATACCTCAACTTACGCCGTTTCAAGTCAAGTCGTTCTTGATTATATTTCCATCAATTTTTTGAAAACTGATGTATAAAGTTTATGTCATTATAAACATATATTACGGTAAGCCCCCGCCCATTCGTGGTTCACTATTCGCTGCCCCGCTTACTCACGAATTTTGCTCTCAAAAGCATTTTTTTCATGTTTTTAAATTGGTACAGTGTTTCTTAATTATTTTCTGTGACGCCCCCTGTGGGAAAAAAAAAAAAAAAAAACAAAACATTTCACACCCCCTGCAGTCCGCGCGCAACTATATATATATATATAGTATTATTTGTCTATTATGAATACACCTCTGCATAACATTGTACATTTATTAACATGAAAATGAAAAAAAGCATTAAATAATAATAATTTAAAAACCCACCTAATTCTGGTGTTGTATGGCAAAAAAGCATGTTCCCCAGGGTCATACGTGCTCCCCCTGGCATCACACCACACCACACCTCTCAAGGGGGGCACGCCCCACTATTTGAGAAGCACTGAATTAGCGACAGCCCCGACAAATGAGACATGTACATCATCACGACATAACCTTCACATGATTCAAATTTAGCCAGTGGCCGAGAGCTTTTGTTTCTCCCTGCTGCTGGCTGGTTGCAGATGATGTGTACGCCTTTCTTTCTCCTTCGCGCACGCCATCAACGTGATTGCTGGAATTGTGAATTCAAGTGTTTTTCGTATGTTTCTTAATGAGTATTTAAGCGCTATGATGTCACTCAAACGCCCTGCATCTTCTCTAGCTTCTGGTACGGAGCCGAAGTGCTTTATTTATTCATAAATATTATCACAGTACAAAATTTAAAAGTTTATTAATCATTACTACATTTTACTGCATTATTACTGTATTTATGAGTAAGACTGGCTATAGAATGTTTTTAAAAAGCAGATTTTAGTGTATGTAATATCATATATAGAGTTTTAAAACCGCATCAATAACTTGCGGATTTTTGGGATCCACGGGCGGAGGAGGAATTTCTGTATATTATATATATTTAGTACAGTATATATGTAGTATATATACATATATAGCTATAGATATTATTATACAAGTAAATTTGGCATAGGCTAGTGACAAGCTAATTTGATTTAAGTTGTTTTTTACTTACGTCAGCCCTCCTGGAACCAATTAAGCCGAGGGTGTACTTGAATTAGCAATTCTCAATGTCTTCCTTTCGGCTTTTTCCCTTTTACTCGGGAGTCGCCACAGTGAATCATCTGATTCGCACGTTTAATTTGGCAGAGGTTTTTACGTCGATGCCCTTCCTGTCACAACCCTTTTATCAAGGGACAGAAACATGCTGAAGGCTTTGCAGCCTACTCTTTATGAAAGTCAGCAATGGTTCTTTTACATCAACCTCTCACCATAGACAGTGCGAGACATGACCCGCCTTTGATAACCCAGTTAGCCGCACTGGGGGGGACAGTGACAACCTTGTGGAGAGTGGGACTCGAACCCCCAACCTTTGGATCAGCGATCCAGCGCCCTATACCACTAGACCACCACTGCCCCCTGAATTAGCAATTCTCAATAAAATAGAGAAATAAAAAGTGGAATCACTGAGATGGTTAAAATGTATAAACTCAATAAGGAGGAACTGATCACCTTCATTGCATACCAAGCTAACTGCCTTCCACTCGTGATCAACTGCTTCCAATCTCATCAGTTCAACATTAACACAGCTCTTTGTAAAACATTCCAGTGATAGGAAGTGTAAGGAACAGCAATCAATCAACTCCAGTGGCCGGGCATTGCCAAAACATCTCAGGGATAAAGTTGTAGACAGTTGTAGACTGGCACAATTCAGGAGATGGAGAATTCTTGTGAGGTTTTATCAATCCTGAGGAGCACACAGCGACATCCACAGTCAGGAAGTGGGTTGGGCTCCGTCACCAAACTGGAGCAAGAGGAAAGTGGCCTAAGAGGGGACAAGGATGCAACTTTGTTACAATGGTGCCTTTGAACTGATTACAGCAACTTTTGACCAAGAATGGCAGGTGTGTGAATGGGGAACACTGCACAAATGTGGCCCGTATGGGAGGGGTATGGAAAAAAAAGTCTCAGTTGAGGTGTGTAAAAACGCACCTTGAAGATTCTGAGGAAAAACAGAAAACAGTTCACATGAGAACAAACTCAAACTTTCCAACCAAAGAACCCCAGAGTATACCAAGCAGCTGGTAGAAACCTGTTGTGGAGGTGTTTCTGTGGAGCAGGGCCTCCAGATAAAACGAAAAATGAATGGAACAAAGTATCATCAAATTCTTGAGGAAAACCTGCTGATGTCCGAGAGGAAGTTCTCAATGGGAAGGTGGTGAAAGTTACAGCGCGGTGGTAAAAGCTGAAGCTGCCCCCACAGTGTCTGAAAGAGAAAGAGCCAAATGTCCTTTCTGTATGCATCTTCGTTTCAAGCTGTTCAGCAACAAAATGAGAATACTGTATTTTGAAGGGGTCATTTTCTCTGAAACTCGCTGTATATCCGAACGGTGAAAATCTCGACACCGCTCTAAACACAGCACCAATCACAGCGCTCGTGGCCATCAGTTTATAATCACCACCCACAGGTGGACTGTATCTGAGCTCATGAACCTTATTTTATTGACATATTCATCGGAATTTTCCCAGAGACGGGACATCACATCGACTACGCCTGAGGTGCACAGACAGGTAAAAGAACCGAGTAACGGCCCAGTTAGTGCGTTATCAAAGGCCGGCCATGTCCCCCGGTGTCTACGGTGAGAGGTTCGCGTAGAAGAAACATTGCTGTCTTTTGTAAAGAGGAGCCGCAAAGTCGTCAGCGTGTTTCTGTCCCTCGCTGAAGGGTTGTGTCAGGAAGGGCATCCGACGTAAAAACCTATCAACCAATGCCAATCAGATGATTCACTTGTGGCGACCCCTGAGGAAGGGGAAAAGCCGAAAGGAAAAGAAGAAACTTCTACTTTTACTGTGTAAAACTGCTTCGTAACAATGTCAAGTGTAAAAAGCACCATAGAAATAAAACTGAATTAAAACGAATTGCAGTAACAGCAACTCGATCAGAATCAGCTCTGAAAGATTGACATGCTCGCAATGATCCTGCTCGAGTGCCAGTGACGATCAGTGCTGTGCCATTCCGAGGTCCCAAAGTTGCAGCCCAATCAGATTGCTTGTAGTATCTAATAATAGACATTACAGTTTAGAATACGGTTCATTCAAGAGATTTTCTCATTTCTGATTGGGGAAGCATCAAAGTTGTTAAAGGTGTCTCTGGATAAATGAAACGGTCACTGCAGGACTGGTCTGTGAGTATTTAAAAATATTTTCAAAGAATAAAACAATTCTCAAAAGTGCAGCTTTCATATGATTGCGAATTATTAATCCTTTCACTTCGGTGGATTAACCTCCCCCACAATCATTTTTTCTATATCATAGACAATTGATCAACTTTGAATAAATGAATCATGGAAGTCTTGGCTTAATTTGCTCTCCGTTTGTTCCTGTGAATCGAATACCGCTGGCTTGGTGGATGTCGGCGTCCGCCTCGTGTTCAGCAAATTATCGTCATGTATAATTTTCTGTCTTCATCTTAAATCCGAGTCTTAAATAGGAAAGCTAGATCTTTATCTTCATTATTCTGTTTGGATATCACACTTTCTGTCCATCTAATCCTATCCTTCATCGCTTCTCAACCAGTCAGCTAGTATCAACCAACCTTTCACAGAATCTCATTTCCATCGTACTATTGCACTCCGCCCATTTTATTCTTGTATGAAACCTTTACTGACTGAACCCAGAAACAAAACATGGCTTTTTCATTACTCCACCATGGGCTTCTTGTGCAGAAAGAAAGGATTAAAGGGGAAATGAAACGCCGACTAAATAAGTTGTCGGTAGCTCAAGTATAGTTTATTGAAGCGATTGTGGCTTAAATTTTATATCATAAATAAACCATTGCACACACATCGGTTTTGTTTTATGTGCTTGTCGTATAAGTTATCGACAGCCGCCATTGCTAAGTGCCCGCCTACACAAAGTTACCGTGACGTCACTGGGTTGGTATAAAGTACCACATGAAATATCGTACATGCATATCACAGCATATTATATGATATAGACAACACGGAATCTCACGCCAACAACACGCAGTTTTTTCGCAGAAGACGATTATTTTTCGGAAGATGAAGGCGATATGGGGGGGGGGCTGCGAATCTACAGGCATATTTGACGAGCTCCACCGAATGTAGTGTCACAACTGACACCGGGGCTTTTGAGACAAAACGTGGCTTATCCGGACTTCCGATCTGTCAAGTAAGTACGTGCGCTTTGAATACTTGTTTAGTACTCAACATTCACTTTCTTACTTGAAAGATCAGAAGTCTGGATAAGTCGCGTTTTGTCTCACAAGCTCCAGTGGAGCGCGTCACATATGCTTTCAAGCCTATCCGACGGAATAGCGCCAATGCTAGTCCAAGAACCCCGGCTGAATCTGACGCCGAGAGTGATAATACGGATATTGACAGTGATGACAGACATGCCGGTGAACATGACCTGATCGGCAATTTTAAGTGCACTTGTGACAATTGTACGTTGTTACCACAAATTCCTCGCTGCCAGGATGCCGTGCTTGACCATCTCTTGCGAGCTGAGGGGGAGCTGACCTGCATAACAAACCAGACTGTTTCCTATACTGTGCCTTGAAAGGGACATTTTAGAGGTGGCCATGGTCTCCCTGAGACGTGTCCGTGCTGAAACCCTTGAACGCCCCATAAATAGTCGGTAGGTTTACAGATCAAGTCAGAACTGTCATGTTATTTTCTATGGTCGTCTAATATTCCATACCTCTGTGTGTTCAGCCTGGAGAGCTCGTTTTTCCGCCCTTCGCTTACGTGCCGATACTGTATTACTTTGCAGTGTGCTTGGTCCGTCAGTGCTTGTAATATTGTATGCAGAAAAGTCAAATACGGTCGGAACTGATCCTGGTTTCAACAATCCGGTTTTGGAGCACACCATGGGACCAGTTTCGTCGGATTTGTACGTGTGTATATAATCTTCTGTCTTGAAATGGGCACTGCAAATGCGTGCGCTTTCATTCACTGGTGGGTCGACACGTTCCAATGCACTGAGCCAGGCTTTTAATAGCTCACTGTTGCTTAAAGGCAGCCGGTGAAAGTGCGCGCCTTTACGTTTATAATCGCTGTTTGTACAGCCCGGTGCCATACAATGATGACCGGGACTTAAGGGCTTTTTATTATTATGCATTGATGCGTTGCTAGCCATTGTGATATTTACACAAGTTCACGACCACCAACCCAGTGACGTCACAGGAAACAGCTGGGGACCAATGGCAGCTTACAATAGCTCACACCGCAAATTTCAAATTGGATTTACATTATTATCAGGGCGATTTTCAACTGATCAGCTGCAAAAAACGTGATATCGAGGACCAATTGAAGCGAGAAAATGTTACACTGCAATGTACTTCATTTCCCCTTTAAGGGCCCATAATGTATGAATGACTGCTCATCAGACTCCCACTAGGGAAAGCCATACCATGATGATTATTTTGCCAAATCCTGATTTTTAAATCCCTGTAGCATTGAGCAGATTTTTCAGGTACATAAATGTACGGGTCATCATAATCCACTCAGGCCTGCCTGAGGAATCTTGTTGTCTATGAGTGACCCTGTATTATTTGTAGTAGATACATATTTGGTCATTTAGATATCAATCGAACCAAGTGACTGGTGGCCCAGCTGCTAATGCTGAGGTTAGGACAATACATAAAAAAACATGCACTTTGTCATTACTCCACAAGGGCTTCAGCCTCATCAATCCATACAAGCTCCTCCTACAAATGTAAATAAAATTTTACAAAACTTTCAAATGATCTTCAGGACATAATGGATACACCCCAAACAGCTCACTCGACCATCACAGGGACAACACACACACACACTCCTAGGGGCAATTTGGAACAGCCAAGTGAATACTTAATATTGTAAACATGTCTTCAGAGTGTGGGAGAAAACCAGGGTACCCAGATGAAATGTTTTTCATTTCGTTCAAGATTCCCATCTTCTCTTTAAAATGCAGAAAAAGGATTGAATAAACTGATCAACGGAGAATTCACTGAAATCTCCATCATCTCATTTCAAAGAAATCCCGAGTGAGGACACAGCAGTCTGCTTCCAACATTTCAGACATGAACATCACACCCAACCTAATCAATACAGGTAGTATCTAATTACTGATCATTTCTGAGAGGATTCTGGTCTTTGTGTGCCGGTAAAAAGAAGCCAAATCCTTACCTGGATGTACAAAGGTCACAAACAGCGCCAAAACTGAGAGGAAAGCAAATCTATAATCTGGGTGGAAGCTTCTGTAAAAGGCCATGTTGTCTGTGTCGGTCTTCAGACGTCTCACCACGAAGACCAGAGAAGGGGCTCAGTGTAGAAGAGGTAGTGCGAGAGGGTGGAGGACAAGTGAGAAGGTGGGATAAGGAGGGGTGTGTGAGGACAGGGTGGACAGTGTCAGTGTCTCCAGTTTTAGGTTTTAGACTATTTACTGTATAAACACAATGTTTACAACTTCAGATATTTTACAGACACATGATTTACATCCTCTCTGAAGATACAATCAATCAAAATTTCACACAATCGGTCAAGAACCATTAACATATCTTATAATGCTGATCTTACACCCTTCATACAGATGAAGCTGGGTTTTAGCCCTCATTCATCTGATGCCGAGAACTCAAAACAAAACCTGGACCGAAGTGTTGGATTCAGTCTTCAATGACTCATTACATTCCCTCTCTCTTAACGGCGGGAGAAGGTCTCAGTCGACACAGGGCAAAAACGGAGTACATCCTGAACAGATCACCAGACCATCTTAGGGTCAAAACACATGGGGAAACTTGGAACAAGAATTGAAACTAATCTAAGTTGTTGAACTGTGGGAGGAACCCAGAGCAAATCCACACAAGCAGAGAGAGCACGCAAACGCCACTCACAAACACCTGGGACTCAAACCCAGTACCATCTTTATGTGAGGCGAACGTGCAAAGCACTACACCACTGTGCTGTCCTAATTACATACATCATGATTATAAAGTCGAAACTCTTAAGGTTAAAACACTCAACAGGATCATTTAAACATGTGGATTAAACGCCATTCTACACGTAGCGAACAATAAAGACCTTCAGCATCACCGAGAGAATTGAGGTGGAGCTTTAGATTACGAAATGCTCATTAACCTGACCTTGAACCGCCACCTTATCATGGTGGAGGGCTGTGTGTCCTCATGACTCTAGAAAATATGTAGTGAGGGACATTATGCCCTTGCAAGGATCACCAAAGGAAGGTCCAGCCCCCCAAGATGGGTGGTTGCAGAGCCCAAGTTAAGGAGGATTGGTCTGACATAACCCACGCCTTTGGTTGCCACCCAGCTCACAACGCACCCAAACCCTATAATCCTTCCCACAAAATAAAAGAAACTGAAATTTTGGTGTTTTACTTTCCATAGGAGTCTTTCAATCCACCCTGAGATTTGAAATGAAAGACTCCTATGGAAAGTAAAACACCAAAATTTCAGTTTCCTTGCCCAGACAAGGGTTACCGGGCCAACCGGTAGCCACGCCTGGGGAAGGGGCTTGGAGTGAACACCTGGTGGACAGGCCAAAAGACATAGATCCACCCTACCATGGACTCAGCATTTGTGGGAGGGATTATAGGGGTTGGGTGCGTTGTGAGCTGGGTGGCAGCCTAAGGCGTGGGTTGTCGGACCGATCCTCCTTAACGTGGGCTCTGCAACCACCCATCTTCGGGGGCTGGACTTTATTCTATTCGGGAGTTGCTCATGGGGAAAGGTGACGAGCCGATGTGAGCATCTTTGTTGCCCCTCGTCTCGGTACCCACACGTTGGGGTTCTGCCCGGTTGAAGAAAGCGTAGCCCCACCCACCTTCAGGTAGTGGGACGGGAATAACTATTCAGAGTACTCACTCATCTTAGATGTGTTGGAGTAAACCCCTGAACCCAGTTCTCCACAAAAACTGTTTACAGTGGATGTTGGGAGCTGCCCTCCTTGACTGAGGTTGTTTTTGGGAGGCGGCAGGAATACTTCAAGGACCTCCTGAATCCTGACAACTCTGTGTAGGAAGACGACCCTGGGGATTTCAGGTGGGGCTTCACCCATTGCAGTGGCGGAGGTTTCCAAGGTAGTCAAAATGTTCCTGGGTTACCGGGCAAAAGGGGTGGATAAGATCCACTCTGAATATCTCAGGGCTCTGGATGTTGTAGGACTGTCTTGATTAACATGTCTCTGCATCATTGCCCAGGCATCGGGTGCCATACCTCTGGATTGGCAAATTGGGGACATAGTTCCCCTTTTGTAAACTGGACTGGAGAGTGTGTCTTAAGTATTGTGGAATCACACCCCACAGCTGACCTACTGGAAACGATGTGAATGACAGTCCGACCTTGGATTCAGGAGGGACAATGTGGTGTTCATCCTGGTTGCAGCATCTTCAAAAAGCTCTACACACTGTACAGGATCCTGGAGGATGCACGGAAGTTTGCCCAATCTGTCCGCACATGCTTGACAAGACTTTTGACTTGGTCCCTGAGGCCATTTTGTGGGGTGTGCGCCAGGAATATTGTGATTTTGCGCTTCAGGTACTAAATCCAGCATATTCACCTTGCCTTTGTTTTCTTCACTTTCAGAACTCCTCAATCCTATTGAGGGTTGTGAGGAGGCTGGTGCCCATCTGAGCTGACTTGGGCCGAAGGACAGTTCTTTCAGCCATTGAACGGCTGTTTGGTTTCATCTCACAATAAATATTCACAACAGGATGTCAAGTAGTCAAGTAACAAATTTTTAGAAACACTCACTAAGCCACAGCTGTGTAAGGGTTTAAATAGATATGACACGTGAACCGAAATGTAAGTCGCTGAAAATAAAGGTTGTCACAGCTCATTAATTTATCAACATAAACTCTGTATAACCAGCTGCTCAGTGATGTCTATGAACTTTTTGTTATGGAATATTCCACCATGTTGATATGCGTTGTTACATATATGTAAGACCTGCCCACAGCCAACCCCCATATTGGAGGAGGTGAGCTGCAGATTAAACAAATACTGACCAGTGAAACATGCCAAGAACTCAATAGTAATAAAAATAATAATAATAATAATGATAATAATAATAATAATTCTGATATTGGGGATAATATGGACAGAGCCCGATTTAAGAACCTGTGGTGAGTGAAAGAATGAAGTGCGTGGCAGCTGAAAGATGCTGAAGTACTCTTTCCTCAGCTCGACTCAGGGTGGCATCACTGCACAAAAATTTTTATATCTTACAAAAATCCTGAAAATGCAAAAGGTTACACAGGGATCCCTCACTTTACGGGGATAATTGGGACCAAGATCCCCACGCAACTATCGAAATTCGTGAAGTAGGACCACCCCCCCCCCCCTCCCCCCGACTGAGGTATATGTACATGTGTATATATTATATCAATAAATACATATTCAACGCTATAAATTCTTCTAACAAACACAAAATAAGATGTAAATAAATTATAAAACACACATACAGATGGTATGGCATGAGCAGATGACGACACGTGCACACAGATGGAACAATGCAAGTAGTTTTGATGGGAGATTTTGGGTTGTTTTTTTGCATATTTGACTGTGTTTTTGTGCCATTTTCCTTAACTTTTCCCCTATTCTTCCTTAATTTTCTTATTTTTTTAATTCAATGATTAATCTCTATTTTTTTTTTAAAAAAAAAAACTCGATGCACTGAAGCCACATGAATTAAAGCGCGAAGTAGCGAGGGATCCCTGTATATCTTCTAAACAGCATCACTGTCAGTGAAGGTGAATCCAGGTTCTTTTTTCAGTAACATCACCAAACCAGAATGAGGAAATCCAGTGAGCGGTGATGCTTTCCTTCCTCGCCATTACAGAGAAAATCCAATCTCACTTTGAATACAGAAGGGTCAGAGAGACCAGGTGATGTGGAACAGCCCACACAAGAGACTGTCATTTATTCTGTTCATATTGCAATAAAAAAGTATGACTTCGTTGGTTCATCATCTCCAATATATTATAATACAGATGCAGAATTGAAAGTTTATTTCTTAAACAGCCTAATTTAACTACTTAGAACTTTCAAACATGTCCTTAAAACAGGACAGCAGTGATTATATGCCCTTAGGTCCTACTCTGTCGTCATCTTCTGCCACATGGCAATAAGGAAGAGAAGAGAGCCAGGAAAAGAAAACAAAAAAGAGAAAAATTAATAAATAATGACAAGCAGAGTATAGATTTTTTTTCCTCAAACTCTGTAACTATTTTAATTAACTAATCAGTTATTTTAAAATAATCAATGAATCGGAGAAGCAGAGGAAACCTTCAAGAAAGCCACAGCTGGAACATGTGGATTCCCTTTGATCTCTCTGACTTTTAACTCGTCATTCCCCCGGGCAGCATGTTGGTGATGCAGGAGTCAGTTCAGGGCGATGATTCTGTAGCGAGACTTCCATGCCTTCGTTTCCTGGTTCGCCTCAATGTGTAAGAATCGAGAATGGGATCAGAGGAGGGGTTTTAAAGAAAAAATTTAAGAAAGGGAAGTGTAATGGGGTAAAATGGCAGCTGTTGTGATGGGACAGTCAGGAAAGAGAAGGGATTTGTCAGCAGGTCTCAAAAGTCCTCCACAGTCTCGATCTCACCCATGTTTAATCTCTCAGATGAGGCATTGACCGAAAAGCCTGCAAAAAGAACAAGTGTGCATCAGAGAGCTGCGGTGCGGTCCCACTCATAAAAACACATCACACCCGCCACTTACCTAAAAGACTGGGATCTGCACGAACCATTTTTTGTTTCTTCTTCTTCTTTCCAGAGGTGACGGTTTCGAAGCGTGGTTGTTGTTGCTTCATGGAGTGGTTGGATTGGAATACAGGCTGAGAAATCGTTTGGTTTACCCCCCACACAGAGTCCTGATAAAACCAATGAACATAGTGTTAACACCATAACTCAATTCTCTAAATTCATCTTCCACATCACAAACTCATGACTGTTACAGAGCAGCACACGGTGACACGGGTGAGAGAGATAACAGCAACGAGAGGGCACAAAACAGACATCTGAATATCCAGTCGACAGGGCGGACCCGGCAGAGCGGAACGATACATGATTCCTAATTAGATGAACGCTGTTTGCCACGGCTTATCAATAACACAAATTGGTATGGTGGTTGCTTGTGTGTTTTGCTCAACAGAATAACCATAGAAAAGAAAACGTGGTAAAAGCATAAATCCGGAATTTCACTGATGACAACGTTTCGACAGTCATATAGAATCGCCGGTTGATGTTGCTGAGCAGTTTCACTTTATATCACGAGTTCTGCTTGTGGTTCGAGGCATTAAAGAGAAGAAATTTTAGGGAAACAGACGCAGCAAAGAAGACGGACTCCAACTGAAAAGCGGACCAGGGGATTTATTACCGAAACCCCCGCACGGCAGCACCGCAAAAATTACCGCTGGGTTCAGGATCTTTCCCTTCGAGACACATCAACTTTAAACTGAAGGAATTTTTAAGAATAATTTAATAATAATTCTGCAAACTTGAGGACGGCATCACATTATTTTATTGAAATTTATTTTTAAAGTTTTTGTCACTGAGCCACCACAGAATGAAATAGCCTCTTAAACACACATTATCAGTGAAATATAATAATAAAGCAATCAATCCCTTCAGCCTGTAAACCTACACCGCACCATGTGACTGTGTGGAAACACGAGTTCTGAATTCCACCTGCTCACATTCTATCCTCCTCCAGTACTCATCTGAACCATCAGAACACACCTGCTGAACTTTCGGCTGCTGACTCAGAGATGATTTCTGCTGGTTGACGTTCTGTTTGGCACGGCGCTCCAGGAACTGCTTGGCAAAGTCCTTGGCCTGAGGTGTATCACCCAGATACGCTCGAACGTAATCATGCACTTCATATGGAGAGTCCACCTCCTTCAAGAACGACGCAAATGTCGGGACTACAGTAAGGAAAAGAGGGAACAACCAATCAGAAGACAAAAAAAGAAAGGGTGGAGTGAAGGAGAGGAGAGCAGAGAGAGAGATATCATTAATTATATCATCCATTAGATCATAAAATCTCTAAGCAGGACTGTGAGGAGAGGATTCTGAAGTTCATGATTCAACAACATGAAAACAATTTATCTATAATAATATATTTGCATCACTGATGAGCTATAAACAATGAACTAAAGCTCTGCCCAGCTAGCACGAGTGGCGTCTGTGTTTTTCAGCCTTATAGTGACTGACGGATGGTACAGTACATACGCTGATACCCTAGTAGTTTATCAACATACCACAGCATGCGGTTGCTCATGTGCAGTGTATTTACACAATCTGATCTGCGGCATTATTTTAATCATAAAACTCACTTCAGGAGCTTAATAAGTACAAATCATCCATCCAGGTCACGCTGTTCTCACGATTCTCTTAATCAGCTTTTTCTAAATCAGGTTTTTCCAGAGTGCACAGAGCTGCTGACGCATGTGACAACCACAAATCTTCGTTCAGGTTTTCCTCCGTTTCATTTATTCTGTGTCTTCACAGCGAGAACACTACTGCTGACGTTTCCTTCTCTTGACTTTCTCAGTCACGTTAGCCTGGCCTTGTGCGCTCACTCTTCTGAAGTACTGGCTGTAAATGAATGTGGTTTCGAGGAATTTATGGCCAGATGCAGAACTCTGACTCTGGATAAAAATGTGTGTATAAATCATCCCAAACAGTTCACAAGTGATCTGAAACTAGGAGATCTCACAAACTTTAGATTACAAATGCCGAAACACAGCCACGCAGCTTTACCAGTGCTGATCATGAAACAACGCAGGAGGGCGAAATGACATCATTGTAAAATTCTACTTCTTTTTCAGTTACATATCTTCAACTGATAGATCTGTAACTGGTACACTTACGTCTCCTTATCCATGGCAGTTACATGTTCTTATCCATTAAATAACATCACCTTCATAAAATAACTGCCTAAGTCATATTTTGCTTTTCTAATGTATAAAACTTAATGGACAACTAATTCATGATATGTTTGTATATCACAATTAAAATGAAAATTTTGATATTTCTACAGTGTTACATAACCAGCCAAACTGACTTAAGCACTTTGACAGCTAGACCATTTTGAATTGGGCAGATTACCTCCATGCATTTCAACAGAACAACACAAGGTTTTATACCAATTTTCACACTTCAATTCGGACCTCTAGTGGTCAAAGTCTGACTATACATTTAGGCGTACTGGTGTGGCATGTTGTCGAAAAACATGACATTCAGCTGGTACCACATGCTTCACTGACTGGAGGTTTTTGTTCTTCCTTTTCGTAATTGGAAGAGCTGTTTGGTACATTGGAATCTGTTTCAGGTTTTATATACAACCTGCACTCTCTGTGGGAGAGGCTCCTAAATTGTCCCTTCAGCACAGGACAGCTCTTGCTTTAATTTCTCCGTCCTCGCAATTCATGTACCGTGGGTTCACCAGCTCTCATCCCAGGTCTGACGCTCATTCAGAAAGGACTGTCCTTTACTTCACTTTGTATGGGGTGGAAGTTACTCTGGCCTTGTCAATCACAACAATGTAATCCCTCTCAGTGAAAATATCAGAGCCCCCTATCATCTCCATTTTGCTGAGCATGCTGTCACACTCCATTTAAGTGTGATCAGTGACGAGGAAATTCTGCAGAACAGGGACGTGGTTGCCTTCACAAGAAATGCATGGCATCAATCACCCCAAAAAAACATTTCTTGTATCTTGGGGTTTTTAAGAAATGATCTGTTCAAAGTTCTTAACAGATATGCAGAAACCTCACTACTCAAGCCACCTCCGGTCTCATTTCAGAGATAGCACTGACCTTCCTTTCATTTTCGGTCATACAGCATAAAGTTATGCACCTGAAGCTTTGTTATACACAAGCTTGGTTATAGAACAAGCCGCTTGCCTTTGTGTCTGGGCTTAGTAGTGCTGCCTGGAGATCCATGGTCCACACAGACTTGTGTAAGAAAACTTCTTGTCCCTGGCCTTCTCATGCTTCATTAATTTGCCAGCATTCTGTGCGTCTCATATTCTTACCTAGTGAGGTTACCATGTTTGAAAGAAACACACATCATAAGGTCTTTTCTAGGTATAAAGACTGAATATTTCTTCGCATGCAAATCCATAAAATGGGTGAGCCCCACAGATTGAATCACAGCTGTCACGTTCTAGTCTCTAGGGAGGTGTGCTATCATTGACCCTGGACACAGAAATTTGCTTTCCTTGCATGTTGGTGCGTCTCGACAGTAGAGTCGACAGTTGACTGAACCTTCAACTTGTTATTTAGGAAGTTGTTTTCTGTTTGCCAACTTCATGCATTTTCCACCTTTTGTACCTGATTCTGGAGTCCATTCTTCAGTGCTGGGTAGGATGTATAAAATGTAGTGCTGCAAAAATGCATCAATAAAAATCGACTATTAAAAGTGTTGGCAACAAATCTCGTTATTGAATAGTCTTGTGATTATTGTGTAATCAGGAACTAGAGACAAGTGTCACTCAGTACGGAGATGAACGGATGTGTCATGTGTGTGCCTCTCGTTTTTTCATCTTCATTACAACACTGCTCAGTCGACTGCAAGTGGCAGTGGGATGGAAAAAGTGTTCGACCGAAATCTTCAAAAGTTTGGGAGCATTTTAATCTCCATCATCCCCAACAATGTGTTGAACGCAGGCTTTCTAAAAGTGAGACGGCTCAGCACAGGAGTGCTACAGTGACTTGGGAGCCTTTTTCACCCAATTCTCCTGTTCACTTCATAAATTTAAGGATGTTCCTGGACATGTGCTGTTGTTTATGCTCGTGTTGATTGGTTCAATGTGCCATGTGCAAAACTTGACATTCATGTTGAATGGCTCGATTTTACTTATGGGAAAATGTTTAAAGGAACATCACCCAGAGGGAAAAGTAAGGGGTCTTTTTTCTTTAAATTTATGCTGTTTTCTGTTTATTTTCAGCTTTTATGTAAGTAGTTTGGTTGATACCACAAAATGAAAAACACAAATCCCAGTAAAACTATTCTATTGTTCTGTTATTATTCATGTTTTCCACCTCGATGGTAAAAAGCACTTACCGTACCACTCCGCTGGTAACATTTTAATAAGCGCACACCCACTCCAATTTTTAAAGCGCCCTGAGTGCTTATCACATCAATATACTAGTCCTTCTAAAAAAAATTAGCATATTGTGATAAAGTTCATTATTTTCTGTAATGTACTGATAAAAATTAAACTTTCATATATTTTAGATTCATTGTACACCAACTGAAATATTTCAGGTCTTTTATTGTTTTAATACTGATGATTTTGGCATACAGCTCATGAAAACCCAAAATTACTATCTCAAAAAATTAACATATCATGTTCAGGTAGTGTAAACGAGCTATTAACCTAATCATCTGAATCAACCAATTAACTCTAAACACCTGCAAAAGATTCCTGAGGCTTTTAAAAACTCCCAGCCTGGTTCATTACTCAAAACCGCAATCATGGATAAGACTGCCGACCTGACTGCTGTCCAGAAGGCGATCATTGACAGCCTCAAGCAAGAGGGTAAGACACAAAGAAATCTCTGAGCGAATAGGTTGTTCCCAGAGTGCTCTATCAAGCCACCTCAATGGGACGTCTGTGAGAAGGAAAAAGTGTGGCAGAAAACGCTGCACAACCAGAAGAGGTGACCGGACCCTGAGGAAGATTGTGGAGAAGGGCCGATTCCAGACCTTGGGGGACCTGTGGAAGCAGTGGACTGGGCAACAAGTACCGCATTCCCCAGGTCAAGCCAATTTTGAACCAGAAACAGTGGCAGAAGCGGCTGACCTGGGCCACAGAGAAGCAGCACTGGACTGTTGCTCAGTGGTCCAAAGTACTTTTTTCGGATGAAAGCAAATTTTGCATATCTTTCGGAAATCAAGGTGCCAGAGTCTTGAGGAAAACTGGGGAGAAGGAAATGACAAAATGCCTGAAGTCCAGTGTCAAGTACCCACAGTCAGTGATGGTCTGGGGTGCCATGCCAGCTGCTGGTGTTGGTCCACTGTGTTTTATCAAGGGCAGGGTCAATGCAGCTAGCTATCAGGAGATTTTGGAGCACTTCATGCTTCCATCTGCTGAAAAGCTTTATGGAGATGAAGATTTCATTTTTCAGCACGACCTGGCACCTGCTCACAGTGCCAAAACCACTGCTAAATGGTTTACTGACCATGGTATTACTGTGCTCAATTGGCCTGCCAACGCTCCTGACCTGAAGCCCATAGAGAATCTGTGGGATATTGTGAAGAGAAAGTTGAGAGACACCAGACCCAACACTGTGGATGAGCTTAAGGCCGCTATCGAAGCATCCTGGGCCTTCATCACACCTCAGCAGTGCCACAGGCTGATTGCCTCCATGCCACGCCACATTGAAGCAGTCATTTCTGCAAAAGGATTCCCGACCAAGTATTGAGTGCAGAACTGAACACAATTATTTGAAGGTTGACTTTTTTTGTATTAAAAACACTTTTTTTTTTTTTTTAATTGGTCGGAAGAAATATGCTAATTTTTTGAGATAGGAATTTTGGGTTTTCATGAGCTGTATGCCAAAATCATCAGTATTAAAACAATAAAAGACCTGAAATATTTCAGTTGGTGTGCAATGAGTCTAAAATATACGAAAGTCTAATGTTTATCAGTTGACATTACAGAAAATGACCTTTACCACAATATGCTAATTTTTTGAGAAGGACGAGTACATATATATATGTATATACACACACACACACACACACACACACAATAGCCCTTCTCAAAAAAATTAGCATATTGTGATAAAGTTCATTATTTTCTGTAATGTACTGATAAACATTAGACTTTCATATATTTTAGATTCATTACACACAACTGAAGTAGTTCAAGCCTTTTATTGTTTTAATAGCAATAATTTTGGCAACCTAGCTCAAAAAATTAGCATATTTCATCCGACCAATAAAAAGTGTTTTTAATACAAAAAAGTCAACCTTCAAATAATTATGTTCAGTTATGCACTCAATACTTGGTCGGGAATCCTTTTGCAGAAATGACTGCTTCAATGTGGCGTGGCATGGAGGCAATCGGCCTGTGGCACTGCTGAGGTGTTACGGAGGCCCAGGATACTTCGATAGCGGCCTTACGCTCATCCACAGTGTTGGGTCTGGTGTCTCTCAACTTTCTCTTCACAATATCCCACAGATTCTCTATGGGCTTCAGGTCAGGAGAGTTGGCAGGCCAATTGAGCACAGTAATACCATGGTCAGTAAACCATTTAGCAGTGGTTTTGAAACTGTGAGCAGGTGCCAGGTCGTGCTGAAAAATGAAAATCTTCATCTCCATAAAGCTTTTCAGCAGATGGAAGCATGAAGTGCTCCAAAATCTCCTGATAGCTAGCTGCATTGACCCTGCCCTTGATAAAACACATTGGACCAACACCAGCAGCTGACATGGCACCCCAGACCATCACTGACTGTGGGTACTTGACACTGGACTTCAGACATTTTGGCATTTCCTTCTCCCCAGTCTTCCTCCAGACTCTGGCACCTTGATTTCCGAATGACATGCAAAATTTGGCTTTCATCCGAAAAAAGTACTTTGGACCACTGAGCAACAGTCCAGTTCTGCTTCTCTGGTTCAAAAGTGGCTTGACCTGGGGAATGCGGCACCTGTAGCCCATTTCCTGCACACGCCTGTGCATGGTGGCTCTGGATATTTCTACTCCAGACTCAGTCCACTGCTTTCACGGGTCCCCCAAGGTCTGGAATCGGCCCTTCTCCACAATCTTCCACAGGGTCCGGTCACCTCTTCAGGTTGTGCAGCATTTTCTGCCACTTTTTCCTTCCCACAGACGTCCCCACTGAGATGGCTTGATGCAGCACTCTGGGAACAGCCTATTCGCTCAGAGATTTCTTCCTGTCTTACCCTCTTGCTTGAGGCTGTCAATGATGTCCTTCTGGACAGCAGTCAGGTCGGCAGTCTTACCCATGATTGCGGTTTTGAGTAATGAACCAGGCTGGGAGTTTTTAAAAGCCTCAGGAATCTTTTGCAGGTGTTTAGAGTTAATTGGTTGATTCAGATGATTAGGTTAATAGCTCGTTTCGAGTACCTTTTCATGATATGCTAATTTTTTGAGATAGGAATTTTGGGTTTTCATGAGCTGTATGCCAAAATCATCAGTATTAAAACAATAAAAGACCTGAAATATTTCAGTTGGTGTGCAATGAATCTAAAATATATGAAAGTCTAATGTTTATCAGTACATTACAGAAAATAATGAACTTTATCACAATATGCTAATTTTTTTATAAGGACCTGTACTTTTATCATTTTTAAATGGTTTAGGGGTAGTATTAGGGGCCTTGGAACGAATCAGGCCTTTTACATATAAATTGTGTTTTAACTTATGAAAAATTCAGGTTCCAAAACCACTTCTGGAACGGATTAATTTCGTAAGGTGAGGTACCAATGTATATTGGTTGGTGCTTCTCAGTTCTTCCTCCTGCAACGTTTCTCCTTCATGTTGGCCCTGCGAAAGACCTCAACGGAGGAGATGGCCCGATGCGTGATGTAGTGCCAGGCCTGTTGGTCAGCAGCAAGCGTCGACCACTGGCGGCAGTCAATGTTACAGGCTCTGAAAGACTCCTTGAAGGAGTCCTTGTAGTGTTTCTTTGGCGCCCCTCTGTCACGGTGGCCAGTGGAAAGTTAGCCGTACAGTTCTATCTTGGGTAGGCGATGATCCTCCATTCTGGAGATATGCCCTGCACAGTGCAGCTGCGACTTGAGCAGCATTGCTTTGATGCTGGTGATCTCTGCCTGTTCAAGAACCTCGATGTTGGCCACGCTCCAGTGGATATTGAGGATAGTACAGAGACAGCATTGGTGGAAGTGCTCAAGCAGTTGATGGTGGTGACTGTAGGTTACGCACAACTCGGAACCGTACAGCAGTGTGGTACACGTACTACGGCTCTGAATACTCTGACCTTGGTGCCTTTCATCAGATCTTTATTTCCCCAATTTCATTTGCAGAGCCTGCCAAAGGCACTGTTTGCCTTGGCCAGTCTGTTGTCAACTTCCATATCGATCTTGGAATCTGGTGTGATGGTACAACCTAGGTAAGTGAACTGGTGAACCAGCTTCAACTCGGTCTCACCAAGAAAGATGCGAGGGGGCGGTGTTCATCCTGGGGAGTTGGCTGGTGGAGGACCTCCGTCTTCGTCATGCTAACCTCGAGTCCGAAGAGTTGAGCAGCTTTGCAAGACGTTAAGCATTACAGGGCTCTTTCGCTGTGAGCGATGAGGGCTGGGTTACATATGCCTATAGATTATATCGGACAAGCCCCGAATTTTGTTATGTATGGAATTTAGAAGTAAATTGCCCCGTGAAACCAGTAAAGCATGACAGACCACGACATAAACTATATACAATTTCGTAATATAAACAAGGCAAGGCAAAATAATACTTATATCTTCAAGTTAAACAAAATATAAATTAAACAAAGGGTCCCATAGTCACCAAGCACCTGCAGCAAGGCAAATTTAGATAATAAATATCACAGTACAAAATTAATAAGTTTTTACTTAATTACTACATTTTACTACTGTACATTAATACTGTATTAATGAGTAAGATTCTATAGATTGTGTTTATGAAGCATATTTTAGCGCATGTAATAGGATACATATGTTTTTACTTCCGGTTGATCATTCACATATGTAATATGATACATAGGGTTTAACTTCCGGGTACAGAACTCGTGGATTATCTTGATTAGTGGGAGGGGCCGGAACCGAACCCCCGCGAATAACGGGGGCCTACTGTCTGTCCCAGTACAATATGGCAAAAAAGCATGTTCCCCAGGGTCATACGTGCCAGCCCATCATCACACTTCATGCCACTATTTGAAAAGCACTGGCCTTGTGGGAGCTCACCACGAGCCTTTCCTCACTGGCATTTGTAGCATGCACATGCACAAAATTCTCCTCCTCTGTTATGCACCACCTCATGTCTGCCCACGTGACATCTTCGTCGCAGTCAATGATTGGAAAGGTGAGTTGACTTATTGTTTTTTCTTGTTTTATTATTACATTATTAAATGTTAATGTACATGTTTTATTATTATGAAATATTTATTGTTTTTACATGTTTATCTTTAATATACGGTCAAATATACGTGCTTGTGTCAGGTTATATGAGTTTGGGAGGGGGTTGGAACGGATTAATTGGAGTTCTATTATTTCCGATGGGAATCATTGTTTCATCTAAAGAACTTTTTGGCTTACGAGCTCAACCTGGAATGGATTAATTTTTTTTAGACAAGATACCACTGTATATATTAACTATAGAAGTGCCCAAAGTTAAAGCTCAAAATGCCATGCATTTGACATTGAATGCAGAAACTACCAAATAAATAGCATTGTATAACCTCATGTTTTATGAACATAATTGTATAACCTCATGTTATATGAAAATTATATAGAGGCCTTTCCAAAAAATTTTTTTTGAGGTCACTGAGGTCAAATTTGGGTGACATGCCCTCAATTTCAAGTTGGCATCAGAATTTTCTCTTGGTAAACTTTTCCTTAGAGATTACATAATACCTATTTTCATAAATGAAAAAATAGAAATAGCCAAGTTGTTCCAAATGTCAAGATGATGAAATCAGCACAAAAAATTCCTTCATATCTTATATATTGAGCATTTTATGGCTAAAAAGATCAACTCCACTAGCATATATAAAAATGGCAGTTCTTGCTATATTCTGAATATGTTGAGTTAGTATAATTGTCTATTAACAGTTTGAAAGTAATGGCCTTATTTCTATGATAACACCTTACTCTTATGAAAACATATTTTCAATGGTTTTAAGTGGGTAATTGTGGTCATGTGACCAGAATGTGATCACCCCCCCCAACGGACGTATACGTACATGTATACGTGTACATATCAATAAATACATATTCAATGCTATTAATGTTTATAATAACAATTGGTGGTCTGGTACCTTCCGAGTTGTAGGATGACTCTTGGTGACCTGCCTTGATTATCATCTTCATGGAGGTTTTCTTGGCAAGGATAGTGCAGTGGTTTGCCATTGCCTTCTGCACGATGCGAACCTACGGGCAATTTAGAACAGCCTATGTGCATGTTTTTGGACCATGGGAGGAAACTGGAGTCCCCAGAGGAAACCCATGCGAGCACGAAGAGAACACGCAAATTCCGCACAGAAACGCACAGGCCTGTAATCGAGCCCCGGTCTTCTTGCTGTGAGGCGGACGTGCAAACCACTACACCACCGTGCTTCCCATAATAACAATGAAATACAGTATTCAAAAATAATGCGTAAGAGGTAAATAAAATATAAATACACACACACACATACAGATGCAGATGCGCATGTCTGCACTCAGACGCACACCTCACAAAATGTAAATACTAGTCCTTCTCAAAAAATGAGCATATCATGTTCAGGTAGTCTAAACGAGCTATTAACCTAATCATCTGAATCAACCAATTAACTCTAAACACCTGCAAAAGATTCCTGAGGCTCTTAAAAACTCCCAGCCTGGTTCATTACTCAAAACCACAATCATGGGTAAGACTGCCGACCTGACTGCTGTCCAGAAGGTCATCATTGACACCCTCAAGCAAGAGGGTAAGACACAGAAAGAAATCTCTGAGCGAATAGGCTGTTCCCAGAGTGCTCTATCAAGCCACCTCAGTGGGACGTCTGTGGGAAGTAAAACATGAAATAAGGGCCGATTCCAGACCTTGGGGGACCTGTGGAAGCACTGGACTGAGTCTGAAGTAGAAACGTCCAGAGCCACCGTGCACAGGCGTGTGCAGGAAATGGGCTACAGGTGCCGCATTCCCCAGGTCAAGCCACTTTTGAACTAGAAACAGCAGCAGAAGCGGCTGACCTGGGCTACAGAGAAGCAGCACTGGACTGTTGCTCAGTGGTCCAAAGTACTTTTTTCGGATGAAAGCAAATTTTGCATGTCATTCGGAAATCAAGGTGCCAGAGTCTGGAGGAAGACTGGGGAGAAGGAAATGCCAAGATGCCTGAAGTCCAGTGTCAAGTACCCACAGTCAGTGATGGTCTGGGGTGCCATGTCAGCCGCTGGTGTTGGTCCACTGTGTTTTATCAAGGGCGGGGTCAATGCAGCTAGCTATCAGGAGATTTTGGAGCACTTCATGCTTCCATCTGCTGAAAAGCTTTATGGAGATGAAGATTTTCATTTTTCAGCACGACCTGGCACCTGCTCACAGTGCCAAAACCACTGCTAAATGCAATAAAAACAATAAAAGACCTGAAATATTTCAATCTGTGTGCAATGAATCTAAAATATATGAAAGTTTAATTTTATCAGTACATTACAGAAAATAATGAACTTTACTACAATATGCAAATTTTTTGAGAAGGACTAGTAGTTTTGATGGGAGATTTTGTTTGTTTAGGGTTTTTTGCATAATTGGCCTTGTTTTTGTAGCATTTTCTTTAACTTTTCCCCTATTCTTTCTTAATTTCCTTATTTTTTTTGATTGGGTTAATATTTTATTAAAAATCAGATGAACTGAAGCCGCATGGATTGAAGAATGAAGTAGCGAGGGATCCCTGTATTTATATATATATATACACATATACATACACACACACATTATATATACACACACACTATATACATATATATATATACGTGTATATATATATATATATATATATATACACACATATATATATATACACACTATATACATATATACACATATATATATATATATATACATATACACACACACACATATATATATATATATATATATATATATATACATATACACACACACACATATATATATATATATATATATATATACACACACACACACACACATATATATATATATATACACACACACATAATATATATATATATATATATATATATATATAGACAGCTGTCAGCTGTATCAGGTTATCTTAAGCCATTTCACACAATATTGAGTGTGATATCATCTTCGTAACCCAAGCTGTCTGAAAGTGAAGGTGATTTTGCGCCGCCATGATCTGCTTTCTGAATACTAATTTATGCGAGATTTCTTTTTACAAGGACAGCTATTATTGGTTCATTTTTAGACCAAATAACATTATAATAAGATAATTACCAATCAAAAAAGGATTCACAGTCACTTTTGTGTGTGAGAGTGCAGTATTTACAAATTGTGAATGCAATGAATTAGTGTGTGTCATAAAGCCGATTTTTTTCAGCGTTGGCACGGCTTGGGTTAATATTATTGCGATCATTCTTACTATATTTATTATTGCTATGACTTTTATTAATTATAATTATCACCTTCCACTTAATCCGAGGTTGGGTCAAGGGGCAGCAAGCAATAAGGTCCAGAAGTTCCTCTCCCAAGCCACTTAAGTAACAGCAGGTTGTGTAACTGGGATCTGAACCTTTCTGAAACCAACTTCAAGCTTGGTTTGAGCAGATGCCCCATTGTATGCCTCCCTCTCCCAAATACGTTAGTGCAGTGAGCATGTTAGCTCTGTAGTTTCCCTTGTTATTCTCTTTAATCTGTGTATATTTATTGCTTCATGACCACACTGACATTTTATTTTATGTGTTTGGGTAAGCATTTCCTGGGACTATGTATCATACAGAATTGTCTTGTTTGTACATCCAGTTGCACAACCAGTAAATTTATTACACTACAGTTTAAACAGGCAGTTTTAATAAGTTGTTCATGAGAGCTGGAGGTCAGCGTGGATTACACAGATGTATTTATATTGTACATGTTTAATTAAATTATATTTTAAACCCTATTTAAATCCTATTCTCGGGTAACATTTCCACCTGGAGAGGTGTGTGTGTGTGTGTGCGTGTGTGTGTGTGTGTGTGAGAGAGAGAGAGAGAGAGAGAGAGCGAGAGCGTGTGTGTGTGTGAGAGAGAGAGAGAGAGAGAGAGAGAGAGAGAGAGAGAAGCTCACCATCAAGGTTGTTAGCAGTGTTAAGTGTGTGAAGCATCTGCTCACACCACTGCATAAAGCCATCCTGAGTTTTATTGGCTCCCTGAAAGAGCTTTAGAAGTTTCTCCTCCTCTTCTACCTTCTTACTGGATTTCCCACTGTTACTGTTACTGCAAAACAATGCAGAAGAAATAGCCTTTACCTGAGAAATATAAGACCTGTACATTACTCTTCTGTACCTTTATACTGAAGAGAGCTCCCTCAGATTATAACTGTTTATAGAAATGAAAACTGTTTAAGAAATACACAAAATCATGGCATCTCATCTTCCCAGAGTAACTCACGAATCCAAGATAACAAAATGAACCGTTTGTGGATCTCATGCAATCAATGAACTGATGCCTCGTACTGCGCTCAGGTACAGCAGGAACATGGTTCAGTAGTGATGATGAAACGTGTTCTTGGTGAATAAAGACCTCCAGATACAAACGATTCACTTATTGTCTTCATCTGGTCAGCTTTAGCAACACCCCGAAAGCTTCCACGGATTTCATTATAACTATAACATGATTAATCAATCTTGTGTTTAATGGAAATATCCAGGTACTCATCCTCCAAGAACGCTGATCATTTTAGAATTCAGGTCTGTAAACCCACCAACTACCTCTGCTACTTCCTTTCAGTCTCTACTCATCAGCCTTGAAGCCATCTAGGAATATGGTACTTAATCTTAAGTGTAATAACCTTACTCTAACGTAAACACGGGATCGGAGGAAGTGCAGCAGACGAGTTTGTGTTTTGCAAACTACAGAGCCTTGCAAAAGTTTTCAACCCCCTTGGCATTTTTCATGTTTTGTTGCATCACAACCTGGATTTAAAATGTGTAGTTTGAAGGTTTGCATCATTTCATTTACAGAACATATCTGAAACTTTGAAGATCTGATTTTATTTTTCATTTTTGTAAAATAAACAACAAAAAGGACAAAATATTCACCGCTAAACTCAGGACTGTTCATCTTTTACAGCAATTACAGATGCAAGTTGTTTTGGATGAGTCTATGTTGCCACATACTGCCACTGGGATTTTGGCCCGCTCCTCAAAGCAAAACTGCTCCAGCTCTTTCATGTTGGGAGGTTTCCACTTGTGGCCAGCAGTCTTCAGGTCTGAAAACAGATTCTCAATGGGATTGAGGTCTGGGCTTTGACAAGGCCATTCCAACACATTCAAACCACACCAGCATTGCTTCAGCAGTATGCTTTGGGTCATTGTCCTGCTGAAAGATGAATCTATGTCCCAGTCTCAAATCACAGGCAGACTGAAACAGGTGTTGCTCAAGAATATTCCTGTACTTAGCAGCATCCATCTTTTCCTCAACTTGAATCCGATTCCCATTCTCTGCTGCTGTAAAACATCCCCACAGCATGATGCTGCCTCCACCATGGGATGGGAGCCACCCACAAGCCTGTGCCAAACTCTTTTTGATTATTAACACTAAAGAATGGCTTTTTTTCTGGCCAATGTTCCATAAAGCCCAGCTCTATGGAGTGTATGACTTATTGTGGTCCCATGATCAGATACACCAGTTTCTGCTGTGGAACTCTTTAATCTCTGTGCTACCTCTCGGATTAATGCCCTCCTTGCCTTTTAGTTTTGGTGGATGCTCCTCTCTTGGCAGGTTTGTTATGGTGCAATATTCTCTCCATTCTAAGATGATGGATTTGAAGGTGCTTGGGGGGGGGGGATCATCAAAGATTTGGATTTTTTTTTTTTTTTTTAAACTTACCAAATCCTGACTTGTACTTCTCAACATCTGGCCCTGACTTGTTTGGAGAGCCCGTTGGTCTTCATAGCGTGATGCCTATTGTTTAGTGTTGCAGCCTCTGGGGCCTTTCAGAAAAGGTATGTTTGTACTATCTGGTCACGTGACTGCTCATATGTGGATTTCACTTCACTAATTATTTGAGTTCTGATGGTAATTGGTGTCAGGTCAGGGTTAAACACTTCGCTACAGTATTAGAGAAAGTCTACTGTCATACATGTAGTACAGTCACTACATGCTTCTGTTTCCGTTGCCTTGTGGATACCTCTTGATTGGGGAAAGGCTATGGACCGCAGACCGAAAATCCTGCAGTCGCATACTGCAGCAAGGGCGTCTTTACAGTGCACTGCCTGTCGTTTTTGTCCCTATGCTGCAACCTGCTATCCAGCTGTCTGTCTCTTTTCGAGTACAGCTGCCTTATTTCGGTTTGCCCCAGATCTGTGGTTGCAGGTGGAGAGAGTTGCTACTGCTCCGCACAAACAACAGTAACTTAATATTGTGCATGGCACCTAGCGCCAAAAACTTTCATGACAGAGTCTCTCGCTCTCTCTATATTTTTATATATATATATATATATATATATATATATATATATATATATATATATATATATATTATATATTATATATATATATATATATATTTATATATATAAAAATTTATATATATATATATATTTTCATTCCATGTCACCAAATTAGATTATTTTGTGCAGATCCAGGATATAAATATCAGATTATAAAAAACCCTTCAGGTTGTAATGCAACAAAATTGGAAAACAGCTGAGGGTGTGAATACTTTTGCAAGGTACTGTGTATAACTAAGCTTTTAATAATCCTGACTAGATGAAAAGACAACTGGCACGATGTGTCCAACTTTGCAGGGAGGTCCAAGTTCTGTGTACAATAGTGCTGTAGTCTTTACCTGAGGTTAACATTTCCTTTGTTTTTCTGTGGGTTGTTTTTTCGTGTGGTTAGAGGCGGAGCAGTTTCCTTCACAGCATCATCCCAGAAGCCCAAGTTAGAATTCTGAGCGTCACCCCAGATGCTACTGCTGTCTGAGCCCCAATGGCTGGTGTTACTTCCTGACCCCCACACAGAAGAGGTCAAAGGCTGCACACACACATGGATTAACATAGATTTCATCATGACTTATACGCAAGTTTAACAATCTGAAAATACTTTATATATATAAAAAAAAGGTCAACTCAGCACGAATTTCAGTTTGATTAAGTTTTGTTCAACTACTGAGGACACGGTGCCTCACGCTGGATCCACTTTTTCCAAATGATCAGAATGATCGGATAACAGGAAAGGTGATTCCATTTCCCAATGTGTTCTGATATTGAACCACTGGTTAAAGAGCAGCGGTACTGGTGATCCTGACAGTATAATTTGTATGCAACATGTTTCTGTGACACAAACACTGACTTTAACACACGAGTATAGCTTTGCAAATGGAACACGAGTTTTTGAGAGTCTGGGTGTCTATATAAAGACTGTGTAAATCTCGCTCCGTGGACACGGGGTGTACGATTGTGCAGATGCGACAGAAAACTTCCAGCAGACAGAACAAATTTCACTCTTCCACATTCACCTCTCAAATGATCTGCTTTTCAAAAACGTTTGTGCAGTCTTTGTGCAGTCATTTGTCCCGTGAGTGATGTGAACACGTTGGGCGGGGTTTCCCAGTACAAATAAACAAACAGGTCTAATTCAGTGGGCCACGTTTTAGGTGATAAAATCAGGTTCAAAAAGAAACTCTAGCAGTAATTTGGGGGAAATGGGTGTAAAATGGTTCCCAATTTGAACCAGAGAGGGAGTCTCTTTGTGAGACATCACATTCTAGTGACTGAGGGAAAGGAAGTTCCCAGAGATAAGCCTCATGGTTTACACAGCTAATGTTTTGCCAACTTGGCTTTTCTGCCATCAGTTGGTTTAAAAAAGGGGGAAAGGAGGGGGGTTTCCTCAATTTCTGCAATCTCAGCACTGGATCGTAATGTATGGTGATTCACAGGATCAGTGACGCCAAACAGCTGATCTGACGAGTTCACTTCAATACCAGGCTGGAACAGCCAGTCGGAAATGTTTCTATACCTGTCTAGAGCTGAAACGCTCACGGGCACTTTGGTCAGAGGCATGGCATGACGGTACCGGCAGTGACTGCTGATGTTATTACGGTGGTTTTTTAGACAGCAAGTAACACTAATTCGCCTTGATATTAATAATCTCTGAAAATTTAGGTCTAAAAATCTATCTAAATGTTTGTTAAAGGCCTGGGTTTTCTTCATGACATGGTTTGCACAGGTCTGGTATTATTTTCTCCAAGACCTTTCCAGCATGTTGAGCACATTTTCACCGATACAGGATATTTAATAAAAAAACAAAAAATTCAAGCACATAACGGACTCAAGATGCTTTAAAAACACCAGAAGTGCATGTTCCATTTCAATTATGTACATTTAAAAAAAAATTGCATTGTTTACTGAATATTATCAAATTACATTTTGATAATTGTGTATAATCTTACGATTCTTTTTGCAGTTTTGTTGCTGTTTAAAACATTTTGTAATTATTTTTGATAGAAATCAAACTGTCTGTTGCAATCACAATTTTCCTCACATCTCCAGTGTAAGAGTATTGGTATTATTCTGAGTCGTGTCGTGTATAAGTATGTTCTTGTTAATGCATTAGTTCTTTGTAAATTTCCATTCTATGTTAAGGGTTTTTTTCTCTGAGGTTTCCCACCTGTGGAAGGAACATTGTCTTTTTTCTGTGTAAAACTTGCTGAACTTTCTTATCAGAAGCCATACTGTATCCACTTTGTGAGCAAACTGAAATGTTATCATGAGAAAGCACGCCTTATCTGTATTTACTGTCTCGCTGCCCAGCTGAAGCAGATATAAATTCTCTTTTAGTAAATGCACTTGGGTGATCTGTGAATAAAGAATAAGAAACCACACGGGTTCCCGTGCTTTGGACATACTCGCTCCAGAGCTCCGGGTCACACGAAGGGTTATAAGCGCGAGACGAAAGGGCGTCTTCCCGCCCTAGAGAATTGGAGAGATTCTCAGTTCTAACACATCTGGCAGCTTTCATTCTTGTGGCTCTTTACCAAGTTAATCATCCAAACCACTGTGAATTCTAACAGTAAGGCGGGGCTTCAGCAGAAACTTAAGTTGAGAACATGAACTCTACACATATTTCATAAAGTGTTCATGTAAATCCAGGTGTTAGTTATAATTACTATTTTGTCTATCGCCACAAACTCACAGGCCCTGACTTGTCTTAACTGTCTGTTCATTCTTGAAGTATTTACTGAACATCATCATCCACAACATTCTGACTTGCACTCTTTTAACGGTTCGTTTTAACACATTTGAATCGGTGACGGAATTGATTTGGCCTGTTGTCTCCATATAATTTCTCCTCAGATTTTGTTCAGCTGTCTGATTCTAACTTCTTTATCTTTTTAATTTGCTCATTTTCTTTCAACACTAATTTTCTTTGTCATCTGATCAGCTTTGTCTTTCAATTCTGGAGATCTTTAGTATTTCCGTAGTGCCATCCTGGATAACGACTCCTTTGAGAGACTTTTTCAATTCCATCGACACTGTTCACATGATCTGCAATGTATGTACATCGATCCCTCACGTTCTGCGGTTAACGGGCACACTTTTCCTTTTATTCTTGCCGATACCTTCCTATCACACATCACACCGGACACGTTTCTCCAACCATTCCAATCTGCCTGCACACGCGTCTTCACCTCTTTTCCACACTCTCCATTGCTCTGGATTGTTGAGCCGAAGGACTTAAAATCATCCACCTTCCTAATCTCTGCTCCCTGTAACCTCACCGTTCCTCTTGGGTCCTTGTCATTCACGCACATGTATTCTGTCTTACTGAGGCTCATCTTCATTCCTCCTCCTTTCCAGGGCATACCTCCACCTCTCTAGATTTTCCTCCACTTGTTCTCTGCCCTCACTACAGATCACAATGTCATCTGCAAACATCATGTCCATGGGGAATCTTGTCTCACCTCGTCTGTCAGCCTGTCCATCACCATAGCAAACAAGAAGGGGCTCAGAGCTGACCCTTGATGCAGTCCCACCTCCATCTTGAACTCTTCTGTCACACCAACAGCACACCTCACCACTGTCTTACATCTCTCATACATGTCCTGCACCACTCTAACATACTTCTCTGCCACTCCAGACTTCCTCATGCAATACCATAGTTCTTCTCTCGGCACCCTGTCATATGCTGTCTCCAGATCCACAAAGGCACAATGCAGCTCCGTCTGACCTTCTGTGTACTTCTCCATTAACATCCTCAAGGCAAACACTGCATCTGTGGTGCTCTTTCTTGGCATGAAACCAAACTGTTGTTCACAAATGCTGACCTCTGCCCTTAGTCTAGCCTCCACTATTCTTTCCCATAACTTCATCATATGGCTCATCAACTTTATCCCTCTGTAGTTGCCACAACTCTGCACGTCTCCCTTGTTCTTAAAAATGGGCAACAGCACACTTCTCCTCCATTCCTCTGGTACTCTCTAAGACCTTTTTGAAAGTTCTTGTCAGAAACTACTGTCAAATCTACTGCTACCTCTCCTAGACACTTCCATACCTCCACCGGTCTGTCATCAGGACCAACTGTCTTTCCATTCTTCGTCCTCTTCAATGCCCTCCTCACTTCAAACATACTAATCTTTGCTACTTCCTGGTCCTCAACATTCCCCTCTTCTTCTCTTTTGTCTCTGTCATTTTCCTCATTCATCAGCTCTTCAAAGTACTCTTTCCATCTTCCAAGCACATTTCTGTCATCAGTCATACATTTCCTTCTCTGTCTTTTATCAATCTAACTTGCTGCACGTCCTTCCCATCTCTATTTCTCTGCTGTGCCAACCTGAATAAATCATTTTCTCCCTCTTTACTTTCCAATCGAGCATACAAGTCATAATACGCGCTCTGTTTGGCCTTTGACACAGCTACCTTTGCCTTATGCTGTGTCTCCCTGTACTCCTGTTTACTCTCTTCGGTCCTCTCAATGTCCCACTTCTTCTTAGCTAACCTCTTCCTTTGTACACACTCCTGCACTTCCTCATTCCACCACCAAGTCTCCTTATCTACTTTACTTCCAGATGACACACCAAGTATTCTCCTACCTGTCTCCCTGATCACATTAGCTGTAGTTGTCCAGTCATCTGGAAGCACTTCATGACCACCCAAAGCCTGTTTCAACTCCTCCTTGAAGACAACCCAACACTCTTCCTTTTTCAGCTTCCTCCACTTTGTCTTCTGCTCTACCTTTGCCTTCTTCACCTTCCTCACCATCAGCGTCATCCTGCACACCACCATCCTATGCTGTTTGGCAACACTCTCACCCACGACTACTTTGCAGTCACTGACTTCCTTCAAATTACATCGCCTGCACAAGATGTAGTCTACCTGTGTGCTCCTGTCTCTTCTGGAAGAAAGTATTCACCAAAGCCATTTCCATCCTTTTTACAAAATCTACCAATATCTGTCCTTCTGCGTTCCTGTCCTGAATACCAAACCTACCCATCACTTCCTCGTCCCCTCCGTTTCCTGCACCAACATGTCCATTGAAGTCTGCCCCAATGACCACTCTTTCACCTCTGGGGGTACTCTGCATCACTTCATCTAACTCGCTCCAGAATCTCTCCTCTTCTCGCTCACATCCTGCCTGTGGGGCATAAGCACTAACAACATTGAACATCACGCCTTCAATTTCTAACTTGAGACTCATCACTCTGTCTGACACTCTTTTCACTTCTAGAACATTCCTGATCAACTCCTCCTTCAAGATGACTCCGACGCCATTTCTCTTCCCATCCACAACATGAAAAAAACAGCTTAAACCTTGCTCCTAAGTTTCTAGCCTTGCTACCTTTCTACCTGGTCTCCTGAACACACAGTATGTCCACTTTCCTCCTCTGCATCATGTCAGCCAGCTTTCTACCTTTTCCTGCCATAGTTCCAGCATTCAAAGTACCTACTTTCAGTCCTAGACTCATGCCTTTCCTCTTCTCTCTCTGCCTACGGACACGCCTCCCGCCTCTCCTTCTTCGACCAACAGTCGTCCAATTTCCACCAGCACCCTGTTCCTGATGCAACCCTGCATTTATCTGGGCTTGGGACCGGCATGAGGGAGAGACACTGGTTTGTGCCCCCCCCCGGCTGCATTAAAAAAAGTGACCAAGTACTATATTTATAATTTCACCTCACAACACGTTATCTAATTTTTATTCCATGCCGTGATTATTTACCAGGAAAGTCACTATGAGTAGATCTTGTCCTGACTTCCTTCATTTCATCATCCCAGACCCTTACATAGAGCTCCATCTGTTTTTGATGTAGCTTTTTGTTTAAAATCTCATCAAAAACAGGGATTACCGCACCTTTCATCCATTTCTTAAGTCTGTCTGTCTTTCGGCTTTTTTTTTCCCCTTTTACTCAGGAGTCGCCACAGTGAATCATCTGATTCGCACGTTTGATTTGGCAGAGATTTTTACGTCGGATGCCCTTCCTGTCACAACCCTTTTAGCAAGGGACAGAAACACGCTGACGGCTTTGCAGCCTACTCTTTACGAAAGTCAGCAATGGTTCTTTTCCATGCCTCTCACCATAGACAGTGAGAGACATGGCCCGCCTTTGATAACCCAGTTAGCCGCACTGGGGGGGACAGTGACAACCTTGTGGAGAGTGGGAATCGAACCCCCAACCTCTTGGATCAGCGATCCAGCGCCCTATACCACTGGACCACCACTGCCCCCCTTAAGATTTTCTTAAAATGTTCCGCGATTCAAAAACGTATAATAATTTGCCTTTCTCCGTTTGAAGGTAAAATTGTGTACAACAGCAGTGCCAGGAAGCACTGCTCTGAAAGTATCTGCATTACTGTTCATTAAGTGAAATGAATGAGGACCAGTTATACATTTCATGGTCCACAGTATTCCGCTCTGAGCACTTCCTCTCCGGTTACTATGAACCAACGGTACAGGTCCTATGTGCCTGATTGTCACTGTCGTTACTTAGTTGATGTGCACAGTTTCAGAACTTTCATTGATCACAGTGGCTGTGGATGAGCCCACCTTCCCTTCCTGAACTTCACTCACTTCAGATTAAACATGTTTCAGTGTGAAGCCAAAAGTTTTTGTCACTTCAGGCGGTTTTTGATTCTTAAGCTGTAGTTTGTTTTTCTCCTTCACTTTGGATTTCTCACACTTTTGCCCATGTTGGTGAAGTCAATAAGACGATCACATACCTTCCCCACATTTTACACTCCACTCCCAGTATAAAGGATTACGTTCCCATGCGACGTCAGACACACCGTGGATGGCCATGGGACGCCTGCCTGACATGCCTGTTATCTGTTCACAAAAGGGAAGTAGAAAAGCTTTTGTTTCTCAGTCAGCCATGTTTCGAATGATGAAAATCTCGTGGGATCTGGATGAGCTTACACGAGCTCCATTATATTTCCCACAGATGGCGCAGGTGTATTTAACGGATTACGGCACTGAACTGTTTATGTACACATGAAAGGTTGCAGACACGAGTGTACCGGGCATTTTTGTTTAGTTTATTGAAAATCTAAGATAAACTTCATTTTCAAGCACACGAGTGATTTATTATTAAAGGAGTTTTCAAGGTCTTTCCCTGATTTCCAGGACTTTTCACGGGACATGTAAAATTCAACAACTTTTCAAGACCCTGTACAAACCATGCAAGAAGACTGCAAAAAGGGCTGAGATCGAGGAGGGAGAGGCAAGCCAGCAGAACAGAGATTAGAGCTGATCAGAAACAAAGAAATTAACCACTTGTCACTCTTGGAATTGTGGAGAAGGATTAGCAAAGAAAGAGATACCCCCCCCCAAAAATGTAACCAACAGTTACATTCACTGCATTTAGACCCTCTTATCCAGAGCAAATTACAATTATCATTTTTTTATATAGCTGAGCAACTGAGTGATAGGGGCCTTGCTCAAGGGCCCAACAGTGGTGATTGAAAATCTGACCTTCGTATTAGCAATCCATTGCCTTTAACCACTAAGCCACCACTGCCCAGAACATGGGGGGGAGGTGGTCTGCTCCTAATCCTAAACTATGTGAACTAGAGTTCATCTGTTAGACCTGGTGGTGGGAAAATGACCTGGACATGTATCAGAATCCGTCTTGATATAAATCCATCTGAGGAACATTTCTCACCACAAGCTTGTTCCTTAGGGACAGACAGGATTTATACAGAAATGTTCTGGATCACAAGTTGAAACTCTTACCAAGACTCTAAAAAGATGCTTTTCACCCCCTCTACATTATAAAAGTAGTCCGCAAGTCCATCTCAACTGAAATCACTCATGACAGCAGCAGGAGAAGCATTCTATCTAAGAATTTGCAGAAATATACATCAAATCTAATATTGGGAGGATCCTCACCATGCAGCAAGAGAACGGCCCACATCACTTTGACAGAATGAAATACTTCATCGGGGTGAAAGGGTGGAGGGTTTGAGGTGAGTCATCATGAAGATCACATCACCAGACATGAATCTGACTGTGCTCTTCATTTCTTGATGAAGATCATGATGTACAAAAGTATCACAGAAGAACAACGCAATACTACGCTGAGGTCACTGAACTGATTTCTTGTGTGAGATGAGCCACTAAAAATTTAACTGAAATAAAACCCAATCTTAATAAGTGCAGACATCCAGTACATATCCAGTAGTCAACACTGTCATAACAACCACCATCATATTGAATGATCAATCTTCACGGGGGCGGTAGTACTCTCACAATGGAAATAGTAGAAAAATGTGACCTTCAACTCAAGTGAATTCCCTGTAACACTCCATGTTGCATATGTGCAACTAATTCTAATTAGAATTCCCACATTGCAACTAATTCTAATTAGAATTCCCACATTGATTTCTATGACTGGGCTCTACAGGGTTGGGGGGGGGGGTAAGAGATCCCTGATTAAGAAATAATTATTTTTCATAAATTCACCTGTTCCATAATTATTGGCACCCTAACCATCCCTCCAGTCTCCAGGAACATTTAATTAGTAATTCACCACTTCCTGTTTCCCTGGAGTATAAATATGATGTGACACAGAGTCCATTTCGCTGATCCACTCTTCAACATTGGAAGGATAAAGAAACTCACCATTCAAGTAAGGCAGATGCGTGTCGACCTTCACAAGTTAGGCAATGGCTACAAGAGGGGGAGGAAAAGAAAAAAGAAAAAAAAAAAAAAAAAAAAAAAAAAAATCACCCCTCACCTGCCCCCAACATCTACTGTTAGGAGAATCATTAAGAAGTTTAATACAACCGAAACAGTGGTAAACAAGCCTGGACAAGGAGACAAGGGTATTTTGCTGCCACGAACAGTGAAGAAGAGGAGGGTAAGAAAAATAAGAAGCTCTCCAAAGCTCAATGTTAAAGAATCACAACAAGTGGTAACATCTTGGGGTCACAAAGTTTCCAAAAGAACCTCCAGGCGCCATCTACATCCCAACAAGCTGTTTTTGAGGCGTGCAGGGGAAAAACCTTTTCTAAACACAAACATCTGGAATTCACTAAGCGGTTCTGGAACTTCAACTGGGACCATGTGCTTCAGTCAGATGAGACCAAGATGCGATGAGACCAAGGAACAAACACTAAGTGGGTCTGGCGGAACACAAAAGATGAGAATGCAGAAAAGCACCTCATGCCCACTGTGAGCTCTGGGGGAGGATCAGTCATGCTGTGGATCTGTTTCTCCTCCAGAGGCCAGGGGAACCTTGTTAGCGTGCAGGGTATCATGAATGCTTTGAAATACCAGGACATTTTAAATCAGAGAGAGAGAGAGAGAGAGAGAGTGTGTGTGTGTGTGTGTGTGTGTGTGTATATATGTGTATGTACAGTCGGCCCCCTACTTACGAAACCCCCTGGGTACAAAAACATTTTCCGAAGTTTTCGTCCTATGTATACGAAAACAGCCCCCGCTTACGAAAAGCGCCAAACACGCCATTCAAAAGCGCCAATCAAAATTTCACACGATGCGCGAGTTGCTCTCTCATTGGCTGTCTCCCAAAATCCTGCCCCGCTGGCCTCCCATTAGCCAGGAGAGAGCTAACGTGTACCCATTACTGTACCCATACCTTTTGTCCGCCACACGCGTGAGGACAGTTGAAAAGGACATTTGGCTTGTTTTGAGATCATTGAAGCGTTATATTTCGTTATCGCCAAAACCCCTCCACAATCGGGACGATATTGAAGCAGAAGGAGACATTAAAGCGGAAATACAGTGTCAGAGGCAATTATTTTGGCATGATATTGAAGCAGAAGGAGCATGAGCAGAGTGCTTTGTTGAACAAGACCTCCGATCTCGCAAGTAAGCAAGCTAATATTAAATCAGGACCTCTGACCTTTCAAACAGGTACTGTAATTCCGCTTTAAATAAAACATCCCGTCCATGTAAACATTTAAATAGAATTGTTCCGTCAGCTGCGTGTTGCGTGTGGGTGGAGCCCACATTCGGCAAAACACACCATCGAGACAGAGTTGTGTGTGTGTGTGTGAGCGAGAGAGAGAGAGAAATAGAGAGAGAGACTGCCTACAGAGTCAGTCAGAGATGAAAGTAGGCAAAACTCTTTAGTTTTATAAGTTGTTTAATTCAGTAAATGTTTAATAAATGTAGCGTGCTCACCGAAAGTGAGAAAAACGCGGCTGGACCTCCGATCCCTCAAGGAATCAAGTTAAAGTTGAGTTTGGACCTCTGATCTGTCAAGCAGGGAATGCGCTTTGAATTCCCCATCTTAAAATGCTGTGGCGTCCTGCGTGTGGGCGGAGTCCGCATTCAGCTGAGCGCCACAATACACATTTAATGTGTATTGTGAGTGTGTGTGTGTGTGTGTGTGAGAGAGAGAGAGACAGTGTTGTGTGTGTGTGTGTGTGTGTGTATGTGCGTTAATAAAAAATGTTTAATGATTTAATTAATAAATGTTAATAAAATGGTTTAATATGTTAAAATGTTTAAATGGTTTAATCAATAATTTTATTTTACTTTTAACACATAGTTCATACATATTTCATACAAAATCGGTGTACTTTTATCATTTTTAAACGGTTTATGGGGTAGTCTTGGGAGCCTTGGAACGAATCACGCGTTTTACATGTAAAATGCGCCTCCACTTAAGAAACCTCCACGTTACAAAAAATGCTCTGGAACGGATTAATTTCGTGAGTAGGGGGCCGAGTGTATATACACACGCACACACACATACAGTGGTAACTCGGTATTCGAATGTTTTAGAGGTCAAACAAATTGGAATTCAACCAAAAAATCCGGGGTTTTTTGTCCCGGAAGTCAAACGCTAAAACAACGCGAGAAAAAATGAGACTGAGAGGGAGGGGAAATTAATGCTTTCTGGAAGTCCAGAAGTTGTTGATACGATATATCGCTCTGAACAACTTTAACGATGAGGTCATGAGCCACTTTCGTAAGGTTTTGAAAAGAAGGCAGAAACAAGCCACATTAGAAATGTTCTTCAAGAAAAGAAAGGGACATCCTGAAGAGGAATAATCCATGCCAAAGCGAGTAGCAAGAGAAAAAACACCTTTGGCAGATTCACCTGAAGCTGTTATGGAAGGGGATCCTCCTCCTCTCTCACTCTCAAATATTTACATATGCCAACTGCTCACTACCACAAAGTTTAAAATTCTTATCTTTATTGTTGTTATGCTTTAACTGTACTGTGGTTTTTATTTTAGTGTGTTATGGTCTTTGTTGTGAGAGACTCTGGTTTTGGCATCTCTCTCTCTCTCTCTCTCTCTCTCTCTCTATATGCATGCAGGCGCTGGAGAGGGGCGTGGCTGTCACATGTGGGTGGAGCTCTAAACACACACATCTGATTCCACTTAATCACGGGGGACTGACTCTCAACCAGATACCAAAAAAATAAACTATTACAGTTCTCTTCACGTCCTTTTACATTGAACCTGGAGTGAAGTCTCCAAGATGGCGCTGCCCAGAGGGCGAAGTAACGGAGTTCCCAGAGTCAAATTGTTTATTTCAATTTGTTCATGTTTTGCACTATGCACGTCTATGACCGGTCGACTCTACTACAGCTATAAGATCAGAGTATCTTCTGGCGTGTATAACTCAGCACGCTCAACTGGGCTTCTTGTTAGCCGGGGTGCAGCTAGCACTGAAATAATATGCTAAGAAGCCCAGTTGAGCGTGCTTAGTTATACACGTCCGAAGACACTCCGATCTTATAGCTGTAGTAGGGTCAATCAGTCATAGACAAGCATAACGCAAAACATGAACAAACAAAACATAAATGATGCAAATCAAGACCAATTACGCCAAAAAACCCCAAATAAACAAAAACAACAAAACTACTTCCATATTTGTGTGTGCACGCACATCTGCATGTGTGTATTTATATCTTATGAATTATTTTTGAATGTTTAATTATTATTATAAGCATTTAGAGCATTGAATGTGTTTTTATTGATATTATATACACATATACATGTATGTATACGTCAGTTGGAGGGGTTGATCCTACTTCACGGAATTCAGCGGTCGCGGGGAGGGAGCTCGGTCCCAACTTGGACCACAAAAAATGAAGGATCCCTGTAGTGTCTTTGTGTCAGCAAAGGCACCATGATCCAGGTTCAGAGCAAAACCTGGCCCTGCAGTTCCAAAACTTTCATAAATGACTGCACTTGGAAATAAGTATCTTTCCGGTACTCACAACTCTATTCTGAGTGCGATTTTGTTGAATAACTGCAGCCTGTTGCTGATCTTTCCTCTGCTTCATCTGCTGTGCCTCCTCCTGTTGAATCTCCAGAAGGGATTTCGTGGCTGCGGGTTGCTTAGCCACACTGCCCCAGCCAGAAAGCTTAGTCTGAGGTTGTTGTTGTTGCTGCCGCTGGAGCTCCAGCTGCTGTCGTCGCTGCTACAGGACACAGTCACAGCAGAGGTGTCGCACTTGGCTAAGCTAATAAAAAAAAGCTGTTCTGTACATTCCATACCTCTTCTCTAGCTAGCTGTTCTCTTTCCTCTTCTAGTTTCTGGATCTCACTGAGAGACAGGGTGTTCTGGGTCTGGCTGAGGGAAGATGCTGAGGCAGACTGCTGTCCCCACTTCGAGGAGGAGGGGAGCTACAAAGGCAAAACATCATTAAGATGACAAACAGATTGTATATGCATGGCTTTAATTAGCATAGGTAATCAATACTGAAGTCAGGGTACCCTCTTTTGTAGAGGATGTTAGTGTATTAGATGCAAAACCATTATACTCAATAAGTGCGCTCAAGAACATCCGAACTGATTTCAAACCTGTCCATAAATTATTTAAAACAATTACAGAATCATGCAACTTAAAAAAAAAAAAAATAATATATATATATATCTAGCCAAGAAATGATAATAGAACAAGCACTGTTCCAGGAGAAATGAAGGTTGTGAAGAACACTAATACTCCTGACTAGGTCAAAGAGAACACAGAAAAATTTACATGCATTAATTATACTGCATTATATTGGGCAGTATGTCAATGTGTACTACTATTTCTTTTCCTTTCGGCTGCTCCCTTCAGGGGTCGCCACAGCAAATCATCCGCCTCCATCTCACCCTGTCCTCTGCATCTTCTTTTTTGACTCCAACGACCTTCATGTCTTCCTTCACGACATCTATGGATCTCTTCTTTGGTCTTCCTCTGGGCCTTCTGCCTGGTAGTTCCAACCTCAGCATCCTACTGCCAATACACTCACTATCCCTCCTCTATACATGTCCAAACCATCTCAATCTAGCCTCTCTGACTTTGTCTCCAAAACATCTTACATGGGCTGTCCCTCTGATCCTATCCATCCTCGTTACTCCCAGAGAGAACCTCAACATTTTCATCTCCGCTACCTTCAGCTCTGCCTCCTGCCTTTTCCTCAGCGCCACTGTTTCTAAGCCATACAACATCGCTGGCCTCACCACCGTCTTGTACACTTTTCCTTTCATTCTTGCTGACACTCTCCTATCGCACATCACACCAGACACTTTTCTCCAACCATTCCAGCCTGCCTGCACACGCTTCTTCACTTCTTTTCCACTCTCCATTTCTCTGGATTGTTGAGCCTAAGTACTTAAAATACTCCACCTTTCGTTATCTCTGTTCCCTGTAACATCACCGTTCCTCCTGGGTCCATCTCGTTCACACACATGTATTCTGATTTTCTGAGGCGAACCTTCATTCCCCTCCTTTCCAGGACATACCTCCACCTCTCTAGATTTTCCTGCACTTGTTCTCTGCCCTCACTACAGATCACAATGTCATCTGCAAAGATCATAGTCCATGGAGAATCTTGTCTCACCTCATCTGTCAGCCTGTCCATCACCATAGCAAACAAGAAGGGGCTCAGAGCTGACCCTTGATGCAGTCCCACCTCCACCTTGAATTCGTCGGTCACGCCGACAGCACACCTCACATCTCTCATACATGTCCTGCACCACTCTAGCATACTTCTCTGCCACTCCAGACTTCCTCATGCAATACTACAGTTTTTCTCTTGGCACCCTATCGTATGCTTTTTCCAGATCCATAAAGTCACAATGCAGTTCCCTCTGACCTTCTCTGTACTTCTCTATTAACATCCTCAAAGCAAACATTGCATCTGTGGTGCTCTTTCTTGGCATGAAACCAAACTGTTGTTCACAAATGCTGACCTCTGCCCTAAGTCTAGCTTCCACTATACTTTCCCATAACTTCATCGTATGGCTCATCAACTTTATCCCTCTGTAGTTGCCACAACTCTGTACATCTCCCTTGTTCTTAAAAATGGGCACCCGCACACTTCTCCGGCATCTGCTCACTCTCTAGGACCTTGTTGAATGTTTTTGTCAGAAAATCTACTGCTACCGCTCCTAGACACTTCCATACCTCCACAGATATATCACCAGGACCAACTGCTTTTCCATTCTTCATCCTCTTCAATGCTCTCCTCACTTCACCCTTACTGATCTTTGCTACATCCTGCTCCTCAATCGTCACTCTTCTACTATTTTTTCTCTCTCATTTTCCTCATTCATCAGCTCTTCAAAGTAAAATGTTATGTCAATGTATGTCAATGTGTACATACATATTTATATACACTAGAACCGAAATTGCGAGATTACCATATTTTCCGAATATACGTTGCTTGGGGTACAAGTCGCATTCGCCAAAAATGCATAATAAAGAAAAAAAATAAATATATATATATATATATATATACACATACACACTAGCCCTTCTCAAAAAATTAGCATATTGTGATAAAGTTAATTATTTTCTGTAATGTACTGATAAAAATTAAACTTTCATATATTTTAGATTCATTGCACACCAACTGAAATATTTCAGGTCTTTTATTGTTTTAATACTGATGATTTTGACATACAGCTCATGAAAACCCAAAATTCTTATCTCAAAATATTAGCATATCATGTTCAGGTAGTCTGAACAAGCTATTAACATAATCATCTGAATCAACCAATTAACTCTAAACACCTGCAAAAGATTCCTGAGGCTTTTAAAAACTCCCAGCCTGGTTCATTACTCAAAACCGCAATCATGGGTGAGACTGCCGACCTGACTGCTGTCCAGAAGGCCATCATTGACACCCTCAAGCAAGAGGGTAAGACACAGAAAGAAATCTCTGAGCGAATAGGCTGTTCCCAGAGTGCTCGATCAAGCCACCTCAGTGGGACGTCTGTGGGAAGGAAAAAGTGTGGCAGAAAACGCTGCACAACCAGAAGAGGTGACCGGACCCTGAGGAAGTTTGTGGAGAAGGGCCGATTCCAGACCTTGGGGGACCTGTGGAAGCAGTGGACTGGGCTACAGGTGCCGCATTCCCCAGGTCAAGCCACTTTTGAACCAGAAACAGCAGCAGAAGCGGCTGACCTGGGCTACAGAGAAGCAGCACTGGACTGTTGCTCAGTGGTCCAAAGTACTTTTTTCGGATGAAAAATTTTTTGCATGTCATTCAGAAATCAAGGTGCCAGAGTCTGGAGGAAGACTAGGGAGAAGGAAATGCTAAAATGCCGTAAGTCCAGTGTCAAGTACCCACAGTCAGTGATGGTCTGGGGTGCCATGTCAGCTGCTGGTGTTGGTCCACTGTGTTTTATCAAGGGCAGGGTCAATGCAGCTAGCTATCAGGAGATTTTGGAGCACTTCATGCTTCCATCTGCTGAAAAGCTTTAAGGAGATGAAGATTTCATTTTTCAGCACGACCTGGCACCTGCTCACAGTGCCAAAACCACTGCTAAATGGTTTACTGACCATGGTATTACTGTGCTCAATTGGCCTGCCAAACTTTCCTGTCCTGAACCCCATAGAGAATCTGTGAGATTTCGTGAAGAGAAAGTTGAGAGACACCAGACCCAACACTGTGGATGAGCTTAGGGCCACTATCGAAGCATCCTGGGCCTCCATAACACCTCAGCAGTGCCACAGGCTGATTGCCTCCATGCCACGCCACATTGAGGCAGTCATTTCTGAAAAAGGATTCCCGACCAAGTATTGAGTGCAGAACTGAACATAATTACTTGAAGGTTGACTTTTTTGTATTAAAAACACTTTTTTTTTTTTTTTATTGATTGGATGAAATATGCTAATTTTTTGAGATAGGGATTTTTGGTTTTCATGAGCTTTATGCCAAAATCATCAGTATTAAAACAATAAAAGACCTGAAATATTTCAGTTGGGGTGCAATAAATCTAAAATATATGAAAGTTTAATTTTTCTCCGTACATTACAGAAAATAATGAAATTCATCACAATATGCAAATTTTTTGAGAAGGACTAGTATATATATATATATATAAGTTGCAATGGACTACAAGTTGCAAACTTATAACAGTCTCTCTCAGGTAGGCAGAAAAACATTCACTGATCAAAATACTGAGTATGAACGGGACCACGGAACATGAACTTGTTAGACAGATAATTAAACTAAAGAAAGGTGCTCTAAATAATGGAAGAGAGTAGTGAGGCAAAGACGGTGAAAACTCTAAACCTTTCCTTCTTTCACTCCAGAGCAAAGTCAGGAAACACAAGGGAGATTTATTTGCTTGTTTCCTCCCACCAGGGCTGAACTTTCATTCAACACTAAAATAATGGCATTACGCTTATAATATCAGCCATGGACACCAATCAGTAGACATATCGATCGGAAGCTCCGCTCTTATGCAGTTTAAATCTACACATGATCTATTTAATAAAGCAAGTCACTATATGGAGGAGCTCAAGCTGAACTCCTTAAAAATAGACCATATGAAACCTACTATATCCCTACAATTTGTGTGAAATAGCAAGACACTTCACACCAGTCCCCATAATCACCTTCATCTGAGCCAGCTGTTGCTGTTGCTGCTGTTGCTGGAGTCGGCGAAGTGCCTCCTGCTGCTGCTGCCTCTGCCTCTGTGCTTCTTGTTGCCTCTGCGCTTCTTGCTGCTGCTGCAATTCCTGTTGCCTTAAAAGCTCCTTCTGTCTTTGGATTTCCTGCTGCCTCTGGAGCTCCTGCTGCCTCTGGAGCTCCTGCTGCCTCTGGAGCTCCTGCTGCCTCTGGAGCTCATGCTCCCTTCTCTTCTGCTCTTCTTGTTGTCGAACCAATGCTGCTGCTTCTTCCTCCCGCCTCCTCTGAGCCTCCAATTCCTCCTTTTTACTTCGCTCTTCTTCCTGAAAGCACACACAACATTAACAGTTTAACTGCAACTCTCCACCCCACATGTTTAACACCAGTGGGATAAACCATAATGTAGTTCAGAGCAGTTTACACTCAAGGTTAGATGGATTGGGGTCCCTCTTTTAACCGGACTAAAACTGTTTGGCAACAGCTACCATTAACATCTGTGGGTGATGACTGCAGGTCTTCAAGCTACAATGAAAAAATAAGCATTAGAAGTAGAAAAGGACTCCTGTACAAATCAGTGGTATACAAACTGTAGAAATCCTGAAAGACTGTATTTTTAGTCCAGCACAGAGGCTGCACAAAACACAGCATAACCCACAGTAAAAGATCCAAAGATCCTGCAAAAGTGCAAAGGAGCTCACTATCAGCAGTTCATTTAATATTGAATCAGATTATGAACATTGGTAAGGTTGGTAAAGTCTGTTGGGTTTTTCCACCCGAGCCTAGTGGCTCATCAGGCCGGTTCTTATCCCTGATTTCTGTAGCATGAAGCAACCAGGACCAGCAACTTGTCCTGGATGGGACGCTAGTCCATCGCAGGTTACCTTCCCAGTATATTTTTACTGGTACCCATTTATACTGCTGGGTGAACAGAGGCACACTTGTGGTTGAGACCTTGCCCAGGGGTCTTAGCACAGTGAGGGTCTCAGTGGGATTCGAACTCACAACCTCCCGATCATGAGTGCAGCACCCTAACCACTACACCACCGTTAATGTTATAAACATTGAGGAACTGATAATTATGTCATGGTCACCACAATCAAAATCATTACCCAGAGATTCAGACTGTGCTGTGCATCCACACACATTTTCTTAAGATTGGATATTGTAGTGTAATATGCTGCCTGGGTACCACTGGGTTCACAGCTCTGGAGCGAAATACAGTAGGTCTCCGTTTTTCGCGATGGTTCAGTTCCAGCCCTTCCCACAGATCACGAAAATCCGCGAGTCAGTGATGCGGTTTTAAAACCCTATGTATGATATTATATCCGCTAAAATATGCTTGTTAAACACATTCTATAGACAGTCTTACTCATTAATACAGTAATGTAGTAATATTGAGTAAAGCACTTAGGCTGCTTACCAGAAGCTAGAGAAGATGCAGGGTGTTTAAGTGACATCATAGCGTTTAAATAATCATTAAAAACACACGAAAAAAAATTTACTTCGCAATTCAGGCAATTACGTTGATAACTTGTGGGCGAAAGAGAAAAAAAAAAAAGGTGTACATATCTGTAACCAATCAGCAGGAGGGAGAAACAAAAGCTCTCAGCCATTGGCTAAATTTGAATCACGTGCCATTTACTTCTGGGTTTTTTTATCACCAATCCGGGAGTATGTGGGGCGTGAGCACTGAACCGCGAATGGTCAAGGGCCTACTGCATGGAAGGGTGGGAGCTATGGTTGTGGGTGTGTTTAGTGTATGTTCTACTTCAGGGGTGACAAACTCATGCTACAAAAGGCCATGTGGCTGCAAGTTTTTGTGTTTCAACCAAGCAGCAGCACATCTGACTCACTCATTTAAACTACTGATCTGAGTCGTCAGGCAGTTGATTGGTCAATCTGTGTGCTCTGTACTGAGAACCAATCAGCTGTCTGAAACATCGAGGTATACTCAGTCGAGACACTGTGACTATACAATGAGAGTAAAGACTGATTCCGTATTGCTACAAGTGTCTTCACAGCACGTGTACGTATGTAAAGAGACATAAATATGCACAATAAGTCAGCATGCAGCTCTCCTCCCAACCCCCCACAGATTTTTTTAATATTCAATCACTGAACCACTTAATCCTGCTTGGGTAGCAGGGTACACCCTGAACAACCTGCCAGTCCATCATAGGGCCAGCACACTAACCAGTCACACTTTCAGCCACATATTTGGAATAGCCGGTTAGCCGAACGTGCATGCCTTCAGACTGTGGGAGGAAACCGGAGTATCCCGAGTGAGGAAGCCCACACAAGCACAGGGAGCGCATGCAAACCACAAACCATTTCACCAGCCGGGACTCGAACCCAGGATCTTCTTACAGTAAAGTAGATGCGATAACAACTGTACCACCTTGCTGCCCTGATTTTTAATAAGAAAAGTTTAATTTTGGGCCCAGCAGTACCCTGAAGACCGTGCGCTATGTCCAGGTACCATGATTTCATCATCCCGAGGCTTGGCCAGTCAAAGAAAACTAAAGTCATATGCTGCATGTTGGAAGATGGCAGCTCTGTTCATTTTTGGCCAATTGTCACAAACCACCCCCCTCACCTCTCATGTCAGAAACCTCACCTGTTTTCGAAGGAACTCTTCCCTTTGCTTCCTTTCTTCTTCTTCTCTCCTCTTCTCCTCTAGTCTACGGAGCTCCTCCTCCCGTACCAGACGCTCCTCTTCCTCCTTCTGGCGCCGCTGTGACTCCTCCTTCTCCCGTTGCCTCCTTAGTGCTTCCTCCTAACAGACAAACACCACCGGTATTAATGTCCTAAATGATCCAGGTACACCTCACGATACACACCTGGATGTAAACGAGTGAAGAATAACGGGTATGACTCGGGTTTTTTAGTCACACTGAAGCTGTTTCTTCAGGGAAACATGAACTGAATCAGAAATCAAATAAGAGTGACCTGGTTTCAGAGTTCACTCTCACCGCCATCTCTGCCTTACAGATATTTAAAAGGCTGCATGATTTACGTGAGTCTGACTCTGAAGTGTATAATCGCACAGCCTGAAGCACGATGCTCGCCGTGCCTCATCTTCCTGACCTGCGTCCGTCGAACCAGCTCCTCTTCCTCCAGACGTTTGCGTTCTTCTTCCTGCTTGGCTCGGAGCACCTCCTCCAGACGCTTTCGCTCCTCCTCTTCTCGTTTGACTCGGAGTTCTATCTCCAACTTCAGAAAGACCAGATGGCAAAACCAAAAACAGAATCAGGCAGAAGTTTAAAGAGACATTTCACACTGCGTTCCATACTCTGTGTTGCTGAGGTCACGTTTACATCTCCTACATTAGCAATGAGAACAGTTCAGTGATACAGATCAATACAAACTACTCATGGTTCCATCATGAATCATCTACATTTCCTTCAGAAAGTAAAAGGTTTGTGAAATGCATTAAACATCTCGGCGTACCTTAGCAGCTTTCGCTTTCTCCAACTGTAACTGTTCAATAGACGGTTGTGGCATGGCGTCTATTGGCAGATCCCACACACTTGTGCCTTCCCATGCTGGGGGGGGATTAACATCCTCTTTAGACACATCATAAATGTAAACATTTATCCACAAATAGTCCAGAAGAAAGAAAACACAGAGCTCAGCCAATATCATCAACTAGTCAGGAGGATTTTGTTGTTTTTGTTTTGTAATGAGGACGCTAAAATATCCGAACCTCGATCCCCAGCCCCACCATAGTGCTTGATGTGACCTTTTTAGGAGCAACTACGTGTGTCAACTGCTTCTGGTCAACTTCCTTACTTTTACTTTCCTTCTATTTACCACAAACACTGCACTACATGAGAAGTTTATAAATACACGCACACACGTGCACACATGCGCACACACACAGGCATTAGCAAAAGTCTTGTTGCACATGTGGACACTCGTGTATAAAAGCCCAGATCTCACCAGCCCATGAACCGGGTTAAATCCACCCTGATGGTTCTGGTCAAAAGAAATTTCTTCTGATCATTACAGCTGAAATCTTTTTCCTGGACCAAAGTCTTGTCATAAACATTTAATTTCACTTTCAAGACTTTATTGATTCCAGAAAAAATATCAGAGGTCCCTGTTTAGAACTAAAGATATAAAACAGTGTAGAAAATATAACATCACCATGAAAAATTAAAAGCATCATTTGAGGTCAGTAGCACCTCTGTAAACATGGCCCTGATGGGACCAGACTCCCAGCTGCTCGTCAGGATCAGTATCATATTGAAACATTCAAATGTTCAAATTATAAATAACTTATGTTCCTGAACATTGCTGCATCCCAAGACCGTTATAATCCATTTTTAACGTGTGAAGCTATTTTATTGGGCAGCTCGTTCATCACATGGTCAGGAAACAGTCCGTTATACCCTGTGGCGAGGAATGTGAGCCCCTGTAGGTTTGGAACGTGATGGAAAGCAGTGAGCTGTTGATATTAGTATCTGGTGATGGTCCCACCTATTGAACACAGCTCTGTGATGCCTGTGCACTGGAGAGGACCTTTAAACGGAATGTTTCACTTTCATGCATGACGGGCTCTTTGGGGGACTCTGGGTCCAGCGATTCTCTAGACGGTCTGTCATAATACTGGTGGCGTAGCGATATGATATTAAATTAACTATTCATCTCAAATAGAATTATTTTCTTTATGTTTCTGTTAATAACAGTTTCCATGTGTTGGGGCCTCAATGAGCATATCATGGTGGTGTTCTAGCTGCGTCCTTTACAGGACCGGATGGTGTATGGTGACCATTGTAAGAAATAATATGATGTAGAGTTGATGCTGAAGCACAATCACAAACGGAGCTTTACTGGGCCATCAGTAGGTGCAGTCCAGCTTTAGTGCAGCCGGTTGTTTTGTGGGTAGTTTTCGTTGCATGACCGAGGGGTCAGAAGGTTCTTACAACAGGTTCAAATTACTTTCACGTGCTTTTAGGAGATCCTAGGTTTCTAAACAAAGATTTTATAAATTCCCTGAAAGCTGCTTTAATACTTGTATTTCACGTTTCATTATTTAATCATGCTCTGCATTTTTTTACTAATTTTACGAATCAGTGTGACCCAGAATGTGATGATGTGTGATTGTATAAAGTCCTTTGTGTAACCTGAAATGGACATGTCTGACATTTATTTGCTGTAAAAAGTAGAAAATGACAATTCTCTGTCGTTTTCACAAAACTCTGTGTGTACCTGGAGGATTAATATAAGGTGCAGCTGATGAAAATGCTTACTCAGAAGTGAAGTTCTCAGTTGTTTTCAGTATCAGGCACCAATCAATATCTACATGTGTGAGAAAGCTTGTTGAGAACTGGATATTGATCATTTGGTTTCCTTTGCAGAGAAGGAAGTTCTAACATGAACTAGTTGGGTTTCCTGTGCTGTCACCCTTTTTTTTTTTTGTGAAATGACTTTAGACAGTGTTGACTAATGACTGACAAGAACACCCCATGAAATACCACTGGGGAAACTACCAAAAGGGAAAATTCTGCATGATCTGAAAGCACAGCTTCCTTCAAATCAAAACAGTTTGAGTAAATTATGCATTTAACAACAACCCATATCAACCAGCTTACAGAAAAACAAAAAACAACCCTACTGACGCATGCGACATTTGTGAGAGTAATCAGGTTCTCAAATCTGCGGTGAGAGCACAGGAAGACAACACCAGGACGAAGACAGTTGCAAACTACCCGTATGACTCAGACGGCAGTCACTGACCACAGACCGTCACCCCAGGACACGCACCTAAAATACTCAGTACCCTCCAAAATCAGCTCACATTAGAGCCAATAAATAAAAAAAAACTGAAATGGATCTGTGCTGATCCAACACCTTCAGAGAGGCACCACAGGATCGAACAAGAACTTCCCAAAAGCACCTTTCACACGTTCTACAGAATATTTTAAGAAATCAGTCGAGTCACAGAAAGGAGCACAGACACAGCTTTGGCTGGAAATTAAAAACACTATGCTATGTGAACCGAGGAGAACTCATTATAAACATCACATCTCTCCTTACTGTAAGTACTGTACTCACTTCTGACAATAGCTCTTCTCCGCGGTGCAGGACGTTCACAAACACTATACAGTAAGATCACAATCACAAAAAATCCCGCGGGAATGTGCGAGGCAACAGCGCCACGTGCCGAAGCCAATCAGCTTGCAAGATTGAGTTGAGTGGGCGGTCCCTGCCTAAACTGGGGAGGAGGGGCACTTCAGTCTGTCGTTTGAAAACAATGGATGCAGCCTGCCTTGGGTCCCCGCCTTCCGCTTGCTTACATGTGAGTTTCAGCACAAATTTTGAATTTATGAATAGTTTTTTATTTTATTTATTTATTTTTTTTAAATACCGCGATGTACCAAGACCGCGATGCTCACATCATGAAGTGGCAAGGGATGACTGTACAGTAGGCCTTCGGCATTCGCGGGGGTTTGGTTCCGAGCCCTCCCGCAAATCGAGATAATTTGCGAGTTCTGTACCCGGAAGAAAAACCCCATGTATTACGTCACATGCGCGAATGAGCAGCCGGAAGTAAAATACTATTGTATCTATTACATGCACTAAATATGCTTCTTAAACACATTCTACAGACAGTCTTACTCATTAATACAGTATTGATGTAGTAAAATATAGTCATGATTAAGAAAAACTGTTCAATTTTTACTCTTATTTTTATTGATGATAAAATATAAACATTATACAGCATATACTGTTGTAAAGCACTCGTTTTAAAGTCTTTTTCAATTATTATTCCAGTACAGTACCTCAGTTAATTCTGAGAATGTTTGTGTGTGAGATTTTATGTTCTGTAGCATGTTTAACAAATGATACCAAAAGGATAAACTTTATTATGCTTCATGTCCTTTTACATTGAACTTGGAGTGACGTCTCCAAGATGTTGCTGCCTAGAGGGCAACGTCGCGGAGTTCTCGGAGTCAAATTGTTTCTTTGTTTGTTTTAATTTGTTTGTTCATGTTTTGCACTATGCTCGTCTATGATCGGTCGACCCTACTACAGCTATGAGCAGCTTCAGCTTCGGGCAACTAAGCACGCAACAACTATTTTCTATCTATTCTATGCTATGGGAGCTCCATGCCAGCGGTTAGCTAGTGGTTAAGGGCTAAGCCCAGGTGGAGTTCTCAGAGGAAGCGGCCATACTACTTGAAAATGTTCTGTCCCTGCGAAACAAGATGGACGAGCTTCATGCTCAGATTGCAGCACAGAGGGATCTACAGGACTGTGTTTCTGTGAAACATGGCTCAAGGAGAGTACACCCGATAAGGCGATTACACCAGCCGGCTACACGGCCTTCATCCCCTGCTATCCCAAGCGCCAAGAGTCGTCGTTCGGCCCCTTCCCACCTGTGCTTCTTGTCCGCTGGGGTGCGGCTCACACCGAGCTGCCTACCATAGCATATTAGCTCTGTTAGCCGCATCCCGGCTAACAAGCCCAGTTGAGCATGCTTAGTTATACACGCCTGAAGATACTCCGATCTTATAGCTATATACTGCAAAACATGAACAAACAAAATAACAAATCAAATTAACAAATTAAAACAAACCATAGCATGCTAGCTCCGCTCTCCGACGCGCATTTCAACAAGCAACTCTTTTGTGAGAGACCATAACACACTAAAATAAAAACCACCATGCAGTTAAACAGTCTCACAACACAGACCAGAACATTTTTTCACTTAATTTGCAGACCTATGGTATGAATACGGTATTGTTGACTTCTGTTCAAAAGATGACGGAACGGATTAAGACCATTTACATTATTTGTAATGGGAAGAACAGATTTGGAATACGAACAATTGGAATCCTAACAGCCGTCTGGAACGGATTAAGTTTGAGTACCGAGGCTCCACTGTAATACAAAAACCCAATCAAGTGATTCCTGAACCCACAGGAGAAATGCTTGACCTGCACCTCCCCTTCCACCAGCTTCATGGATCAAGTACTGCAATGTGTGAATCCCCCCCGTGTGTGTGTGCATGTGCGTGCGTGAGTGCAGGTACATGAGTGTGTGTGTGTGTTTGCACGTGTGTGTGCGTGTACATGTGCGAGCGTGAGTGCGCATGTGCGAGCGTGTACATGGGTGTGTGTGTGTGTGTGTGGGTGTGTGTGTGCGCGCGCGAGTGTGAATGCATGTACATAAGTGTGTGCGCGCATGTGCACATGAGTGTCTGTGTGTATTTTGGATGAGTTAGCTGCAGAGCAATAAAATTCTTTTGATATATTAATATAGTATATCAAATAAAATAAATTTGGGGCAGTGGTGGTCTAGTGGATAGGGCGCAGGATCGCTGACCCTAAGGTTGGGGGTTCGAGTCCCCACAAGGTTGTCACTGTCCCCCCAGTGCGGCTAACTGGGTTATCAAAGGCGGGCCATGTCTGTCACTGTCTATGGTGAGAGGTTGATGTAAAAGAACCATTGCTGACGTTCGTAAAGAGGAGCTGCAAAGCCGTCAGCGTGTTTCTGTCCCTTGCTTAAAGGGTTGTGACAGGAAGCGCATCCGACGTAAAAACCTCTGCCAAATCAAACGTACGAATCAGATGATTCGCTGTGGCGACTCCCGAGAAAGGGAAAAAGCCGAAAGAGAAGATCATCAAATAAAATAAATACAATCTAAATTTTATGATGGATTTAATGGAGCTCTGTGGGATTTTCAGATTTTTTTTTTAATAACACATCCCTGGTTTGAACTTTTCTACAACTTTATCTCAAACCAATTTGGAAAGCTCATTGCACTTCATGGTGTTGCTTGATTAGATTCTGAGGCTTTTCAGAACAGGTGTGTGTGTGTGTGTGTGTGTGTGTGTGTGTGTGTGTATGTATATATATATATATATATATATATATATATGTATGTATGTATGTATGTATGTGTGTATATATATATATATATATATATATATATATATATATATATATATACACACACACACACACACACACACACATACACACACACACACAGAGATACACACACACAGTAGGCCCTTCACCATTCTTGGTTCAGTACTCGCGGATTGGCGACAAATCCAGAATTAACTGGCACGTGATTCAAATTTAGCCTGTGGCTGAGAGCGTTTGTTTTCCCTCCTGCTGATTGGTTGCAGATGATGTGTCCACCTCTTTTTTTCTGCTTCACGGCCATGTTATCAATGTGATTGCTTGAATTGTGAAGTAATTTTTTTCATGTGTTTTTATGATTATTTAAGCCCTATGATGCCACTCAAACAACCCGCATCTTCTCTAGCTTCTGGTACGGAATCTAAGCGCTTTATTCATAAATATTATCACAGTACAAAATTCAAGTTTTTAATCATTACTCCATTTTACTACATTATTATTGTATTAATGAGTAAGACTGGCTATGGAATGGATTTAACAAGCATATTTTAGCGCATGTACAGTAGGCCCTTAGCAGTCGTGGGGGTTTGGTTCCGGCCCCTCCCGCGAATCGAGATAATCCGCGAGTTCTGTACCCTGAAGTAAAACCCCATGTATCACGTCACATGCTCGAATGAGCAGCCGGAAGTAAAATACTATGTATCTATTATATGCACTAAAATATGCTTCTTAAACACATTCTATAGACAGTCTTACTCATTAATACAGTATCAATGTAGTAAAATGTAGTAATGATTAAGAAAACTTTTTAATTTTTTACTGTTATATTTATTGATGATATAAACATTATACAGCATACGTATAAAACACCTTTCAAAGCATCCCCTGAAAAACATACAGCACTGTAGTTTTCAAAAATGCCCACTAGAGGAACGTATTGCATTAGGCATGAGATGACTGAATTCAGGTATTAACTGCATTAAGTCCGAGCAGCTCAGCCACGCCCCCCCGCCAAAGCGAGTACTAAACAAAATTTTAGAGTTAGAGAGCATTACAAACCAAAGAAGTGGTGATGTTGATGCGAGTTAATCCTCTGGCGCGAGGTGAGCATGCTTTTGTTTATTGGGAGGAAATGAGAATAGTGAATTCAGGCGTGTGCTCCCGAGCAGCTCAGCCACGCCCCTCAGCCAAAGGGAAGTAAACAGTTAGTTAGAGGCACAGCGCCAAAATCAAAGTCCCCCAAAACAGACCATAACAAGAAGGACATAAAAGAACAAGAAATGTAATAAAATGGATCAACAAAAAATGAGAAACATGCTACACCACAGTAAATAAAATATAACACACAAACATTTTAAACATTAACTTGGGTCATGTACTGGAATAATAATTGAAAAAGACTGTAACAGTGTTTTACAAGTTCAGACGATTATTCCTCTTCAGCAATGGCGTGATTTCAGAGGAAACTGTCGTTTCTTCCAGAGAAAGTCTTATTTCTTCAGATGAGACATCCAACCTCATTACCTTTTTCTGGTGCTTAGCAGGCGTTTGAGTGACATCATTAACTGGTCATTAAAACACACTAAAAAGAGGCTCATTGCCAACTTGTGCACGAATGAGGAAAAAGGGGCATTACATCATCTCAACCAATCAGCAGGAAAGACAGCCATCGGCTGAATTTGAATCACGTGCGAGTTGCTAGGCAGTCCGCGAATACTCAAACCATGAGTGCAAAACAGTGAATAGTCAAGGGCCTACTGTAATATCATACAGAGTTTAAAAACCACATTAATAATTCACGGTTTTTTGATCAGGGAGAGGGACTGGAATTGAAAACATTACGAATAACGGGGGCCTACTGTGTGTGTGTGTGTGTGTGTGTCACACACAGGTTGAATGAAGTCACGTGGCAGTTGGACTGCACAAGGTGGACCTTATTTGTGATTTCTGAAGGTAACTGAGAAGAACTCCATCTCATTTAGATAGGAAATCTCTCTCACTTCCCTCAGATTATTTTGTGTAGGTCTATTTCAGAAAATCAAAAAACAAACAAACAAACAAAACAATCCATTTAGATTTCACCGAGTAAGGCACCAAAATAGGAAGAATCCTAAGGGGAGTCATTTTAACTTTGCAAGCTTGCGTATGTGCATAAAAGAGTGCTTTGAAGGAGGACGTACTGCTTGGAGGGGGTGGTTGGATGTTTGCTGTACAGGATGCTTGGGTGGATGGATTTTGAATATCCCAGATGGACCCTGAATCTGGAACGGACATGGAGCGTGTCACTGGAGGTAATAGAGTCTGCTGCTGTTCTGGAGATCTGCAAGAAGAGAATGTTTGATTTGGTACAGGGAAATAGGATGAACTTTCGTTACATAACATCACCTCACAGTATCTCCATTTTACTGGAGCACCATCATCAGAATACTTTATGTCAGACCAAATGAAATGGAATGATAATACTCTCCCTCCACCCACACACACACACACACACACACACGGTACAAGACCTGACGTTACTTAAAGCTTCATAAAAATGAATTCACATCAAGACCTTGAATCAGGAGTTCATTTTTTTGAGCACAGGAGCACATGTGACTCACCTGAGTTTAAGGGCCTGCTGCAGGAACAAGTTAAGTTGCTGTTGCTGCTGTGTTGGAGGAGCGGCTGAACTGAGCACGAGTTTCTGTTGAGCCTGAGCCTGAGCATACTGCTGCCTGCACTCACACAAACCATGTTAAACAGGGCGAGTTACTGAGTGCAGCATTCTGAACAGATATTGAACAGCTCGATCATCTCCAGCATCCGTTTATAAACAAAGGTGAACTTCATAGATAATCGGAGGACTTTTGAGACAGTGTCCATCCCACTCGGGAAGGTGCGGCCCTCATTTCTTGCACATAGTCTAAGAACAGGACTAGTCAGTCAGTGAGTATTCAGATTACATGGACACAGTTCTATATTTCAGCAAAGCCAGATGAGAGACATCAGCTAAATAAAGATCAAAAGTGTGTAAAGGACATTAGACACTGGATGCTCACTACCTTCCTCCTTAAAAACTCGAATAAGACAGATGTTCTTCTACTCGGATCTCAGGCAGCTAGAAATTAGGTTTCTGATGATGTAATAATTTGGGTGGTGTTTCAGTCTCATCATGTGTAGCAGTCACGGACGTTAGAGTGATTTATTGACACTGGGCAATAATCAATCATGATCAATGAAATGGTCAATTTGAAGATCATGTAGATAATGGTTACTTGAGTCACTTTCATCCATCTCAGGAATGTTGTTAAAATAAGAAATATGATGTCATTGTATGATGTGGTAAAACTTGTCGATGCTTTTGACACCTCGAGATTAGATTATTGTGATGCGTTACTGTCTGGATGTTCTAATAGGAACATAAACAAGCTCCAGTTAGTCCAGAATGCAGCAACGAGTCTTTACAAGAACCAGAATATCACCCCGCCCTTATTTACACTGCTCTGGCTCCCAGTTACATTTCGCATCCAATATAAAACACTACTTTTAACCTATAAAGCACTTAATGATGTCACACCACATTATCGTAGTGAACCCCTTGTTTAGGATCTGGCACACCCCCTTAGATCACAAGATGCAGGATGATTAGTGATAACTCGAATAATAAAGACTACTGCAGGGCAGGGCAGGCAGGGGCCGGTGGCGTAGTGGTTAGGGCACTGTGCTCATGATCGGGAGGTTGTGAGTCCGAATCCCACCGAGACCCTCACTGTGCTAAGACCCCTGGGCAAGGTCTCAACCACAAGTGTGCCTCTGTTCACCCAGCAGTATAAATAGGTAATGGTAAAATATACTGGGAAGGTAACCTGCGATGGACTAGCGTCCCATCCTGGGGGAGTTGAACTCCTCGTCGCTTCACGCTACGGAAACCGGGGATAAGCACCGGCCTGATGAGCAACAAGGCTTGGGTGTAAAAACCCAACAGACTTACCTTACCTACCTTACTGCAGGGGGCGGAGCTTTTCTTACAAAGCACCACAGTTATGGAACAACCTTCCAGTTATTGTTTAGGACTCAGACACAGTCTTTGTTTTTAACACGAGGATGAAAACTCACTTGTTTAGTGGAGCATTTAGTTACAAGGCTTTTACTATTAAAAGAGCAGATCTGGGGGTCTCGGGCATAGAACGTTCTGGGAAACTGTGATGTCGGGATGCTGTCGCTATTTATGTTTCCATAGCCAGTCATGTTGGAGTCCCTGCTGCACCCAGCAGCCCCCTGGGATGCTGGTGATCCTGATCCGTCTACTTTCTGAGTCCTGTGATCTGTCCTGGTGTGCTGATGCTGGCTGGAGTTCTCATCTTGGAAGCCCCTCCCTCCCCGGTGGCTTTTCACTGCTGGTGATCTGGTCTCTTTCCCACTATTATTTAGGACTTACAGTTGTATAACCAACTGGACTATGTTTTGGACTGTAATGAATTTCTGATATATATCTGGTTTGTATTTTTATTATTTCACCCAAATGAGGATGGGTTTCCCTTCTGGGCCTGGTTCCTCTCAAGGTTTCTTCCTCGCAACTACTGAGGGAGATTTTCCTTGATACCGTCGTGCTCAATAAGGACGTGTAGGGTTTATAGCAAATGTTTAAATTCTTTGATACTTTGTAAGCCCCTACACATTTACTGTGGAAAGCTGCTTTGCGACTGTCAATTGTATAAAAAAAAAAAAAAAAAAAAGTACAATACAAACAAAACTGAACCAAATAGACCAGTCCAACTCTTGTTGAAGCAAATGTTTGTTCAGATGGTTTACAGTAAACAGGGTGTAGAAGGTGGAAAATGCAAAAGCGCTATCATACCTGAGCATGTACTGGTACTGCTGGTACTGTTGAAGCTGATAAATGCTTAAAGCATGCTGTCCCACACACACACACACACACACACACACACACACACACATTATAGCAACAAGTTTTACAGCAAAAAGTTTCATATGTAAAAATGAACTGAAAATTCAGGCCAATATCACTGAAATAGCACCAATCGGTACGCACTAGTGATAATCTCCTGCTAAACCCTGACACAAAGCAGTCTATGGGTTACAAGCCAGTCAGGAATCACTGCCCTGGCTTGGGCGCCAGCATGTGCTGTTTGTCTGTTAGTGGAACTATGTAAAAAGCACTCAATTGACTTTAACCAATTTTGGTGAATAGATGAGGTATGAGCCTGGCAAAAACCCATAACATTTTGGAGCAGGAATTTATGCAGCAATTCTAATTTTTTGAGGTGTTCAGTGCAAGGAATAAAAAAATAAAATAAAATCCACTTCCCCTAATTAACATTGTCTAAAATGTTCATCTAATTACCACGAGAAGGAGGCATTTCATTATAACCATGCTAAATTATAATAATCTATATATACCAGGTGAGATTCCATACACATAGTGCTCCTCCAGTCAAATCACCTTTCCATAGTTCAAGTAAAACAGATGAAGAATTCTGAATTTTAATCAATTTAATTAAAGGCAGATAACTGTGCCTCGATTAACAAACAGGCTACATCTAACATTTCCAGCTTTGATGCTTTTCAGATGGAATTATCCATGATGTCTATTTAAAGAGCTCAGTGCAACAAATGGGCAGGGTCTGTTTATAATTAAAAGATAAACTTAAAACTACAGAAGGTGCCAGCAGTTATTAAACTGCACATGAGAACCTACTGCACATCTGGAATCAATGCTACCAAAACAGAGTGCACAGCAAATACTTGAGGTGATTCACACACACAGCACATGACGACAGGGAGCAGGTACTTCTCTAGACCAGAAGGTGGCAGTAGTCCAAATTTATAATCAAGTAATTCAGAGTAGAAGAGAGTGAAGAATGGCAAAGCACATGTTCTAAATCGCAGTGTGCATATTACATCTGTCAATACAGTACTTTATATATGCACACACACACCTTACATGTTCTTCACTCTTTAATGGGTCAATGCTCAAGTTGGAAAACGGTGAAATGTTTGTAGGTGATGTTTTACTGCTGAAGCTTGCTTTGTGTTCCTCATTAATCTCAATTAAAGCCAATTCAATACATTTCTGTGGGACTGAAAGCTTGTCTTCCCAGTTCCTACATGCTGAAATTGATAGTACAGGATTTTGTTCCTTGTTCTATTGAAACTGGTCCATTTTTAAATTCCAGAGAGTAGATTGAATACCATGGTAAATTCTAAAAGTAAATGTGTGGTATGATAACATGGATTCTGTTTGCAAACTCGAACCGGTCTGAACACCGTACACCAGAGGTCTAAAAACCCTGTTCCTGGAGATCTACCTTTCTGCAGTCACGCTCCCCCAACCATCTGATTAATGCCTTAATTTCTTGATGAGCTCACAGAGGTGTGATCAATCTTGGTTAAAGATAAAAACCTGCAAGAAGGAGGATCTCCAGGAATAGGTCTACTGAGGAAGACCTTTACCAGAGTTTCTTCTTGTAGGTATGAATACATCATAATGTTACCGTTATAGGAGGTAGTGGAGGACCAGGGGCAAAAGGCACTCTACCCCACATCTTAAAAAGTTCACCCAGGGGATGGAAGCGTTCATCACAACCCCTTTTCACCAGCAAGGTCATTGTGAAATACCCAGCCTGGAACCAATCTGACATCTCGTGATTACTGAACGGACCTGTGACAAAGATCAAGAGAGATATGGATTATAGAGGAGACCAGCTTTAATTCACAAAAGTAAAATGCTCTACAGTTCTCTGGATGTGGAATTATTTTTGATATATTTTGCTTCTGAAATATTGTTTTTGCAATCATACACCTCATTGTTCCACACCATGCACCCCTTTATTGGGAAAACACACATTAAAAGGTGAGTAGGGGACTTTAGCTGTGCTAGTGCTCACCTTGAATCTCACCCTGAGGATCCTTGTAATACCACTTGAGGGCAGCTTCATGGGTTGGGGGCACACAGCCGACTTTGGGACGCTCTGTACTTTTAGCCCCCAAACGCTCATCATCCACACCAGCATCATGTAGATACGCCACCATTTTCTCTGCTTCCTGTTAAGACAGATTATGGTACTATCCAAAGAGTTGGCTGGATCCTGATTGACACATTCAAATAGTTTAAGCAAATAACCCATGCCACTTTTTTGTGGTGAGATCACAATAACACCCCCCCACACACACACACACACACAAAAGGACTGAAATTAAGCATGTCTGTGGTCTATTTTTTTTAGTTTTATGAAACCCTAATCCCATTTACATTACCTCACGAACAACTCTGAGCACCATCTGGACTATTTTACCTAAAAAAGACAAACATGAAGAGCTCCCTGACCAACCTGTTCAAAGTGCTTGAGCCCCTCATCCTCATCCGCATCTGTGGCAATGGCTGTAATTTGGCCGGTGGGCGACATGATGCTTTTTGGGAAAGGGAGTGCCTCAGGTACCGCCACTGGTACTGCCACTGGCACCTCCACCGGCACCTCCGCTGGCTTGGTATGTGATGAGATTTGCTGGGTGGGCAGCACCGGAACTGAGGGGGCTGTAAGATCTAAAACATTTAAGCAGATAATTAGTGCACCACAGAAGAGTAAGTGTGTTTGTGAGTGCCTACTGATCTTGGATTGTACAGGACTGTCAACATTTTTAGATGTTAATAAACTTTTCTGATCCTGCACCCTACAAAAATTCACTACGTTTTACCTCTCCAGGATTATCATTAAAAATATTACAAGTCTGGTCAGTATTTCAGTGTATAGGTTGGAGCATTAAAAGCTCTTTACTCAGTTTCATGTGGGGCTGGTGGCGTAGTGGTTAGGGTGCTGCGCTCATGAATGGGAGGTTGTGAGTTCGAATCCCACTGAGACCCTCACAGTGCTAAGACCCCTGGGCAAGGTCTCAACCGCAAGTGTGGCCAAATGTTTGTGGACAACCACTGTAGCATTAAGACTTAACTGCCCAAAGCTTGCTTCACCCCTGTGCACAAAGCAAGCTCCATCAACACATGGTCTGAGGAGTGGAAAAACTCAACAGGCTTACGCAGAGCCTGGACCTCACCTACTCATAACATTTGGATTGAACTTGAACACTAATGACACCACAGGCCTCCACATAAACCTGCTAGGACCGGACTTAGTAATGCCCTAATGGTCTGACAGCACTTTACATCATTACATCTGTTTATGTAGTGTGTACGGGCATGATGCTCCCGCTTTACACACTGTATACAGTTCGGATTGTGAAAATTCCATCTCACATGCATACAAGCATTTTTTAAAAACTCTGAACAGTCCAGGTAAACACAAAAAGACAAAAAATACTCGTGAAATTATTACACATAATTTTGTTCACCATAATACCTATGCCAAATCAAACGTGCGAATCATTTGCTGTGGCAACCCCTGAAATAAAGGGGGAAAGTCGAAAGAAAATCTCTCATAATAACTACAAACATAATGTCACATGTTTCTTATTTTTACACTCACAACCACCAGAGGGCACTCTAGGCTTGGGTACCAGTACCTGCTCATCCTGTACCACTGAAGAAATGTTCACAAAACAAAAAAAATCCTATGCTGCAGATCACACGCTGCAAGTAGTGAAATATGCAGCAGAAAATGGTAATCGAGCAGCAAAAAGAAAGTTTGGAGTGAACGAGAAACTTGTGAGCGACTGGAGAAAAGCGAAGGCTATTATTACTGCAATGAAGAAAACAAAAAAACGTTAATCGCGGGCTAAAAGCTAGATAGCCACAGCTAGAGGAACGAGCTCGCACATGGGGGCTTGAGCAACGTGCCTCAGAGAAAGACCTGTCAATAGTGCAGTTGCGTCTCCATGTCCAGGTAGCGGTCACACACACACACCCATATATTTTATTTATATATATATATATAAAAACACACGTGTATATATGTATATATATATATATATATATATATATATATATATATATATATATATATATACATACATACATACACACACACACACACACATAAAACCTCCGCTGACGAACGCTTAAGCTCACGAACTTCTCGCCTCAAGAACATTAAATTTGCGAGCATATAGTCTCTGCTGACGAACTAGTTTTTGGCGGACGAACCAAACCACGCGGTTGAACAGCGCCACGGTGGTGGCCACGAGAAGCTGACGCACACTCACGGCGTCCCAGTTCGTCACCCCCTTTCTTTGAGTGCGGACGTGGTTTGTGTTTGATAGACATTTTGGACCATATTGAGTGTACTTTTGCTATTATGGGACCGAAAAAGACCCCACCACAGGCTAGTGTTAAGGTGACTCTCCTTCCAAACAGTAACTCCCTCCCTCCCTCCTCCTCCCACTCCATTCCATCAAGCCATCAACTACCATCACAAAGGTAAATAAAACGACTTTATTATACAGTACAGTTTATTTCTTTAATTACAATACAATAGCACATTTATTATACATAAAATAAGGTATATTTTTGTGTAGTTTTAAGGCTTATTTAGTATAAAATTATGTTTTATGGGGACCTGGGAACGGATTATTCTCAATTTAATGGTTTCTGATGGGAAATAAATGTCGGAAGACGAACTATTCGCCTTACACACTTTCTGGGAACCAATTATGTTTGTGAGCTGAGGTATCACTGTATGTATATGTATATATATATATATATATATATATATATATATATATATATATATATATACACATACATATATATACATATACATATATATATATATATATATATATATATGCGCAGCACGCACATACGTGTTGAAGCCACGATTCATGTCAGTCCGCTTGGTGCAACAGCTCTCCACAATGTGATAACTCCTGTTTAACTGCAGACTAACGAGCAGACCTAATCTGATGCTGATGACAGTTTTGGGAATGAAAATTTACAAGGTGATTCCATATTTTTCCTTGAAATTGAATGATTCCATAATTTCTTCCTCTTTCTTGGTCTAAGAAAGTAACTGTTACTGACGACCACATTTTTATTTTCTTTTACGGTTTCTTAAAGCCAGAAAGTTGTTATTTGAAATGCCTTAAATTTTGTGCCATATCTGTGATCTGGTTTCTTTTCTTCTGCAAAATAAAACAACTGAACGAACATCCTCCGAGACTGGTGATTCCATAATTTTTGCCTGGGGTTGTATTTACCTCACTTTTACTTTTATGGAGCAACTGTGTGCACACAATTTCCTCCAATAAAGATTCTGATTTTGGTAATACTTTACATTCATTTACATGAATTAGACAATCTTCTTTTCTTTTTGGCTGTTCCCTTCAAGGGTCACTACAAGCAAATCATCTGTCTCCATCTCACCCTGTCCTCTGCATCATCATCTCTTACACCAGGGCTCGGGAACCTATGGCTCGCGAGCCAGACGTGTCTCTTTTGATGACTGTATCTGGCTCTCAGGTAAATCAGGTGGCCTTTCTTAACAGAATAACGAATACATAATTTCACTGTCATTTAAATAAAAAGACAAAAAAAAAGCCATCAAATAAAACAAAAACAGATGAATAAGTCTCACGCATTTAAATCTAAGCATCTATTTTTGATTCCACATGTCACTGTGTCGTACAGAAGAGGGCCAATCCTTTCTGGCAAGCAAAATATAATTGGACAGACATGGAAAAACTTCAACCTGCAGACCAGCTGATTGTCAAAACTTGGGACGTGTTCCCTGTCACATACACTGCAGCGTGTGGGTCTTTCCATATTGACCATGTTTGGCTCTACATAAGCATGCAAGCAGTCCTTCTCCCCCGAACATCAAGACCAACCTGTGGTCACGTGTAATAGACGGAAGCCTTAAACGCCTGCATGAAGCTGAACCTCATCACGTATCAACCAGACTACAAAGCCATCAGCATATATATATATATATATATATATATATATATATATACACATACATACACATATACACACACACATACACAAATGCTAGTCCTTCTCAAAAAATATTGTGATAAAGTTCATTATTTTCTGTAATGTACTGATAAAAATTCGGCTTTAATATATTTTAGATTCATTACACACAATTGAAGTAGTTCAAGCCTTTTATTGTTTTAATATTGATCATTTTGGCAAAAAAGTAAAGAAAAACCAAAAATCCTTTTCTCAAAAAATTAGCATATTTCATCCAACCAATTAAAAAAAAAGTGTTTTTAATACAAAAAAAAGTCAACCTTCAAATAATTATGTTGAGTTATGCACTCAATACTTGGTCGGGAATCCTTTTGCAGAAATGACTGCTTCAATGCGGCGTGGCATGGAGCCAATCAGCCTGTGGCACTGCTGAGGTGTTACGGAGGACCAGGATGCTTCGATAGCGGCCTTAAGCTCATCTACAGTGTTGGGTCTGGTGTCTCTCAACTTTCTCTTCACAATATCCCACAGATTCTCTATGGGGTTCAGGTCAGGAGAGTCGACAGGCCAATTGAGCACTATGTAAATACATCTACTCATGCGACTGGACACATCATCAGTGATGTTCCTGGAATCATTGGGTGTTTCGGGTCTTTCAACATCATGGACACATCATCATACACCCTCATTCAGGTGACCCAGCTGGGGCCGATCAGATCCCGGCTTGTGTCCAGTTGGCACACTAGCTACCACGACTCCATGGTTCTCCTCTCTTGAGCCACAGCCATCTTGAGGCCCTCTCTGCCGCCTCGGTGGTATTGCGGATGGCTCTTCTCCTCTGTTGCCCGATGATGCCTAGACAACCCAAAGCTTTGGCGAAGGACCAGGCCGCAAAGCCTCTGCCGCCAACCTCTACTGGAAGGCACTTCACCCTCCATCCTGATTGCTGACAGTCTTTCACCAGTCCCGTGTACTTGGAAAGCTTCCTCTCAAGGCTTCTTCCAGGCGGTCTTCCCACGGGACAGTCAACTCCAGCAGCGTCACTTGCTTGGTGGCCTCTGAAACAAGGACAATGTCAGGATGGTGGGTGGTGACCGCAATATGGCTAGGGAACTTCAACTAATGTTCAAGATCCACTAACAGCTGCCAGTCTCTTGCAGAGGTCAGAATGCCTGCTGGTGGTCTGTTAGCTGGGGCAGCCTGCTCCCCAGCCCTCACAAAGGCAATGATGTTCCTAGGGGGTCGGAATTGTTTTGCCCAAGCCAATCCCGTGCTGATGGCCTCGGCGATGGTCTTCAGGACTTGGTCGTGCCTCCACTGGTAGCGCCCTTCTCCCAATGCTGTAGTGCAACAGCTTAGGACATGTTCTAAGGTGCCTCTCTTGGAACACAATGGGCAAGCTGGTGACTCCACTAAGCCCCAAGTGTGCAGGTTCGATGGACGAGGCAGCACATCGTACACTGCCTGGATGAGAAATCTGATGCGGTGAGGCTTAGCTTTCCAGATCTCAGTCCAGGTTACTTTCCTCTCAAACGCATTTTCCCATCTTGTCCAGGCTCCCTGTTGTCTCATGCCCACTGCCTTGCAGGATCTTGTTTCCTCCACAGCAGCTCTCACTTCCTCTTGGACCAGGCGCCTTCTCTCCTTCCCCCTGATGTTCATTTGTGGAGTTGAGAAGGAACCTAAGCCAGCTCGGCCCCTCGAGACCACTCCCACCAGAGCCTTGTGGCACAGCCTAGCTTCCGCCATTTGAACAGCCTCTTCTGCCTTCCACTTCCTGCCCGTCCTCACTTGGGTTCCAGCATTAGCCACCTTTGGATCGCTGGAGTCCCTGTACAGCACCACTTCGCTAGCTCTGGAAACCTTGAACTCCTCCTCCAAGGATTTAAAGGGCAGCTGCAATTTGTTATTGGGTCTGATGTCGTTCAACTTTCTCCTCACAATATCCCACAGATTCTCTATGGGGTTCAGGTCAGGAGAGTTGGCAGGCCAATTGAGCACAGTAATACCATCATCATCATCATCCGCAAAGTCCGGGGTCGGGTCGCGGGGGCAGCAACCCAAGCAAAAAGGTCCAGACGTCCCTCTCCCCAACCACCTCCTCCAACTCTCCTGGGGGGACACCGAGGCGGTCCCAGACAAGCCGAGAGACATCGTCCTTCCAGCGTGTTCTAGGTCGACCCCGGGGTCTCTTCCAGGTTGGACATGCCCGAAACACCACACCAGGGAGGCGTCCGGGAGGCATTCTGACCAGATGCCCGAGCCACCTCAACTGGCCCCTCTCAATGCGGAGGAGCAGCGGATTTACTCAAAGCTCTCCACGGATGGTAGGGCTTCTCACCTTATCTCTAAGGGAGAACCCCGCCACCCGGCGAAGGAAGCTCATTTCAGCCGCTTGTATCAGTGATCTTGTTCTTTCGGTCATTACCCAAAGCTCGTGACCATCGGTGAGGGTTGGAACGTAGATCGACTGGTAAATTGAGAGCTTCGCCTTGCGGCTCAACTCCTTCACCACGACGGACAGGCACCGCTTAACAGCAGAGGCTGCAGCGATCCGTCTGTTGATCTCTCGCTCCATCCTTCCCTCACTCGTGAACAGGACCCCAAGATACTTAAATTTGGGGCAGGACCTCATTCCTGACCCGGAGGGTGCATTCCACCCTTGTCCGACTCAGAACCATGGCCACAGACTTGGAGGTACTGATCCTCATCCCGGCTGCTTCGTACTCGGCCAAAAATCACTCCAATGAGAGCTGGAGGTCCCGACGTGATGAAGCCAAAAGGACATCATCCGCAAAAAGCAGAGATGAGATCCGATGGCCACCAAACCAGAACCCCTCAACGCCTCGACTGCCACAGTAATACCATGGTCAGTAAACCATTTACCAGTGGTTTTGGCACTGTGAGCAGGTGCCAGGTCGTGCTGAAAAATGAAATCTTCATCTCCATAAAGCTTTTCAGCAGATGGAAGCATGAAGTGCTTCAAAATCTCCTGATAGCGAGCTGCATTGACCAACACAATGGACCAACACCAGCAGCTGACATGGCACCCCAGACCATCACTGACTGTGGATACTTCACACTGGACTTCAGGCATTTTGGCATTTCCTTCGCCCCAGTCTTCCTCCAGACTCTGGAACCTTGATTTCTGAATGACATGCAAAATTTGCTTTCATCCGAAAAAAGTACTTTGGACCACTGAGCAACAGTCCAGTGCTGCTTCTCTGTAGCCCAGGTCAGGCCCTTCTGCCGCCGTTTCTGGTTCAAAAGTGGATCGGCCCTTCTCCACAATCTTCCTCAGGGTCCGGTCACCTCTTCTGGTTGTGCAGCGTTTTCTGCCACACTTTTTCCTTCCCACAGACGTCCCACTGAAGTGCCTTGATACAGCACTCTGGGAACAGCCTATTCGCTCAGAGATTTCTTTCTGTGTCTTACCCTCTTGCTTGAGGGTGTCAATGATGTCCTTCTGGACAGCAGTCAGGTCGGCAGTCTTACCCATGATTGCGGTTTTGAGTAATGAACCAGGCTGGGGGTTTTAAAAGCCTCAGGAATCTTTTGCAGGTGTTTAGAGTTAATTGGTTGATTCAGATGATTAGGTTAATAGCTCGTTTAGACTACCTGAACATGATATGCTAATTTTTTGAGATAGGAATTTTGGGTTTTTATGAGCTGTATGCCAAAGTCATCAGTATTAAAAAAATAAAAGACCTGAAATATTTCAGTTTGTGTGCAATGAATCTAAAATATATGAAAGTTAAATTTTATCAGTACATTACAGAAAATAATGAACTTTATCACAATATGCTAATTTTTTGAGAAGGACTAGTATATATATATATATATATATATATATATATATATATATATATATACACACACACACACACACACACACACACACATATATATGACACAGGAAGAGCACAATCTGATTGGTCAGGACTGATAAACATTGGCTATGGCTTGAATCAAAAAGGACAAATAAAGTTTGTCTCAGTCACTAAGCAGTGTCATAATCCTTATCTTCACACTCTAAACTTGTTTCAGTTTGCTTTCCTTATGTTTGTGTAGTGTATATTGGAACATCTTTTCAGAGTATGTTATGAGTGTAACCCGGCCTGGCTCTGTAATGGTGAAAATATGCAGCCATAACTATTAACGATCTTGTTTTGGTTCACTTTTCTTTATTTCTGGGTCATATATATTTAAACCATTCACCTTAATAGTACAAGACCCAATAACACTGCTCCTGCACCAGTTCACATGTGCGTTTGCGCTTATCTTGGTCCATCATTATTTTAAAAAGCTAAGTAGTAAACCATAAAAACGTGGTCAGAAACAACTACCTTGATGTGGTGCAGAAGTTTTCATTATAGTACTTGATGGTTTCATAGATTTCTCATTTGGACTGAAACTTTGTTAGTGTGCATATCCAGACGTTGTAAAAGTTTTTCTGGATACAAGTATGCACAAAGTTGGAGCAAATATTGCATATATATTTCATGCTGGAAGCTCAATTTAGCTTTTACCTGTTAGTGTGCTGAGTGTATTTGCGCTGTGTTGTCCAGAGCTAAGCAGAGCCAAATGCACTGGAGGTGCAGGGGCTCTGATTTCAGGTGCCGCCGGTCTCTCGGTCTCCTCCATTCTCTCTGGTGGGCTGGAGGGTAGGGATATAGACACAAGTGGCTCTGGAGCTGCTGGCAGTGGTGGGGCTGGAGGAGAAGCCTCTTGAAATCGGTCAGGGTCTATACACAAAATCAACACCATAACAAAGTACTAGGTAACAGGTGTAACCCCAGACAACCAAACAGACTTCTGTTCAGGGTTCTACACTGTGACAAGCAACCATCAAAAATCAGTTATTCCGACTCTAACACCTCTGTACATGGGGATCTACTGGAATGACTAATATCTCATACCCTCATGCTTGGCGGTCTGGTGCTTGCCCTCAGGTTCTTTAGGATGCTCTACTTCGTTTTCCTCCTTCTCACAGCACTCCTCAGTCTCCTCCAGAGGACGGAAGTCTGACTCTGCCTCCTCAAGAATCGGCTCAGCAGGGGCTTTCTAATTAAATAAGCAAACAAAAAAAGAGCAGAAATATTAATCAAACGAAACTGCAAAAGAAAGATTCTAACGAGATTTTTTTTTTTTAATTACTCTGTAACGAGGCCTGCTATCTGATACTTTCATTACACTGAGATTTATTCCACAGAAGCATACGATGCATTAAACTGTTCAAAGTTTGAAAAATCAGATAAGAGCAGCACAATGTACTGCATGTGTCTGACTGCTTGTTGTTTGCTTTGGAGGTGGGATGGGGGTAGAAGGTGACCTGTAACATGCTGAAAGACCCAGAAAGATCATGGTGCTCCATCTATGAATGATAGTAAGTTCACCTTGAGTGGGAGGAAAGCTCCAGAAGAGTCAAAAGTGCCCGTCTCCTCCTCTGCATCCTCCAGGCACCACTCGGGCAGCGTGTCCCTCTCATCCTCCATGCTTCCACTGGCCGAGCGGGGCCGCCTGTATCCCACACCCCGTTCCTCCTCCCCACGGGAGTCCAGTGGCAAACGTCTTCGCTGATCAGGCTGTTCCCGCCACCCCCCAACAGAGCGTGGTCCATCTTTAAAAGGACAAAGAGAGACACCGAGAGGTACTGGAGACCAGGAAACCAGAGATGAAGTTTTGGATTCGGGGTTTGATCATGAAATTTCTACAAGGTCCATTATTTTCAGAATGGCTGAGGAAGTGACATATTCCAACCAATCAGAGTAGTCAATGATTATGACAATTATTAGTCATTCCACAGATTGCCTTTATTTCATGCAGGCTCAATGACATCACGCGAGCTGTGCATTGTGGTTGTCATGGAAACTCCGACACCAGCATAAATTCTATCTACAAATAGATCACTTTGCTGTGAGACAGAGCTGCTGCTACTACACTCCCCTTAAATATTCACTCAGCTGCATATTCCAAACACTGCATGTAAATATGCCACAGTGAGCTTGAACTCACACGATGTCCACCATGAGCTCAAGGGAATAGAACGTGCATGAATGTAATGTTAGAACCTAAACAAGAAGAACAGCCACCCTGTTTATTCATATCTTCACCCAATGTGGGCTGAGATGGGCCAAAAAGGATTAATCAGTTTAGCAAATGAATGTGTGAGTCGGAGTGATCGTAAAATCGGCCACCTGTATTCCATTTCACGCTTACGAAATCTGGTCTATGATCTTATTGGTCCATAAGCTCAGGATCGTCAATAATTCTGGATAACACTTAAACTGGATAACAATCACCATTACTACCATTATCACCATCAACACCATCAGCACTATCACCATGACTACCATCAACATCACTGTCAACACGATTACCATTATCACAGTCATCACCACCGTCAACACCATCATCAGTCATCACAACCACCACTACCGCTATCATCACTATTATCAATCTTAAAATGGAAATATAAACTATAAAATCTTTTTAAATTAGTTTTTTTTTGTAATGTATTTTCTGTAGACTGCCCACACAGTTCTTTAAAGTCTTGAAGGAAGTGTGTAGCACAGCTCAAGGCCTCGACACCACGTGTCTGCACCGAGAGCTCGTATGCATCTGGGATGGGAAAATATTTATGTAAAAATATATTTCTTGTGATTAAGTCAGAACATAAAGTAAAACAGTTATGCGCCTTAGGCTCAGATGTCACCAAAATGAATATTGAAGAGAAACCACCACCACCCTTATTGCATAACTATAAAATATTAACAGCACACAGTTTTCTTCTTTCTATATAAACACACTCCGTAAGATCTGTGCAGCTCCACTGCAGTCTTATACAGATTAGATAGTATACAGTTGAGATTAAGCTGAGTAATTATACAAAAGGAGGATGGAGAGTTGCAGGCTCCCACCTGGACTCGGTGGGCACCATCTTTCGTTATCCCTGCGGGAGCCCGCTAAACGCCAACCGCCACCCTCCTCATCATCACCGTTCTGTTCATCACGCGATAGCCGCCAATTCTCACTCTCCGAGCGCGTGAAATCGTGCTTTCGCACCAGACTTGTACCGCCATCCTCGTAATTTGCCCGCACTGGATTCGTGCATGAGGAAGCGTGCGTGGGGAGAAGAAAGAAGAAAAGAAACAAAGAGAAGTGAGATTAAATAAAGTTTAAAATGTCACTCAGTTCTACAGAAATCACTTCCACTTTCCTTAATATATATATCTGTGTGTAAAACTAAAGCTGCACAGGAACTTACAGTGATTGAGCTGAAAGTGGGCTGGAGCTCCATCTGAGAGAAAGAAAGAAAATTAATTGCGATTTTTAAAATTAAGAGGCAGTAATAGAAAAATCTGGACAAATATCCACTGTGCTAACCTGGATCTTTTCGAGTTGGTTTTTCAAATCTTTTGTCTCCCCTTGAGAAAAAGAGAAAAAAAATATAACATTTGTTCAAGGGCAACATGGCCTTAACATATTTGTATGATTATAGTAAATAAGACATACATGAATTATATATTAGCAATAATAATAACAACAACAATCAAAACTAGCTCTGCAATGGGCTGCCGAGCTGTTTAGGGTGCATCATGCCTACATGGTGGGGCCGGTGGTGTAGTGGTTTGGGTGCTGCACTCATGATCGGGAGGTTGTGTGTTCGAATCCCAGTTAAACCTCCACTGTGCCAAGACCCCTGGGCAAGGTCTTAACCACAAGTGTGCCTCTGTTCACCCAGCAGTATAAATGGGAACCAGTAAAATATACTGGGAAGGTAACCTGTGATGGACTATCGTCCCATCCGAAAGGAGTTGTACTCCTGGTCGCTTCACGCTACGGAAACCGAGGATAAGCACCGGCCTGATGAGCCACTCAGCTCGAGTGTAAAAAGCCTAAAGGACTTGACCTATGCCTATGTGCAGACTAGGCTGAGATAGGCTTTCTGTGAATGTTTGTAAAGCATTTTGTTTGTTAATAAGTCCTCACAGCCAATAAATGGCTTCAGGTTTGTGTTCAGCACAAATCCCCACACTGTTGTACCAGGTGCTGACCATTTTTGAGAATTGAGGTTTTGAGGTGGCGGAGGCGTTGTGGGTGTCTGCGGGGTGGTAGAGAGCTGAGAAAGAAAGTTCATTGCTCACTGGTGTACTATTAGTACAGCTTTTAACATTGGTTTTAATTGCTCTCTAAATTACTGTTTCACCACAAAATCACTACATACTAGTCCTTCTCAAAAATTTAGCATATTGTGATCAAGTTCATTATTTTCTGTAATGTATTGATAAAAATTAAACTTTCATATATTTTAGATTCATTGCACACCAACTGAAATATTTCAGGTCTTTTATTGTTTTAATTCTGATGATTTTGGCATACAGCTCAAGAAAACCAAAAATTCCTATCTCAAAAAATGAGCATATGATGTTCAGGTAGTGTAAACGAGCTATTAACCTAATCATCTGAATCAACCAATTAACTCTAAACACCTGCAAAAGATTCCTGAGGCTTTTAAAAACTCCCAGCCTGGTTCATTACTCAAAACCGCAATCATGAGTAAGACTGCCGACCTGACTGCTGTCCAGAAGGACATCATTGACATCCTCAAGCAAGAGGGTAAGACACAGAAAGAAATCTCTGAGCGAATAGGCTGTTCCCAGAGTGCTCGATCAAGCCACCTCAGTGGGACGTCTGTGGGAAGGAAAAAGTGTGGCAGAAAACGCTGCACAACCAGAAGAGGTGACCGGACCCTGAGGAAGATTGTGCAGAAGGGCCGATTCCAGACCTTGGGGGACCTGTGGAAGCAGTGGACTGGGCTACAGGTGCCGCATTCCCCAGGTCAAGCCACTTTTGAACCAGAAACAGTGGCAGAAGCGGCTGACCTGGGCTACAGAGAAGCAGCACTGTACTGTTGCTCAGTGGTCCAAAGTACTTTTTTCGGATGAAAGCAAATTTTGCATGTCATTCAGAAATCGCGGTGCCAGAGTCTGGAGGAAGACTGGGGACAAGGAAATGCCAAAATGCCTGAAGTCCAGTGTCAAGTACCCACAGTCAGTGATGTTCTGGGGTGCCATGTCAGCTGCTGGTGTTGGTCCACTGTGTTTTATCAAGGGCAGGGTCAATGCAGCTAGCTATCAGGAGATTTTGGAGCACTTCATGCTTCCATCTGCTGAAAAGCTTTATGGAGATGAAGATTTCATTTTTCAGCACGACCTGGCACCTGCTCACAGTGCCAAAACCACTGCTAAATGGTTTACTGACCATGGTATTACTGTGCTCAATTGGCCTGCCAACCCTCCTGACCTGAAGCCCATAGAGAATCTGTGGGATATTGTGAAGAGAAAGTTGAGAGACACCAGACCCAACACTGTGGATGAGCTTAAGGCCGCTATCGAAGCATCCTGGGCCTCCGTAACACCTCAGCAGTGCCACAGGCTGATTGGCTCCATGCCACGCCGCATTGAAGCAGTCATTTCTGCAAAAGGATTCCCGACCAAGTATTGAGTGCAGAACTGAACACAATTATTTGAAGGTTGACTTTTTTGTATTAAAAACACTTTTTTTTTTTTTTTTTTTTTGGTCGGATGAAATATGCTAATTTTTTGAGTTAGGAATTTTGGGTTTTCATGAGCTGTATGGCAAAATCATCAGTATTAAAACAATAAAAGACCTGAAATATTTCAGTTGGTGTGCAATGAATCTAAAATATATGAAAGTTTAATTTTTATCAGTATATTACAGAAAATAATTAACTTTATCACGTTATGCTAATTTTTTGAGAAGGACTAGTATACCTCATATTTATGTATTTTACCATACATTCGGCCCCCAACTTACGAAGACCCCCTGTGTATGAAATCCCCGGGTTACGAAAAACATTTTCTTGAGTTTCCGTTCCCGAGATACGAAACAACCCCCTCTTACGAAAAGAAATCCAAAATTCAAACGCGCCAATCGACGCGCGAGTTGCTCTCTCATTGGCTGTCTCTCAACATCCCGCCCTGCTGGCCTCCCAGATAGAGAGAGAAGGAAGCTTCACGCTTTAGTTTTTAGTTTAGTTTAGTTTTGTTAAGTTGTTTAATTCAGTCAATGTTTAATAATTGTGGGCGCATTTGAGCGCATCTGGAATTCCGATCCCCCAAGGAATCAAATTAAAGTTGAGTTTGTCAAGCAGGGAATGCCCTTTGACTTCACGTCTTGTGGGTGTGGCCCACAGCGCGCGCGCGCGAGAGAGCGAGAGAGAGCGAGAGAGAGAGAGAGAGAGAGAGAGAGAGAGAGAGAGAGAGAGAGAGAGAGAGAGAGAGAGAGGTGTGTGTGTTAATAAAAAATGTTTCATGATGGTTTAATTAATAAATATGTTAATAAAATGGTTTACTATGTTAATAAAATGTTTAAATGGTTTAATAAATAATTCTTTTACTTTTAACACATTTCATACAAAATTGGTGTACTTTTATCATTTTTAAAGGGTTTATGGGGTTTATCCAGTCCACACACTGAAGCCTTGGAGCGAATTAGGCGTTTAACATGTAAGAACCGACCCCTACTTACGAAATCTCCACGTTACGAAAAGGCTCTGGAACAGATTAATTTCGTAAGTTGGGGGCCGACTGTACAATATTTAAATTAAATATTTGAGATTCAAGCGGCACCCGACTGCAGGGAGTGGGGAACCTCACAACACCACAGTCATCCATGGTGAAGGGGCAGGAGAACTAAATTCTATATTCTATATCAGTGATCCTTAACCTGGGTTCAATCGAACTCTAGGGGTTCGGTGAGTCAGTCTCAGAGGTTCAGCAGAGGTCAAAACACACACCAGACTCATATTCATGACAACACGCCCCGCTTAGCCATCACTGGCTGCAGGTGATCACGCTACATTGCTTGGCCAATCTGTGCAGCAAGATATTTGGTGTGCTCAGTAGTCGACTTGTGACTGTTGTGATGGTACATAATGTGATTTCTTTCTTAATGTTTGAATCCATACTATGTTGAGCAAAAAAAAAAAAAAACCAAGTGGTTGGACAAATATGTACAACATGGATTCACATACATAACGGAATGTGATTCTAGTCAGCGTCCTATCTGCATGATTTGCGAAGTACGATCAACTTGAATTTGAAAAAAATTATATTTTATTTTTCAATAAAGAAGGGTTCGGTAAATAAGCATATGAAACTGGTGGGGTTCAGTACCGCCAAGGTTAAGTACCACTGTTCTATATCCATATTCGAAAGATAAGAAAAGCTGACAGACTCGCCAGTTAGAAGTATCTTTGGGGTAACCACAGCCTGACAAGTAAAAACTAGGTTTATGACCAAAAGGTTGCGCTGGTTTGATTCCCAGGGCTGGCAGAAAAATATCCATGGTCGAAATGCCATTGAGTATGGCACCTAACCTCTAGCTTCCCCTGGGCGACTGCTTCTCTTCCACGTGTCTGTGTGAGTGTTCACTACCAAGTGAGTAAAGATGGGTCAAGAGCAGAGCTCAAATTCACTGTGTGTGTGTGTGTGTGTGTGTGTGTGTGTGTGTGTGTGTGAGAGAGAGAGAGAGAGATATCAGAGATTTTGTTTGTGTGTAGAGGGTTACCTTTCCTCCCAGCTCTGAGACCGATGCATTTCTCTCCCTCCACGGCCAAAGCCTCCCTCTACATCATCAAAACTTCTTTGGTAATAACCTCCTCCTTCACCCCTTCCTCGACCTGCAATTGTAAGATACACACACACAGTTTAATCCCAACACATGCAGACATACACAGTTTAATACACACACACACACACACACACACACAGTTTACAGGGATGAGAATGGGTTGTGAAAAAATCAGCAAAATTGATCTGGGGTCCCTGGTCACAAAGCCCAGTGGAGCTCATGGATATCGAAATTTTTATACCCAAAAAAAACCATGAATTTCATCATCAGAATTTTACAAATTTTGTTGAAATATCATCCTGTTTGCTGACAAGCTTGACACTTATACAAAAGTAGAACTCTCCTTCAAGTTCATACATCAATGTTCATTTGATAAAAGATCAACTCCACCTATGTAAAGGAAACATTGCCTTTTGTGATGAATTTTGCATATACATTCCAGGTGAGCACCAACATGATACTTCAAATGTGCCGCTCTCAATCCAAAATAAGGCAACACATTCACAGCAGTATTAAATGCTTTATATAAAATGTGCAAATTTGATAGCTGTAGATTCTTACCTCACACCTGTACTAGTCAAGTCCCAAACTGTTTACAGTAATCCCCCGCCACATCGCGTTTCCTACTTTGTGTTCCCGCAATATCGCAGGATTTCCCATCGAGAAATGAAAAAAAATTACAGATTATTCAAAATTCACGAGCACGACATGTACATTGAACTACACTACCCAACATGCTCTGTTCTCCTGTTTGACTTGAGTGTCCTCTGATTGGCTATGAATCCAGCAAGCTGATTGGACGAGATTATATTTCCCAGTGTCCAACACACCTTTCCTCCCTCATAAAACAATGACCTTAATTAAACTCAGGAAAAGCACCGGGGTGCGGGAAAAATCGTGTTCACCGTAGTGGTGAGGAAAAAAACAAAAAACAAAATCACTGGGAGAGTATCAACACGGAAACTGGTCGAGCATGGAGCTATTTATAGCGCAGTGATGTCTGAGTGAATTCAGGCGCACTCTCCGAATTTCACCTGCAGGTAACAGCCACGGCCCTTACCAACGCATGCAGTGTATGAGAAGAGAGTTAAAACGCCGCCAACTAACACAGACCATAACAGTTGTGAAAATGTAAAATGACTTATCATTGTGGATTACAGACTGCCGTAAAAATAATGCGAGTTTGGACACTAACATGATAAAGCAAAAGCTCTGGAGGCGCCTTCTCGACATGGCCGTGGATTTGTTATTTATCATCTTTTCCTTTCGGCTGTTCCCTTCAGGGTAGCCACAGCAAATCATCTGCCTCCATCTCACCCTGTCCTTCTCTTACTCCAACGACCTTCATGTCTTCCTTCAACACATCCAGAAATCTCTTCTTTGGTCTTCCTTTAGGCCATCTGCCTTGTAGTTCCAACCTCAGCATCCTACTGCCAATATACTCACTATCCCTCCTCTGTACATGTCCAAACCATCTCAATCTAGCCTCTCTGACTTTGTCTCCAAAACATCTTACATGGGCTGTCCCTCTGATGTGCTTATTCCTGATCCTATCCATCCACATTACTCCCAAAGAGAACCTCAACATTTTCATCTCTGCTACCTCCAGCTCTGCCTCCTGCCTTTTCCTCAGCGCCACTGTTTCTAAACCATACAACATCGCTGGTCTCACCACCGTCTTGTACACTTTTCCTTTCATTTTTGCTGATACCGTCCTATCACAAATCACACCGGACACTTTTCTCCAACCATTCCAGCCTGCCTGCACACGCTTCTTCACCTCTTTTCCACACTCTCCATTGCTCTGGATTGTTGAAACTAAGTACTTAAAATCCTCCATCTTCCTCATCTCCGCTCCCTGTAACCTCAAAATTCCTCTTTGGTCCTTGTCGTTCACACACATGTATTCTGACTTACTGAGGCTAACCGTCATTCCCCTCCTTTTCAGATCATACCTCCACCTCTCTAGATTTTCCTGCATTTGTTGTCTACTCTCACTACAGATCACAATGTCATCTGCAAACATCATAGTCCATGGAGATTCTTGCCTAACCTCGTCTGTCATCCTGTCCATCACCATCACAAACAAGAAGGGGCTCAGAGCTGACCCTTGATGCAGTCCCACCTCCACCTTGAACTCTTCTGTCACACCGACAGCACACCTCACCACTGTTTTACATTTCTCATACATGTCCTGCACCACTCTAACATACTTCTCTGCCACTCCAGACTTCCTCATACAATACCACAGTTCTTCTCTTGGCACCCTGTCATATGCTTTTTCCAGATCCACAAAGGCACAAAGCAGTTCCCTCTCACCTTCTCTGTACTTCTCTATTAACATCCCCAAAGCAAACATTGCATCTGTGGTGCTTTTTCTCGTCATGAAACCAAATTGTTGTTCACAAATGTTGACCTCTGCCCTAAGTCTAGCTTCCACTATTCTTTCCCATAACTTCATCGTATGGCTCATCAACTTTATCCCTCTGTAGTTGCCGCAACTCTGCACGTCTCCCTTGTTCTTAAAAATGGGCACCAGCACACTTCTCCTCCATTCCTCCGGCATCTGCTCACTCTCTAAGATTTATAGGGTTTGTTATACAGTATTTATATATATATTTGTAATTATAAGATGTATAATTTATTTATATATTAATACATATTGCCTGTATGACATTAACATGCATAGAACACATTAAAATGAACTTCTATATAAATTTTATATAATATATAGGTGGGTGGGTGTCCTTACGAAGTGGCAGAAGTAATTTCGGGGTTTTTCGTATTTCGCGGGGCGGCACATTTTTTTCATTGGTTCTATAAAGTGTTTGTCTATTTACAATATATACAATGATTTACAGTTTGATGGTGCAGAAAGTTTATTTCTTCTTCATTTTGAGCTTTCAGGCAAAGAGCTAAAAGGTTGTTGGTCCTCTCCCTCTTTTTAACCAAACCCTCTTGATTTTTCACATGCTCCAGATTTGCTTTCTTTTGCTCCCTGTCTAACTCCTCCTCCTTACGGGATTGTGGTTTAAGAATGTGAATACAGATTTGTTGTCATTCAGCAAATGCCAATACAGGGGCCAATCACAACACGAGACATTGGTTATACACCAAATACAAACAAACTACTTCTGAGAAAGTGCTATATTCAAAATGGATGCTTACAAATCTGTGAATTATAAACATTACGCGAGTCCTGAGTCAGCTGGCGGCGAGTCAGTCTGAACTACTCCCCTAAAGTTTTCTCAACAGATTTGCAACAATATAAAAAAAGGTCCCTTTTGACTGAAAAAAGGGGACTTCCGCCAAAAAGCTGAGAACTCTCATTCCTGATTTTAACCTACGCGCGCGCACAAACACACAGTTCAACCTACACACACACACACACACACACACACACACACAGTGTAACCGACACAAACATACACACACAGTTTAGCCCACACACACACACACACACACACACACACACACACACACACTAACCACCCCCACACACACAGTTTAACCCCATACACACACAAATTTTAACCCACACACACACACATACGCACAAACAGTTTAACCTACATACACACAATTTAACCTATACACACACACTAACATACACCCACAGGCACACACACAGACAGTTTAACCTACATGTGTGCACACATACGCACGCACACAGTTTAACACACACACACACACACACGTGAACCTACACACACACACACACACACACACACACACACAGTTTAACCTACACACACACACACACACACCCACCCACAGTTTAAGCCACACACACACGCACAGTTTAACCTACACACACCCACAGTTAAAGCCACACACACACCCACAGTTTAACCTACACCCACAGTTTAACACACACACACACACACACAGTTTAACCTATACATACACACAGTTTAACCTATACACACACACAGTTTAACCTATACACACACACAGTTTAACCTATACATACACACACACACACACACACACACACACACACACACACACACAGTTTCAGCCACACACACTTTAACCAACAACCACACAGTTTCACCCGCACAGTTTAACCCATACGCACACACTTTAACCCACACACGCACTTTAACCCACACACGCACACACACACACACACTTTAACCCACACACTTTAACCCACACACTTTAACCCCCCCCCACACACACTTTCACCCCCACACACACACTTTCACCCCCACACACACACACTTTCACCCCCCACACACACACACTTTCACCCCCCACACACACACACTTTAACCCACACCAGTGGTTCTCTAATAGTGGTGCGCGGTGCGATGGGGGTGGGGGGACCCCAGGGAATCTGCCTTTTTTTTTTGCCATACTGGATTGAAGTGTAATTGTACATCCACTACAGTAGGTGGCAATGGTTCTCTCACTGGCAGAATTTGCCCAGAGAATTAGCTCAATGGTAAGATATGAAGTGAACTTGATAAACCCACCATGAAAAAATGTTTATCAAGGGCGAAAAGAGAGGCGGAAAAAAATGGAGACAATGAGAGAAATGAAAGTCTCCCGAAAGCTAAGTTGAGGAGGTATGATGAAGCGGATGTAGAACTCAGCTTCATCGTAACTACGGTGAGAAACAAGAAAAGACCGCTGTCTTAAATGTGACTGGAAACATCGGGAGCATACTGCATGAAGCCAAATAAATTAAGGCGTCACTCAAAGACATTCCACCCCGATCACTCTGAGAAGCCGCTTGAGTTTTTTCAGTGAAAACTCGCCGAATATCACCAACAATCATCCCACTTTTTGAATGCTACTCCAGCAAACCAGTGAGCCCTGTTAGCATCATATAAGGTGGAGTACCAAATTGCTCAGTGCAGAAAACCCCAGAGCACAGCAGAGGAACTGATCCTACCTGCAGCACACACGGTCTCTGTCATGCTGGATGATGTCACTGCTGCGAAAATAAGTTCAGGTCCGAGTTCAGTATCGTGCTTTAAACCCAGCTTCGAAAAGCTGTGCACTGCAAAACGTGCTCATTATAGCCATTAATCTGGACTTAATCATTTTGACAAGAAAAAATATACAAACGCTCCCCAACTTACGTTCATCTGTTTTTTCAGGGTTTTTTTTTTCTTTTTCAAAAAAAGTCAAATTTTGAGTTCAGACATACCTACGTAGTACGCTGACGTAATGACGCTGCATCCATTGCTTACAAACTACAGACTGAGCGTGTCCCTCCTTCCCAGTTCAGTTATATGAATATCGTTTTATTTTATTTATATATATATATATATATATATATATGACAGGGTGCCAAGAGAAGAACTGTGGTATTGCATGAGGAAGTCTGGAGTGGCAGAGAAGTATGTTAGAGTGGTGCAGGACATGTATGAGAGATGTAAGACAGTGGTGAGGTGTGCTGTCGGTGTGACCGACGAATTCAAGGTGGAGGTGGGACTGCATCAAGGGTCAGCTCTGAGCCCCTTCTTGTTTGCTATGGTGATGGACAGGCTGACAGACGAGGTTCAACAAGAATCTCCATGGACTATGATGTTTGCAGATGACATTGTGATCTGTAGTGAGAGCAGAGAACAAGTGCAGGAAAATCTAGAGAGGTGGAGGTATGCCCTGGAAAGGAGAGGAATGAAGGTTAGCCTCAGAAAATCAGAATACATGTGTGTGAATGAGAAGGACCCAGGAGGAACGGTGATGTTACAGGGAGCAGAGATAACGAAGGTGGAGGATTTTAAGTACTTAGGCTCAACAATCCAGAGCAATGGAGAGTGTGGAAAAGAGGTGAAGAAGCGTCTGCAGGCAGGCTGGAATGGTTGGAGAAAAGTATCCGGTGTGATTTGCGATAGGAGAGTGTCAGCAAGAATGAAGGGAAAAGTGTACAAGATGGTGGTGAGGCCAGCGATGTTGTATGGCTTAGAAACAGTGGCGCTGAGGAAAAGGCAGGAGGCAGAGCTGGAGGTAGCGGAGATGAAAATGTTGAGGTTCTCCTGGGAGTAACGAGGATGGATAGGATCAGAAATGAGTATATCAGAGGGACAGCCCACGTAAGATGTTTTGGAGACAAAGTCAGAGAGGCTAGATTGAGATGGTTTGGACATGTACAGAGGAGGGATAGTGAGTATATTGGCAGTAGGATGCTGAGGTTGGAACTACCAGGCAGAAGGCCTCGAGGAAGACCGAAGAAGAGATTTATGGATGTGGTGAAGGAAGACATGAAGGTCGTTGGAGTCAGAAAAGAAGATGCGGAGGACAGGGTGAGGTGGAGGTGGATGATTTGCTGTGGCGACCCCTGAAGGGAGCAGCCGAAAGTAAAAGAAGAAGATATATATATATATATATATATATATATATATATATATATATACACACACACACACGCACACACCCTTGTGTTAATACATTGTCTCTGTGATCTTTGTGTTTACACTGTTTTGCGGACTTTTGTAACCCTAAGCAAATCTGGTTGGTCAGAAGTGTAAGCCTACTAGCATGGGTGCAAGTCTCATACACACAGATGAATTAACTATCTGCTCAGATCTGCACAATCTACCATGCATACTCAGTTAAGCAAAGTTCTAATATGAATGAAAACACAAATTACAGAACAATTACAGACATTTATTATCTTTTAGTAGAATCCTAAGAGTGTATACTTATTTTTATATTAATATTCATTAGGATTTGTACTTGTTCTTTGTATGCATCTCTTGAATTAAGTTTACTTACTTACACAAAAGAAAGAACTCTCCGCTTTGCTGGGATGCACATCAGTGCAGGCTGTGTTCTAAACGAGTTCAACGGCACCCTTGTGCACTTGAAAAACCGAAAGTCTGTATAACCCACAGCAAGTACACTACTTTCAGTATTGAGCACTTTACATATTGTAAGTATTGATTGGCTGTTTTAAGCGTCATGTAAAGTGCCTCGTTATAAATAAGTGACATATTTGAAACTAATGTTGATATTATTTGACATTGTTATGTTTATAATAATTGATTTAGGGGTGTTTTATGAGATACGGTAATGGTATTTATGGATGTTTAGTACAGTATGAACGTCATTGTAACAACTTACGTTCACGTTCAACTTGCGTTCGGCCTTCCGGAACCAATCAAAAACGTAAGTCGGGGAGCGTTTGTACAAATCGTTTTATTAATTTTTGTTTTGTAGGTTAAAGGGTGTTTTATATATTGTGCTCCTGAGTTAATGTTACAGATCAATTTGAATTTATTATTATTTCTTGACTTTATTTAATTTTATTTTTCAGTATTGTCTGTCTGTCTGTCTTCCTTTCGGCTTTTTCCCCTTTTTTTACTCGGGAGTCGCCACAGCGAATCATATGATTCGCACCTTTGATTTAGCAGAGGTTTTTACGTCGGATGCCCTTCCTGTCACAACCCTTTTTTAGCAAGGGACAGAATTTTATTTTTCAGTATTGAATGCTTCAAATTGTTTGTCAAACAATGTGGACAAGTTTAAATCAGAATACATTTTTAATTTTAGGCAAATTGATGCACTATAAATTTTTTTGTTTAAATACTAAAAAATGTTAATTAAGTTATTATTTGTTGGAAGTTTATCTATATTTCTTCATTTTTTTGTATTCCATAATGTTAATAAGGATACAGTGTTATGCAGAGGATTAATTATAACAATTTTATAGACAAATGACACTATTTATAGTGGGGGGCGCGAAATGTTTTCCTCTTCCTGGGGGGGGGGGGGGGGGGGGGGAGAAAATAATTGAAAAGCATGGCCCCACTGACCCACACACACACACCCACATACACACTTTGTCTGTCTGTCTTCCTTTCGGCTTTTTCCCTTTTACTCGGGAGTCGCCACAGCGAATCATTTAACCGACAGTTATTGTGAAGTGTATTATTTTATATTGTGTGTGTTAATGGGGCAGTTGTGGCTTAGTGGTATAGGGTGCTGGATTGCTGATCTGAAGGTTGGGGGTTCGAGTCCCACTCTCCACAAGGTTGTCACTGTCCCCACCCAATGCAGCTAACTGGGTTATCAAAGGCGGGCCATGTCTGTCACTGTCTATGGTGAGAGGTTCATGTAAAAGAACCATTGCTGACTTTCGTAAAGAGTAGCTGCAAAGTCCTCAGCGTGTTTCTGTCCCTTGCTAAAAAGGGTTGTGACAGGAAGGGCATCCGACGTAAAAACCTCTGCCAAATCAAACGTGCGAATCAGATGATTTGCTGTGGCGACTCCCGAGTAAAAGGGAAAAAGCCGAAAGGAAGACAGACAGACAATGCTGAGCAATGTGGAGAGTTATTGTGAAGTGTATTGCAGTAACCCCCTGTTGTTCGCGTGAGTTGCATTCCACCCCTTCCCGCAGATCCTGAAAATCCGCGAGTTATTGGTGCGGTTTCATTTATGATATTACACACTAAAATATGCTTGTTAAAAACATTCTATAGACAGTCTTATTCATTAATACAGTAATAATGCAGTAATTATTAAGTAAAAACTTTTTCATTTTGTACTGTGATAATATTTATGAATAAATAAAGCGCTTCAGCTCCTTACCAGAAGCTAGAGAAGATGCAGGGCGTTTGAGTGGAATCATAGGCTTTCGATAATCATTAAAAACACAGGAAAAAAAACTTGAATTCGCAGTTCAAGCAAGCATTTTGATGACATGTGAACGATGAACAAAAAGGGGGGGGGGGGATGAGAGAGAGCTGTACATATCAACTGCAACCAATCAGCAGGAGGGAAAAACAAAAGCTGTCAGCCACTGGCTATATTATAATTACGCACCAGTAACGTCCGGGGCTGCCGCTAATCTGCGAGTATGTGGACCACGAAGGGTGAACCGCGAATGGGCGGAGAGCTACTGTATTTTATATTCTATATCTGTTATGACTGAATAATGTTGAGCGTTATTGTGAAATGTATTTTATATTGTTATAACTGAACACATTTCACAATAACTCTCAACATTGTTCAATTAAAACAATATAAAATAAAATAACACTCCACAATAATTTTCATTGTTCAGTTATAATGTAACAAAATAATACACTTCACAATAACTCATCATTGTTCAGTTATAACCATATAAAACAAAATAACACTTGACTATTCATTTGAGAGTTATTGTGAAGTGTATTATTTTATACTTTATATTATAACTGAACAATGATGAGTTATTGTGAGAGTTGAATAAATCTTGACTTATCTGCCTTTTGTTTCGCTTAATGTGCCTTATGTATGAAAATAGACCAGTCTATCATTGTTCATTGATACCGCGCCTTATAATCTGGTGCACCCTATGGTTCAGAAAATACGGTATACACACACAATCAGTTTAACCTACACATACAGAGAAGATGCACAGCCTTGTATTGCAAACTCTGTTTTTAAAAGTCTGTGTGGAGGAAGGTTGGCATGCAAGCATTACTGTGGCCGAGAGTACTCACCACGCCCACGTGAACAACTTCGACCTCGTGATGCCCCTGCTGCCACACCTCCTCCTCGTCCGGTCAGGCGCAGCACTGCTGCACTATTTACTGACATGGAGAAATTTCTCTGTTGAACAACACACATATACAGCACAGTGTTACAGCATGGCTGACTCCAAAACTATATGTGGACCTAGCAGTGCTACAGAAAGCTAAATTTACAATGTATAACGGAATGATTACAACTGTGCACACTATATATAACTATGTTGCAATGCCTATTTTTTTTTTTTCCCTCAGACTGGTGCAGGATACCATTCTCATCCACTTTGCTATATTTGGGTTTATACAAAGAAATTAACAGACAAAAGTGTTATATCTGAAAACACATACAACTAAAAACTCACGCAGACACAGCACATGTAACTAGCCCAGTGGTTCTCAAATAGTGGGGCGCAGTGTGATGCCGGGGGGGGGGGACGCTCCGGGGAACCATTTTTATTTATTTATTTTGCCGTATTAGAATAAAATGTAATTGTACATCCACGACAGCAGGTGGCAGTGGCTTCCAAGAGTGTCAAGAGTGTTCCCAGAGGTAAAATATGAATTTAATAAACTCACCATGGAAATTTTTAACAGGGATGGAAAGCGAGGCGGAGAGAGACGGAGACAGTGAGAGAAACGAAAGTCTCTCGGAAGCTAAGGTGAGGAGGTATGATGAAGTGGATGTAGTACTCGGCTTCACTCTGCTGCGGTCAGAAACAACGAAGGACTGCTGTGCATACTGTGTCTGAAAACATTGGAAGCAGACTGTATGAAGCCAAATAAATTAAGGCGTCACGTAAAGACATCATACCCAATCACGCTGATGAGCCGAGTGAGTTTTTTCAGCGAAAATGTGCCGAGTATTGCCAATGACCATCCCGCTTTGTGAATGCTACTCCAGCAAACCAGCGAGCTCTGTTAGCATCAGATAAGGTGGAGTACCAAACTGCTCAGTGCAGTAAACCCCACAGCACAGCAGAGAAACTGATTCTACCTGCAGCACACATGGTCTCCGTCATGCTGGATGACGTCAGCGCTGCGAAAATAAGTGCAGGTCCCAGTTCAGCATTGAGCAGGAGCTGAGAGTTCAGTATCGTGCTTTAAACTCTGCTCCGAAAAGCTGTGCACTGAAAATGTGCTCATTATAGCCATTAATCTGGATTTAATCATTTTGACAAAAAAAAAAAAAATATATATATATATATATATATATATATATATATATATATACACAAAATCTTTTATTTATTTTTGTTCGGTAAGTTGAAGTGTTTTATGGATTGTGTTCCTGAGTTAATATTGCTGATCAGTTTGAATTTATTGTTATTTATTGATTTTATTTTATTTTTCGGTATCAAATGGTTCAAATTGTTGCTCAAAAAATGTTTACAGTTTAAATAGGAATACTTTTCTTAATTTCAGGAAAATTGATGCACATTAAACCTTTTTGTTTACAGACTAAAAAATTGTTAATAAAGTTCTTTGTTGAAAGTTGATCTATATTTCTTACTTTTTTGTTTTGTATTCTATAACTTTAAGGATACAGTGTTATGCACAGGATTAATTATAACAATTTTTAGACATAACACTATTCATAGTGGGGGTGCAAAATGTTTTCCTCTTCCTGGTGGGGTTGGGGGGGGGGAGAGACAGACAGAAAATAATAAAGAAGCACTGACCTAGCCTTAAATACTAATACAATTTAATTCCATAATAACTAGTTGCTACTCGTTCTCTAACACAGACAATATTTCTGGAGCACTACAGTTCAGGTTATGATACACTGGTCAGTTATACAGCTCACAAATACAAAAAAAAAAAAAAAAAAAAAAAAAAAGCTGACTGTAAACAAACAAAAAAAAAAAAGCTCATTTCCTGCATGAGGGACAATTTTTGGTCATGTTGCATTTTCAGTGCACGGAAACCTCAGCGAGATGCCCTTAGACTAGATGATTTGGTCCATAGTTGTTCTATTAGTGCCTATCACCAGTCTAAACAAAGCACGCGCGCACGAATCGAAAAGACTAAACACTGCATAACTGGGTTTCCACAAGGAAGTTTTCTGTGCTGCTGATCAGTCACCTTCACTGGCCAGCCAGGCAATGGCCAACTGGGAGAAAACAAACTACATGTTGAAAAAAGTGCATGTGGCATTTTCACATTTATTTACAGGATACTTTCTCTGCTGTCAGACCAACTCCATGCTCTTATATTTAACCTCCCAGCACTGAACAGTAGGGTACAGCAGCGGCCAGTAGGATAGTAACAGACAGTCATGGATAGTAGAGGACAATATTGGGTGGTAGGGGCAGTATTGGACAGGGGTAGAGAGTGGACAACCGAAAACAGAGGATAGTAGAGAACAGTAAAGGACAGTCGAGGAGCCTAGAGGAACTGTCCTTGATTGCTCACTGCTCCCCTGTTCTCTCCTCTGGGGAGAACAGGGGAGCAGTGAGCAATCAAGGACAGTCGGGTGGCCCAAAATTTTTTTGACTTTTGACAGGTCTCACCCCCAAAAAGTGTTCCTTTGTTCATAAAAACACTCCATGCAAAGTTTTAACTATTTGTTTAAATATTTAAAGGTAGCTCAGTGAACAAAGTTTTACATGTATACTGATATTGTAAAATATGTGTGCATTTATCATCAGTTCATTGTTTTATAGTAAGTGTTGACTTTTTTGCAATCTGGAAATTTTTTGGGATGTTCTTGCACAACTTGCATCAAAAACTGCAGTTGATCTTCATTCTTCGGAATGATACCACTGTATTCCCTGAATAAGAGCCACTCTACATTCAGCACGATCATTGACTACTTCCATGACCTTTACAACTCTTTGTGCCGCCTTGAAATCCTCCAGATCTTCCCAGGTTTCTCGGTTTTCATCCAGGAAAGTATCAGAGAGACTCAGCTTCTGGAACAAAATCTTGGACTTTGACACAAAGTCACTGGTGAAGATTCCACAAAGCCTGAATCATTTGACGTTTGGTGGCAGCAGGAACACTGGCATCAAAAAACGCTAGCCCAACAAGTTCTTCTGATAGGTACCACATATGTCCAGCCATCTTTCTTGTAGCAGCCTTTGACACCTTGGGATTGATTTGCTTGTATTCTATCAAAGACTTAAGACTGAGATCATTTTGTGGAGCTGAAGTATCAAGAGCAGCTGTCATCCATGCTTTGAGATACACTCGAATGCAGAAGATCACTTCTCCAATACCTTTTTTTCTTTCAATGGCAGTTTAAACTGACTCTTAAAGAGCCACACTTTCAAACTGTAGATCACTTTGGACATCCATCTGACTTGGTGCATTGCTCCAGGGGCCATAAATCGGACACCTCGTGCAGGAACCTCACCAAGAATTATTAAAGAAAGCTCCAAAAGTTCACGAGAGTTTCAGTCTGTACATTACACATGATATTGCAAGGGTAAAAGGATCTTAGTTATTTTAAGCCTGTGTCATGTACAGTCGGTCCTCTACTTACGAAATGAATGCGTTCCAGAGCCTTTTTCGGAATCTGGAGTTTTCATAAGTAGAGGTGCATTTTTTTTTTTTTTTTTTTTCCCACAACTCTTTATTGTCAAAGTACATTACATACATTGAAATTTGCTTTGTGCGCTAGGCACCTGTCACCACTGTGCAGCGCCAGTTATTGCGTTGTTCTATCCTTTTGATGCTGAGCGCCAAGCAGGAAGCAACAACTGCCAAATTTTAACGACTTATGGTATGACGCGGCCGGATTCGAACTCCGACCTACCGGAGGATAAAGCGGACACTCTACCAACTGAGCTAAATCCTCGGTTTCCAAGGCTCCCAAGACTACTCCATAAACCCTTTAAAAATTATAAAAGTACACCAATTTTGTATGAAATATGTATGAAATACAGTGAGTCATCGACTTCCGACTGCTTTTGGTTCCAGCAGACCGGTCATAAATCGATCTGGTTGTATGTCGACTTTCCATCCAAATACACTCTCGCCAAACAAAAACAGATGAATAAGTCTCGCACATTTAAATCTATACATCTATTTTCAATTCCACATCACTGTGACATGCAGCGGAGAGCCAATCCTTTCTGTACTCCACTGTACGGGCGGGTCCGATAGCTTCAAACTCCAATTTTATTGGATTATAACAACAGCCACAGACTGCGCGTGTTGTTTCTGAGTAAAGAGATAAATTTTCCTCGTTTTGATCGGCTCATTTCCACGAAGGCAAGCACAGCTGGCAAGCAAACACAAAGGAAAAAGACATGGGAAAACGTCAACCCGCACGCAGAGCAACTGATTGCCACAACTTTGGACGTGCTTCCTGTCACAGAAACACTGCAGCGTGCGAGTCCAATAAAATTAGAGTTTCAAGGTATCGGACCTGCCCACACAGAAAGGATTGGCTCTCAGCTTCGCGCCACAGTGATGTGGCATTGAAAGTAGATGAATAAATTTGCTCTGAGCAGTTAAAGTGAAGCTGCATCATCTCCTGCTTGGCCTTTTAAGATGCTAGCGCTGCCGGCAGCACAAACAACCGTCGTACACAACACTCGCACGGCACTGCCATATATCATGCTTCACCACTTTTGAAAAGTCGATCAGACGTAACTCACATAGGTCGTAAGTTAATGACTCACTGTATGTGTTCAAAGTAAAAGAAAATTATTTATTAAACAATTTAAACATTTTATTAAACCATTTTATTAACATTTATTAATTAAACCAATATTAAACATTTTTATTAACGCACATATATACACGTATACACACACACACACACACACACACACAAAACACTGTCTCTCCCTCTCTCTCTCTCTCTCTCTCTCTCTCTCACACATACACTCACACAAAACTCTCTCTCTGGTGTGCTTTGTGGAGTGGCGTGTTTTGCCGAATGCGGGCTCCAACAACACGCAGCGCGCAGCTGAGACAGTGTCTTTTGAGACAGTGTGTTGTATTTAAAGCGGAATTACAGTACAGTACCTGTTTGAAACATCAGAGGTCTGGATTCAATATTAACTTGCTTCCTTGCAAGATCGAAGGTCTTGTCCCACGAAGCACTCTTTTCTCTGTATCTCCGCTTTTAATGCCTCCTTCTGCTTCAATATCGTTCCAAAATAATTGCCTCCATCAGTGTATTTCCGCTTTTAAGGTCTCCTTCTGCTTTAATATCGTCCCGATTGTAGAGAGGTTTCGGCCATACTCCTTTGCAATTTCGCTCAACCGCATCCCACTTTAGTATTTTTTTTTATCATCTCCTGCTTCACTTCGATTGATAATGGAGCCCGCTTCTTCTTTTCTGTGTCACCGGGAATCACTTTCTTGGGGTCCATGATGGATAATGAAATATAACGCTGCAAAGATCAATCTCAAAACAAGCCAACAGTCCTGTTCAACTCTCCTTCACGTGTGTGACAAACAGGGTACCTCCGGGCATTTGCCTGTCAGGGAGCGGCGCTCCTGCCCTAGAGGAGCCTCGGGGGTGGGGTTTGCACCCCCGCCCTTAAAAAAAAAAAAAAAAAGAAAAAAGCAAAACGCACTACTAAACGCTGGAGTTTGCTCCGGGGGAGTAACCCCGATGCCTGCCTTAGGCGGTGTCGTATGAGGGGGTGGGGAAAAGCCTCTGGGACCCCCACTCCATGATGGGGGTGAAATCCTGGAGCAACAAGGTCGGGCGTGATAGAGTGAGTGATGCTGCGGTGCAAAGGTGTCGGACACCAGCTGCTTTTGGTCGCCTCGGTTGAATCTGAGGCGGTCGGTCCGGGTCGGCGCATAGAACGTGACTTCCCTGCAGGACGACTCTCATCTGCCTCTGGTATCAAGGGAGCTTAGTCTGCTTGGCGTCGGCATTGCGGCCCTCTCTGAGGTGCAGAGGCCTGGGTCCGGCGAGACAGGTGTCAGTGGGTACACCTACTACTGGTCTGGCTGGGCCGACGGTCTTCAGACTCAAGGAGTTGCCGTCGCTGATCGATTGGCTCCTTTGGTATTGGAGGTGGTCCCGGTCAACGAGCGTATTATGCGACTGAGGGTAACTCACACAGTGGGGACGCTCTCTATCATCGCAGTGTACGCTCTGACCGGGGTAAGTGATCGATCTATGAAGGAAACCTTCTACGACCAGCTCAACTCGGTGGTCTCGGGGGTTCCGGGAAGGGACACCCTGGTCGTACTGGGGGACTTCAATGCGACCACTGGCACTAACCGGAAAGGCTACGAAGCATGTGTCGGTCCCCACGGCTCTGGACGCCGCGATGAAAGCACCTTAATGCTTCTTGACTTCGCAAAAAGTTGGGGCTTAAGGATTGCTGGCTCGTGGTTCCAGAGATCGAATCCGCGACGCTGGACTTGGTACTCCAACAACCATGTTCTCGTAGGTAGTTGCTGGCGGCTGTCTTCAGAAGTGCCCAGCTATTCTCGGGAGACCACGGGCTTCTGGTGGCGACTCTGAAGATCCGCTTCAGGCGCCCTGAGAAAGCCCTGGCTTGTCAAATGCGATTTCACGTAAGCCGACTCAGGGACCCTGATGTGGCTTCGGAGTTCGCCAGTAGGCTTGGGGAATCCCTGGAGGATCTGGACGCGGCTGCAGGCACAGAGGTTCTCTGGACTGGTTTCAGTGACTGCATCCTGGAAGTGTCCCGTGGCTGCATATCGGGGTCGCCCAAACGACCGGGAATAGCCATCTCCTGAGACCATCGACATCATCAAGAGAGCGAGACAGGCTCGACTCGACGGCAGAGTTGGACTGGCCAGGGACCTGAAGCGCGAAGCCGTCAAGGCGGTGTGAAGAGATCGGGAGGCTGCGGTTCGCGATCTCTGTGAGACTGTAGAGGGCCACTTGAATTCGAGTGACTCTCGCCCGGCTTATAGGGCGTTGTGGAGCCTCCATTCCTCTCGGTCCACATCGCGGTGTCAGATGGTGAAAGCTGCAGACTCGGAAGTGAGGACTCGTTGGGCCGAGTACTTTGAGTTGTATCGTGCTGAACCTCCCGCCTGAAGCCTGGCCATTGGGGATGCTGAAACTCTTGTTGCCGACCCTCCCCCAGGCTGCGACCCGCCAACACTTGAGGAAACTCGGAGGGCGGTGTGGCGCTTGGCAAATCTGCGGGAGTTTGTGGTATCCACGTGGAAATGCTTAAGGCGGGAGGTGAGGCCGTCCTCAGGTGGCTGTTCATTCTTGTGTGCTCCATGTGGAGCACTGGTGTTATCCCAGCTGACTGGAAATGGGGCATCGTTGTCCCAACCTGGAAGGGGAAGGGTGATACCCGAGAATGCAACAGTTACCGGGGGTTACTCTCCTCTCAGTTCCGGGCAAGGTCTTTGCACGAATTCTACTGGACAGGATCCATCAGCAGCTTCTAGCGCACCAGTGCCCTGAACAGTCCGGGTTCACACCAAAGAGGGCTACCGTTGACCGCATCCTGGCGCTCCGCGTCCTGTCCGAGCGCTTGCGGGAGTTTGATAGGGGGTTCCTTGCCGCCTATATACATTTTCGCAAGGCGTTCGACTCAGTGGATAGGGAGGCCCTCTGGGGCATACTTCGTCTACGTGGGATCTTGTCAGCTTTGGTCCGGCTGATATCGTTGGTGTATTCTGGGACAGAGAGTGCTGTGAGGTGTGGGGGTTCCACCTCTGACTTCTTTTCGGTCGAGACCGGAGTGAGGTAGGGGTGTGTTCTGGCCCCCACTTCTCTTCAGTACCGCAATGGACTGGATCATGGCGGCGGTATTGGGTGGATCGGCCTGCGGTGTGTCGTTCGGTGAGGTTCGGATTACTGATCTGGACTTTGCCGATGACGCAGTGATCTTCGCAGAAATGGTGGATGTCCTGACGGAGACTCTCTCTTCGTTGGGTGAGGAGGCGGAACCGCTTGGTTTGCGAGTCTCCTGGATCAAAACCAAGATCCAGGCTTTCGGCGACCTCTTGGATGCTGCTGTTGACTCGATCGCTGTGGGTCGTGAAAGAGTAGAGATCGTGGAGTCTTTCACTTACCTTGGCAGCGTGGTCCATCGTTCCACTGATTGCAGGGCCGAGATCAATCGTCGACTTGGTCTAGCCTATGGGGCAATGGACTCACTGGACAGGACCGTGTGGCGGTCGAGGTATCTGAGCAGGCAGACGAAAGTCCGAGTCTTTCACTCCCTTGTGCTCCCTGTCTTGCTGTACTCAAGTGAGACATGGACGCTCACGGTTGAGCTTGGACGACGACTGGACTCCTTTTTTACGACTTCCCTTCGCCGCACCTTCGGATACCGCTGGTGGGACTTTGTTACCAACCAGAAGGTGTTCGGGGATGGTAAGAGTAACCTGCTTGATCCGCGACCGTCAGCTGCGCTACTATGGGCAATTGGCGCGTTTCCCGCCTTCGGACCCAGCACACCGGATCCTGTCCGTTCGGGATCCAAGGAGCTGGAGCCGATCGCGTGCGATGTGGTTGTCGCAGCTGAGGGCTGCCCTGCCAGGGGGTATGGGCCCTGCGCAGGCCTGGTCGATCGCCAGGAGACGGCCGGATGAGTGGAGGCGGCTGGTGGACGCAGCGAAGTGCCATCCCGGCGCATGCCCTCATACCTGACCTGACCTGACCTGCAGTTTAGCTCCCCTTGGGCCAATGGGAGGTCAATGGGGCGGGATGTTGGGAGACAGCCAATGAGAGAGCAACTCATGCATTGTTTGAATCTTTGAATGGCGTGTTTGAATGGCGCAATTAGTGCTTTCTGTAAAAAGAGGTTGTTTTCGTAAAAAGAGGTTGAAACTTTAGGAAAATGTTTTTCGTAACCTGGATTTTTCATATTCAGATGTTTTCGAAAGTAGAGGCCGACTGTATAGGGAAAAATACAACTGACTTGATCTACCTATAAACATTAATAGATTTCAATTTTATTTGATATGTGGTGTTTTTGTACCAGTTGGAACATATTTGAGGGGTGAGAACGTTAAAAATCAAATCTTTAAAAATAAGGAACACCCTAGAGGACAGTAGTGGAGAACAGTAGACAGTAGAAGAGAGAAGAGTAAGGGGACCGTAGAGGACAGTAGGGGAGAGCAGTGGACAATCAAGGACAGTAGCGGAGAACAGTAGACAGTAGATGAGAGTAGATGACCGTAGAGGTGAGTAGGGGAGAGCAGTGGACAATTGTGGACAGTAGCAGAGAATAGTGGACAGTGGGGACGGTTTATAGGACCTTTCCTCTCAAAAAATAATTTTTTGCTGATAGCATGGATCATAATTTCTTTTTACTTCACACAAGGTTTCTGCAGCACACATGACCGTTTTGAGGAACTGCAGGTTGAAACACTCAGCCAACCTCACCTGTTCTTCTTCTGTAAATGAGACGAGGGCCAGTGGGGGTAGAGGGTCCTCTTGTAAAATTGGAATAAATTCCTTATCATGTAGATCTACAGGAATCTTCAACAACACAAACACAGGCAATGTTGAGAATAAACATTTTACACTAAGCACATCGAAAAAAGAAAAACTTTCACATATTCAACATAATGGGGGCTTACTGTGGCTTACGATGAGAGCCCCAACAACCGTCCACAAACCGTTCATGTAAAGTTGAAGGCAGGGTTTAAATCTACGTGTTTGCACTGCCCAGTATTCTGTTTGACTCACCAAGAATATTTCAGACAACCCATAATAATCAACTGATCTTTGTGTCGCATGAAATTTCAACAGATCTTCCAGTAATTTATTAATTGCCTAATCCTTTCAACCAGTGGCGGGCTGTGCGTTTCACACCCAGGCCTTCAGTAGTGCTCCGTCTGAATAAATCCAACAGTCAGTAACTATTTTATGGCTATAAAACTTTTCCTGCAGCTACAGCTGTGACACAAAAAAAAGCATCAATAATAACCTCATACAATTGCAATATTATTTAGGAATATAGCCACATTTTACTCACCAAAAATACTTTTTATTTGTACACAAAATCCATCTTCCTTTCTTTCCTCAAGAAGATTTCAATTACTCTGTCGTACAGATTATCCGTGCCCCATTTAATCCACAAGTCATGACCGCTGCACCGTCAAAACACTGTGCCACAACTTTACCCAGACATTCATTTTCCACCAAAAGTCAGATGATAAGACCTGCAATGTCATCGGCTCGCTTCCCACTGGTAACATCTTCAAATCTGACAAACCGCTCCTTGACACCTGTGGCCGTTACATAACGCAGAACCAGTGCGAGCTTCGCTGCATTACTTGTGTCTGTTGTCTCATCTACCATAACAGAGACAAACGGTGCTTTATTAACTTCCCTTCTGATCTCTTCCCCCATTACTTCAGCAACAGCAATGATCAGGTCATTTTGTATTTTGCCTGACGTTCCACTAAACACTTTATTAGTGGACAGGTGGTAATGTTAATCTGTGTTGCTGAAAGTGGCGAACAAATTCTTTTACCGGTTGTGACAGGCTTGCTAGCTTCAAAGTCACCCGACCTTTCTTAATGATGTCCCGTTTTTCTTGAAAAGTCCGTCTTGAAAATGGCTTTGACAATAAATCTGCAACCAAATCCATTTCTTCTCCTCCTTCAGCCATTGTGGGATAAAACCACTATTAAATCAACACAACAATAGATTTGCTCGTGCAGCTCACTACAGATGCAGTTTGCTAGCTCTGGCTGGTCCACTCTCTCACTATTCAATCATAGGGTGTGAAAATGCTGACGTTTCCGTATGCCTGCTAGAAGGCCTTGGTGTCGCCAACTCTAAATCTGATTGGTTAAAACAACAGTTTTCCCAATGCTTATTTTATGCTGCAGGGTCCGCGGAACTGATTATGAAGTTCCTCCAGGTAGATTTCTAACCCTGGCAACAAATAATGGCTGAAATGTGATTGGTTAAATGCTTAAATATGAAAACACACATCTGGAAGCAGCGGAACCAGGGGAAAAGCAATGAAAGGAAGCTGACAGACAAATTCGGAATTATTTAATAAGTATTCATGGACAAAACATAATTAACATCAGTCTGTGTTTCAGATATTTTTTAGGCCAGCAGAGAAGGGCTTGCGGGGTCTGACGCCCACCACTGCTTTCAACACATTCCAATAATAAAAACAATCCACACTCACTTCAGTCCCGCCCCTCAGCTGTATATGATTGGTGATTGTTCAGAGTTACGTTAGACAGCCTTAGACTAAAAATATCAGGCTCAGAGAAATCAGGGGCCGGTCTTTACAAAAAGCACAAGAGCACAGAAGCAGAGAACCTTAATTCAGTACAGTCGCTCGGGATAGTATTTCACCGCGTGATGCCTATTTTAGAATAAACATTTCAGTGCCACGTTTACTCACCAAATGGAAAATCTACCCATGTTTGACGCTCGGTGAGTGTTAATTTCCGACCTTGTGCATTTGATAGAACATGAAGATTTCCATTCTCTAAAATTGGTTTTAATGCACTTTTGGCCATATTGTTGTAAAATCCATACAGAAAGAGGGAAGGAGACTTTTAAACCACTGAACTACACATGAACTGCTTTGCAAGGGAAGCAAACTTGTTAGCGCTCGTGTAGATAACCCTCTCACATGCTGCCTGTGAATCTCTACAAGTTTCTGTGAACTGTTTAGAACAGTAGATCAGAACAAACTCATTTATTTTATATAAATAAAGCCCTTATTATTATTATTATTATTATTATTATTATTATTATTATTATTGTTGTTGTTGTGCAGTGAACATAGGCCAGAAACTCTTGTGCATCATGACCATAATCAGAAGGTAAATATATAAATATAAACTCCAAGGAAATGGCGAAAGATCAGAAGCGTGGACCCGAGCGTGGCGTTTCCACTTATTATCCTGATAAACTTTGAGTTGAAGTTGGAAAGATTGCAGTTATGAGCTGCTGTTACCTGTTGATGTGGGCCAAGTTGTCAATCTCACATTCATTGTTTCTCTTTGGAAAACGCCTTTAGAAATTCAGTTTGGTGGCATCTGTCAGTCATTCGCATCTTAAAGCTCTGATTAGCTACTGCTCGAATCGTGTCACATTAGAATCCAGCACAGTTGAATTGTACCCGCCCACTTCATGTTACTGGAGAAAATTTTGCCTCTCATCACTTATTTCCCTCAGCATTCACTGACTCAACACCGCCACTTGGCACACACATCACTTCCTGTAGAGATGCTGCTCGAGCCTGTGATCTACTGATCTAATTAGCAGACACGTGAGAATCGGTGTCGTTTTCGTGTAGTTTATTCTTATTTATGTATCAGCCATGGAATAATTTCATTACTTTACATATTGATATTGTTTTTACTCTATCAGATCTTAAAGCTGTAGAGCTTGTCCATACTGTAGCAAATTAACTGCAGTGAAAAGAGAGGGAGCACAATCACCCAGACGCTCCACTGACTGCTGATTACCTTGTTGTCCTTTACATAAAGTGCAAGCATCTCTTCTCTCCCATAGCGATAGTCTGCAAGTTTGTACTTTGGCAATGCAGGTGAGAGTGGAGGAGAAGCCACACTGCTGTTCCCACCACCTCCAGACAGAGCACGGAGCCTGGTCGGGTGGGGGGTAGGGGAGGGGGCAATTAGGTGAACAGATGAGCTCATCAGTGCATTACCAATACTTTTACTACTAAAAACAAATGTTTCAAAAGTCTGGTGTTAACAGCACGTACCATTCTGGTCCAAAGTTGAGCATTTGGGTTTCTGCCATTTTTCCTTGAAAGTCTACAAAAGAGAAAGATACAAACTCAATAAAACACAGGACATAGAGGGTGACTTCGAAGTATCTGCTGGTTATTTATTATATGGCCAATAATAAACTACAAAATGTCAACACTGTAATGTGCAGGAGTAAAAGCAACATCATTACTTAAAAAAACAAACAAAAAAAAAAAACCCTGTATTATGAAAAAAAGCAGAATAAAAAAAATCTATTATTCCTTTGTGGTTACTGTGATGAGTAAAATATGTTGAGGGTAGTCTTTTGGGTTTTTACACCCGAGCCTAGTGGCTCATCAGGCCGGTGCTTATCCCCGGTTTCTGTAGTGTGAAGCGACTAGGAGTTCAACTCCTCCTGGATGGGATGCTAGTCCATCTCAGGTTACCTTCCCAGTATATTTTACTGGGACCCGTTTATACTGCTGGGTGAACAAAGACACACTTGTGGTTGAGACCTTGCCAAGGGGTCTTTGCACAGTGGGGGTGTAACTGGGATTCGAACACACAACCTCCCGATCATGAGCGCAGTGCCCTAACCACTACGCCACCGTCCCCACACATTAAATATGTTTAGTCTGCTATTATGTGTTATTTACAAGATGGCCATTCCAGATCAAGAAATGTAGTGGTTCACTGGTCATCTTGGAATATGATGAAATTTGAATCAGGTAGAGCAATTAGTTCAGGGGAGAACACATTCCAAAAAAACCTTCTGAGATACGACCTGTTCAACACTGGAACTTGACTCAATTCACTTCACTTTTATTTGTATAGACCTTTTCACAACTGACATTGTCGCAAAGCAGTGTTACATCGTAAAAATAATTTTAAAAAGAATTTGAATATTTCTGTACAACCCCAACACATCCCGAAGGAGCAAACCCAATAAAAAACACCCAAGAATCGCAGCTTGTCATCTTTATCATTTTGACAAACTAATAACCCCCAACATGATCATAATGGTACAGTGGTGGGCCGGTGGTAAGATGCTGCTGTCTTACTGATCCCAAAGTCAGGAATTCAAGCCTTGCTGTCAACGGGTTGTCACTGCTGTCCCCCCAGTGCACTGACTGGGTTACCTACTACTGGGTTAAGTTCAGCCATGTCTCTCACTGTCTATGGTGAGAGGTTCATCTAAAAAAAAAAAACGTTGCTGATTTTCGTAAAGAGGAGCTGCATGAATCTTGGCATGTTTCTGCCCTGCGATGGTCTGGGAGCCATCCAGGGTGTACTCTGTCCAAGCTCAAAAGCTGAAACCGCACAAAACCCAAGTTTTCACGATCTGCACTCTATTAACCCTTCGGTGGTATAATATGTCCATTTTTGACTTCTTTTGATTTTACCTCTGGCTTTTTTCAGCGTTGTTTTTTTTTTTCAGCACAACCTCGAGTGTGACTTTACACTTACTCTTTTGGACGTACTGTTTATAACACATCGGACCCAAAATAACCCAAAAAACAAAATCGAAGGATTTTATATTATATTTTATATATATATATACACACACACACACACACACACACACACACACACACACACACACACACATATATATATATATATACACACACACACACACTAAAAACATCAAGCCATTTTTATAACTGAGAATGCAAATATAAATTTTAAGTTATTTTTTTTTTTCTTTTTACACATTTAGCACCGACATTACCAGTGTGTGTTCTCCTCCTGTTCTCCAATTGACAGTAGTGTCCAGACTATCTTGGGGGGATACTTTGTTTACATTATGCCGCGTAAACTGCCACTACAGGAAGCTCACAGTTTAATCATAATTCTGATTTTACTTGGCCTATCAATTTTAAAACTGCTAATTTACTTGAAGACTGCACTCCTGTCTCCAGTTAAAAATGAGACTTGGTAAGATCACATTTCCGCACTACTTCGTTTTAAATCAGCCACGCGATTTGGACACGCTGGCGTGCCTATAGACTCCTCAGTGTTAAAATCACTGTACCATGGTTCCAATTTTATGATTTAGATCAGGGGTCCCCAATTTTTTTCTGTGAGGGCCACATAACTTTTCCCTTCTCTGATGAGGGGCCAAGGTCAGTTTGTAACAGAAAAAGTGTGACGATCACAGGGCTGCCTAAGCGTAAACATTTAGCCACGCATAACCAAATATTAATAAGCCTTTCTGGGACCTTCACAGAAAAAGTGAGGAAATAAATAATTTAAGGCGGGGGGGGGCACTGCTTGCTGTTGAGCAACCCGAAAGCTGCCCAGACAGACGACTGGTTCAGCCTGGCGTACAAATGTATTCTCCTGAGCGAACGATCCACTTTTTAGCTTTGAGAGTTTGTCTACTTGCATTTGGCCTTGCATGCGATCAGACTCGTCTTTGTTACGTGGTTCAGAATGTCGGCGCAGATTGCATTCTTTGAATACCGCCACTGCCTCTTGAGAGATTATACAACCAACCTTTTCTTTGCATTGAGCCAAAAAAAAAATGTTTGTCCACTGCAAGTTAAATACCCTGTATTCCGAATCAATTTTTGTCTTTCATAACATTTTCACCATTATTCCATTCTATTTGACAGGGTCTAGGACTTTTGTTTCCACTTTAGAAGGGTGGAATACGGTGTCATGTTCTAGGTGTGTATTAGTCTTGATTGCATGGCCAGACTAAAAAAAAAAAAAATCATAAGGCATCTCTAGTATTCTTCAGGGGGCTGGACCAAATGTGTAGGCGAGCCGTATCTGGCCCGTGGGCCATAGTATGGGGACCACTGGTTTTGATCATAATGATGCTGGAATGTCTTGGTATTCCACAAGCCTACAAAAAGTATTTTATACCAAATTCATGCACATTGCGGTATAAAAAAAGCAGTTTTTCCACTGAGCAGAACTGTAACAGCATTTCGGGATCAGTCCTAAAGGTCAATAGGAAGTAAAAATTCAGCCATGCTATGAGCTGATAATGATAAATGTGGACAATTTCCAAGAATCATGAGACTTAAAGTGATGACACATGCACATCGGATTTAACAAACTTTCAGCCTCATACTTAGCCATCATCTTGAAAACCTGACCCATTTCACCCTGCAGTCTTACATTGGTGACACAGTAACAATACTCAATCAAAAATGTTTCGAACTGTGATGAAACAATAAGAGGGACATGCACAACACAACAAGTAACCATCATATACACCCACACAGTCTTCCACAAACTGTGCAGTTAGAAATTCCAGCCATAAGAAAGACTGACTGGAGAGGTGGAATTTTAGGTGATTGCGTTTACATGCAGTAAATAGAAAACTATTGATAATACAACACATCATTTGTCTCCTGGACACATTTGTAACAAGTTCGATCTGAAATTGTGTGTTGGTTGTGCTTCTCATCTTTCTTTTCTCTATTCTTTTTGAAGCATTCCTAACAAGAGTCAGCAGGAGATGATAAGCTGAAAACGAGAATTGCAGAAATCAAAAATATCAAAAAGCACAACTATTCTGCCTAAAGGAAATAACTGCCAAGCATGAAGAAGAAAAACCTCAAATGGTTTCAAAGTTCTGGCCCAGAACTGAAATGATTACAGATGGACGGATGGACATACTGAAGACTCCATAATAGTAAAGTGTGATATTATGTGGTATTTGTGAATATTTAATAGCAGAGCCCCAGTCACGGATCAGCACTTTGACGACTGTCAAGTGTCAACATTCCATCATGGCTCCAAGTATAATTCTCACAATAACAAACCTGAAAATCACAAAGCACAGAGGCCCGTACACCACCGCTCATACTCAAGACTGAATAATAAAAAAAACACGCTAAGTAGGTGGCAATACACTCAGTTAGGCTGAGGAAACCACCTTCAAATAGGAACACAAAACAGCGACTCAGGGGAGACTGAGCTATTTCTTTCTTTCCTCCGGGAATGATGCTGGTTCAGACCTTAATGGAACCGTACTGCTCTCAACACCAGCCTTACCCACATTTCAACAGAGATATAGATCAGGAATTCCAACTTTAGGCATATACTAGTCCTTCTCAAAAATTTAGCATATTGTTCATTATTTTCTGTAATGTACTGATAAAAATTAAACTTTCAGATATTTTAGATTAATTACACGCCAACTGAAATATTTCAGGTCTTTTATTGTTTTAATACTGATAATTTTGGCATACAGCTCATGAAAACCCAAAATTCCTATCTCAAAAGATTAGCATATGATGTTCAGGTATTCTAAACGAGCTATTAACCTAATCATCTGAATCAACCAATTAACTCTAAACACCTGCAAAAGATTCCTGAGGCTTTTAAAAACTCCCAGCCTGGTTCATTACTCAAAACCACAATCATGGGTAAGACTGCCGACCTGATTGCTGTCCAGAAGGACATCATTGACACCCTCAAGCAAGAGGGTAAGACACAGAAAGAAATCTCTGAGCGAATAGGCTGTTCCCAGAGTGCTCTATCAAGCCACCTCAGTGGGACGTCTGTGGGAAGGAAAAAGTGTGGCAGAAAACGCTGCACAACCAGAAGAGGTGACCGGACCCTGAGGAAGATTGTGGAGAAGGGCCGATTCCAGACCTTGGGGGACCTGTGGAAGCAGTGGACTGGGCTACAGGTGCCGCATTCCCCAGGTCAAGCCATTTTTGAACCAGAAACAGCGGCAGAAGCGGCTGACCTGGGCTACAGAGAAGCAGCACTGGACTGTTGCTCAGTACTTTTTTCGGATGAAAGCAAATTTTGCATGTAGGAGATTTTGGAGCACTTCATGCTTCCATCTGCTGAAAAGCTTTATGGAGATGATTTCATTTTTCAGCCCGACCTGCACCTGCTCACAGTGCCAAAACCACTGCTAAATGGTTTACTGACCATGGTATTACTGTGCTCAATTGGCCTGCCGACTCTCCTGACCTGAAGCCCATAGAGAATCTGTGGGATATTGTGAAGAGAAAGTTGAGAGACACCAGACCCGACACTGTGGATGAGCTTAAGGCCGCCATCGAAGCATCCTGGGCCTCCGTAACACCTCAGCAGTGCCACAGGCTGATTGCCTCCATGCCACGCCGCATTGAAGCAGTCATTTCTGCAAAAGGATTCCCGACCAAGTATTGAGTGCAGAACTGAACATTATTATTTGAAGGTTGACTTTTTTGTATTAAAAACAGTTTTTTTATTGGTTGGATGAAATGTGCTAATTTTTTGAAATGGGAATTTTGGGTTTTCATGAGCTGTATGCCAAAATCATCAGTATTAAAACAATAAAAGACCTGAAATATTTCAGTTGGTGTGCAATGAATCTAAAATATCTGAAAGTTTAATGTTTATCAGTACATTACAGAAAATAATGAACTTTATCACAATATGCTAATTTTTTGAGAAGGACTAGTATTTAAATGTGTTCGTCCAAGCATAATGACAATTCCTCCGACCCAGACTTCCACCCCATTTTGTCTGAATGAGAAGGTCAAAGGCATGATTTCACTTTAAACGTATCTAGTCCACTGCCAAGAGATATAACAGATAATTGTATCCCCTCACAATTACCACAGAAAATATCTGACTTCTCAGGAGAGGTTTACACAAGCACTTGCGGTTTTAAAGATTTCGTTTTTTAAGATTATAAATGTCCAATTTAAAGCCTGTAGCTTTAGCATAGCAAGTGAAAGTTTTGACAGAGAACCATATGTGACTCAAACATGGAAATTCAGTAGTCCATCATCGCATGGTATATTTTCACTTCAGTCAAGTCATGCGATATTCAATGCCATGGCTCTTCAGATGCATTCATGCATTTGGGGGCCTAATGGTTTGAGAAGCATCTTCCCTTGGCTTCTTCCATCTAAAAAGATTTGCATGTCCTCAGGTGATAATGAGCATTTTTTTGAATGCTGTTACGTATGCCTAATGGATTCTATCAGACGAGCCCCCAATTTAGTTATGTAAGGAATTTAGAATAAGAAAATTTCCCCGTGAAACCAGTAAAGTACGATAGACCACGACATAAACTATATACAATTTAATAATATAAACAAGGCAAGGAAAAATAATACTTACATCTTAGAGCTAAACAAAATACAAATTAAACGAAGGGTCCCATAGTCACCAAGCACCTGCAGCAAGTTAAATTTAGAAGCGGCGAGCGCGCTGGCAGGGAAAGGCTTATAGTACCGCGTTAGACAGAAACAAATGTAAAATAATATAAAATATATAAAATAATAACATTAATTTCAAATAAATTAAATTCAAGCAAAATATTTTCAAATGGATAAATTTTAATCAAATTCACTCATCAAACATCAAATACAGTATCAAATATAACCTTCAGTATGCGCTATGATGCGATCTTTCCGCTTGTAAACGATTCCGATGGTCACTTTACATGAAGCTGAGCTGAGTCACTTTACATGAATCTTAAAACAGCCAATCAACGCTATCAATATGTGAGGCGCGCCACTAAAAGTAGTTTACTTGCTTGTGCTTGAGACAAGAGACAGCGGGTTATACGGACTTCCGGTCTTTCAAGCGAGCAAGGGCGCCGTTGAATACCCGTTTAGTACTCAGCCATTCATTTTACAACTCTCTTTTCTTAACCGAGTATGCATGGTAGATGGTACCGATCCAAGCAGATAGTTAATTCAGTCTTGGGAAAACAGGAAATTCCGGCATATGCCAGAAAACTTGTAACCAGAAGCTTACGCTTCTGACTAACCATATTTGCTTAGGGTTACAAAAGTCCGCAAAACAATGTAAACACAAAGATCACACACGACGTCTTAACACAAGGGTAACGCGCAGTGAACTGGAAGAAGCAGGGGCACGTTCAGTCTGCCGTTTGTAGACAATGGACGCACTGTCATTACGTCAGCGTACTACGTGGGTACGTCTCATAATCCAGAGAGCACGCTAAACTCAAAATTTGACATATGTTTTGGGGGGGGGGATATAAAACAGGGAGCATCTGTATATATAATATCAATAAATACATATTCAATGCTACAAATGTGTACAATAAACATTAAAACAATGCATAATATGTAAATAAGATATAAACACACACATAGATGGTATTGCATGAGAAGACGACGACACACATACATACGCATGCAGATGCGTGTGCTCATTCAGATGCGAACCTTACAACAATGTAACTAATTTTGATGGGAGAATTTTGGGTTGTGTATTGTTGGGGTTTTTTTTTTTTTTTTTTTTTTTTTTTTGGGGGGGGGGTGCATAATTGGGCTTATTTTTGTGTCATTTTCCTTTACTTTTTCCCCTATTCGTCCTTAATGTCCTTATTTTTTTTAATCGATGAATATTTAGAAAAAAAAAACAAATTTAAAAAAAAAAACACGACGCACTGAAGGCACATAAATTGAAGCGCGAAATAGCGAGGGATCCCTGAACTTTAATTGGCTCAGCAGCTCTGCAGTTCAGGCAGCTGCATTTTAGGGTTCGACTCCAATCTCATGTGGATTTTTTATCGTCTACATCACATACAGAATGTTGCCATCATTTTAAGTTTTCACTGATGCTTTTTTATTCTGGAAGTGCAGTTATGTGATGAAACTTACATGACCAAACTATCCCTATGCACATCAATTCCTCGAAAATGTCAACCGTAAATTAGAGGACCAGTTCACACTTCCAGTGCTTGCTTGCTCTTCTGCTTGGATGGACCTTTGAGTTCTGCCAAATAATCAGATTACAGAAAAGAGATCTCAGCCTGATTCTTCATTTGTATATTACAGAAAAGGGAAACTGGATCTGCAGAATTACACTCTCACTTTATTTCATTCTGATAGAAGGTGCGTAATGTTTCGCATCAGAAATTGTGATTTAACGGAAGACCCTGTGTAATCTAATCTCACCTCATCCTTCTGCTCGACTCCCGAAATTTCATCAACGCTAAAACTATACTAACGTGGAAAGTCCGAACCTGACCCTGTGTGCTGAAATAATCTTTCATGCCATTCTTCAAACTGAGCCATCAGTCCACCGAGGGACCAGTGAACAGTAATACAATGGTACCTCATCTTACGAAAGTCTCACCAAACGAAAAATTCAGGTTACGAAAAGCATTTTCCTAACATTTTTGTCTCGGGATACAAAACAAGTTCACGTTACGAAAGTGCCATCTTAAAAATTCAAACACGTCCTGTCCAAGATGACGTCAGGTGGACCTGTCCAAGATGGTGCTTGAGTGAAGGCGACATTAAAACGCACCATTCAAACAATGTACGAGCTGCTCTCCCATCAATGACTTTCAAACATCCCAACCCGCATTGGCTAGCAAGTGAGCTGTTGTTCATGTCGCCTTCACTCAAGCGTCATCTTGGACAGGTCCACCTGACGCCATCTTGGACAGGGACATCATCTTGACCTGACTCCATTTTGGACATCATTGTCTAGGAGGAATGACGCATCTACCTCCCATTGCCTATTATAGAGCTGAATCCACCATGATGCGTTTCGTGTAAATTATAACTCTGCTAAGAAGACATGGTCAACACACACACACACACACACACACACACACAGTGAGAAGAAACGGGCTCAAGTGATATCGCAAAGGAATATGGCCAAACCCGTCTACCCTCGGTACGATATTGAAGCAGAAGAAGGTCTTAAAGGTATGCTTTTATAATTTTTAAAAGGTTTAGGGGCTTGTATTGGGAGCCTTGGAACAAATCACGTGTTTTACATGTAAAATGCAGTTCAACTTATGAAAAATGCAGGCTACAGAAAAAGCTCTGGAACTGATTAATTTTATACACTGTATAGTAATATTCTCTCTCCCAAAATCTTGGCCACACCCATGTTAAAGTGGCTCAGTAGCCAGGTAACATGACTGACTGTGTGATCCGGTGTCAGAAGCCTGGAATGTACAAACAGAGCTTGAACTCCAAGCTGTCGGAGATTTAAGTTTATTTTTCCTCTTATTTTATACTCAGCTTTGTTCGGTTCTATACATCTGTGCTAGTGCTACGTGTTGATATGGAACATCTCCAGTTAGTTGGGTTGGACAGTCATGTTAACTCACTGTGCTTTTGAGAGAACCTGTTAATCCTTTTAAATGTAACAAGAGAACCCTGGAGAGGGAGTTTAGTGCTTTTTTATTCCTAAAACCTTCTGAAACCCAACACACTGACTTTAACTGCCTAAGATTGTACATTAGAATTACATTTATAGTCTTGAGAAATGTGCAGAAGTCAAAAAGAAGAAAGAAACAAGTCGACAGAGGTAGTGCCTCAAAGGTGAGAAAAGATCACAGAACGAATTGTGCTGCGATGCAAGACCGGACATTTCAGACCTTGCAGCAGTTGTTCAGAGAAAAAGCAGGTTGCTGACAATTTAATTCTCACATGATTTCTAATCTGGACTAAAGCGCACCGCCATCTCGCAGCTCTATAAACGCTTCAGACTAGCACACTTTATACAGGAACACTCAACAAACAGCTTCATACACAGCTTCTGCGAGGCTCTTTTCACTCAAAATGCATTGACATCTGAGTACACTCCCTTCTAAACACGGACCTCAATGCTCAGGCCGCTGCCGAAGCCAAAGCTATTTTAAGTCCTCACCCAATTAGGGAAGGGTGTGTACTTATTGAAGGGAGACAGCTTCATTTGCAATGAGAACTTAACCTAAAAAGGAATCCTGGAAATGCTCTGCAGAAACTCGAGATTTCACCGAATATATCGATCATGAATCAGTACAAGCAACATCAAGACAGTGCGGTTGTTAATCAATCATAATATCCAAATATAATGTAGATGCATCAAAGAACTGGGCTGAAACCCTGTGCACCATTGCTCTCTTACATTTTCAGCACTGCTGCACAATCTTATCCTTCTAATGTGGCGGAGAAGCTAAAGCCCATTTCAGCCAAATCGTGCCAAAGACGGGTATAACCTGGGGACAGCTCACCAGACCCTTGAGGTCAGTAAACACGTGTTTGCTACTCTGGTTATTTTTCATTATTTTTGAGCATATGGGGTTCCACTTCGCATGTACTAAAACCACTTAGTCATTTCTATAAGCACCCGATGTCTTGGTACTCGTTTAAAAATTACAAATAGATTCTGCTTAAGAAAGTGTTTCTCGGGTATTCAAGACCATTTGTTGAGTTGGGTTTGTAAGTCATTGAGCTTGAAGGAGGAAGCGTAATAAGATAAGATAAGATAAGATACAGCTTTATTAATCTCACAATGGAGAAATTCACTGTTACAGGCTCTTGAGGTACTATCAGTAGGGGGTGCAAAAATAGATACAAGTACGAACATACACACATACATATATAAGTAAATAAATAAATAGATACATAAATAGTATAAATTACTAAACAATAAAAGAAAAGAATGGAGCAACTTTATAGATTGGCCTATATTAAAGTGTAATGTATCTGAGTGCAGAGTAGATGGGTTGATATGGTTGACAGTCAGTGGGGTAGATGTGGTTGATTAAAGTGCGCGGGGTTTTTATTGCACATAACCGGTATTTTCACAGACAGTTACAAAGTGGCGTTGTACAGTCTGATAGCGGTGGGAATGAACGACCTGCGGTAGCGCTCCTTCCTGCACTGAGGATGCCTCAGTCGCCCACTGAAGGAGCTGCTTAGCTCCTCGACAGTCTGGTGCAGTGGGTGAGAGCTGTTGAACAGGATGGATGTGAGCTTTGCTACCATCCTCCTCTCACTCACCTCCTCCACAGAGTCCAGTGGGCAGCCGAGGACAGAGCTGGCCCTCCTGACCAGCTTGTTCAGTCTCTTTCTGTCCCGCTCTGTGCTGCCCGGGGCCCAGCAGATGGCAGCGTAGAGGATTGCAGAGGCTACCACAGAGTCATAAAATGTCCTGAGCAGAGGTCTGCATATGCCGAAGGACCCGAGTCTCCTCAGAAGGTGGAGGCGACTCTGGCCCTTCTTGTACAGGGCGTTGGTGTTGTGGGACCAGTCCAGTTTATTGTTAAGGTGAACACCCAGGTACTTGAAACTGTCCACTGTCTCAATGTCCTGTCCCTGGATGTTCACTAGTAAATGTGTGTGTGTGTGTGTTTGAGTGTTTCTCCTGAAGTCGACCACCATCTCCTTCGTCTTCCTAGTGTTCAAGCACAGGTGGTTGCGCTCACACCGGTCCACGAGGTCGGCGATGACCGACCGGTACTCCAGCTCGTTCGGCTCTGACACACGGCCCACGATGGCGGAGTCGTCCGAGAACTTCTGGAGGTGGCAGCTGTTTGTGTTATATATGAAGTCCGAGGTATAGATGTTAAAAGGAAGGGTGAGAGGACGGTGCCCTGCGGTGCCCCGTGCTACAGACTACCACCTTTGACTTACAGCCGCAGCCGCACGCGTACTGTGGACGGTTAGTAAGGTAGTCAATAATCCAGGCAGCAAGATGCCCGTCCACTCCCACGTCCTCCAGCTTCCCCGCAGACGCCGCTGGCCTGATGGTGTTGAAGGCGCTGGAGAAGTCAAAGAACATGACCCTCACAGCGCTGCCGGGCGATCTCCAGGTGGGTGAGTGCCCGCTGCAGAAGGTAGATGACGGCATCTTCTACTCCGATGTTGGGCCTGTAGGCAAACTGCAGCGGGTCTAGGTGGGAGCTCACCATAGAGCGGAGGTGTTCAAGGAGGAGCCTTTCCATGATCTTAATGAGGTGGGAGGTCAGGGCGACAGGTCTGTAGTGGGCTGGTTCCTTCGCTTGTGCTGTTTTGGGAACCGGAACCACACAGGAGGTCTTCCAGAGGACTGGAACCTTCTCCAGGCTGAGGCTCAGGTTGTACAGGTAGCATAGTACCACACAGAGCTGGTCTGCGCAGGTCCTCAGCAGCCTGGGACTGATGCCATCAGGTCCTTCAGATTTCCTCTGATTTAGTCGCCTCAGCTGTCTCCTCACCTGGTCTGATGTGAGGGAGAGGGGGCTGGGGTGGGCTGCAGAGGGAGGGGATGTGTCTGTCGGGCTGTAGCAGTCAAGTGAAGTTGGCCTGGGGAGGGGAGGTGTCAGCTGGTCTGGAGACGTGTGAAGAGGGGAGGGGAACGGGAGGGGTGCAGAGGGGGAAGGGGGGAGAATCAAACCTGTTGAAGTAGCAGTTTAATTCATCCGCCCAGCGCTGGTCACCATCAGCTGTCCCTCTGACACCCTGCCCAAATCCAGACATGGTCTTTAGTCCTCTCCAGACGTCCCGCACGTTGTTCTGAGCCAGCTTCTCCTCCATCTTCTTCCCATAGTCCTTCTTTGCCCTCCTGATCCTCCACTGGAGCTCACGCTGGACCTTCTTCTGCTCCTCTCTGTCCCCCGAGATGAAAGCCCTCTTTTTCTGGTTCAGGAGGACTTTGAGCTCAGGGGTGACCCATGGGTGGTTGTTGGAGAAGCACCGCACTCTCCGTGTTGGCACGGTGCTGTCCACGCAGAAGTTCATGTAGTCGGTGATACAGTGTGTGAGGCCGTCGATGTCATCACCAAAGGAGTTACAGAGCATGCTCCAGTCTGTGGTCTGGAAACAGTCCCTAAGCCTCTCGTTGGTCTCCTCGGTCCACACTTTCACAGACCTCTTCTGTGCAGGTTCCTTTCGCACCCTGGGTGTGTATTGGGGAGCAGGTAGACCAGGTTGTGGTCTGAGCGTCCCAGTGGGGAGGGGAGGAGCTGTAAGCATCCTTCACATTTGCATACAGTAAGTCCAGTGTTTTATTGTCTCTTGTGGCGCACTTCACGTGTGCGTGAACGTCGGAAGAGAGGCGGAGAGAGGGCGTGGTTAAAGTCCCCGCTGATCAGAATCATGGCGCTGGGGTGACGAGTCTGTGTCTGATTAACGGCGCTGTGTAGACGCTCACACGCGTCGCCGCATCAGCCGAGGGCGGAATGTACACGCAAAACACAATCACGTGTGAAAACTCCTCGGTAGATAATATGGCGGCGCGCTTATCGTGAGCAGCTCCACGTCCAGCGTGCATAGCTGCTCCTTCACGTGCACGCTTGCCGGGTGGCACCATCGCTCATTCACATAGACCGCCACGCCCCTCCTTTCTTCTTACCGCTCTCCGTTACACTCCGATCTGCACGCGAGTGTAAATCCGTTAAGAGAAACCACAGAGTCCGGTGTGAGTTCATTCAGCCACGTCTCTGAGAAACACATGAGGCTGCAGTCCCGGTACTGCCTCTGCTGCCGGGTCAGCGCCGCCAGCTCCTCCGTCTTGTTGGCGATCGCGCGGACATTTCCCATGATGACAGAGGGAACACATGTCCTCCGCGTCTTCGTCCCCCTCTGCAGCCTCTCCTTTTCCTCCGTATTTCCAAAGGAACAACGGGCTTTTCCGCGTGAAGGAGGGCGGCGCGCAGGCCGAGGAGGGTCTCACGTGTGTAAGACCTGCGTTGCTCAGAGCCGTCGGTGAATGAGTTTCCTGACGCCGATCCAAAAAGTGAAAATAAAAGTGCACAGAAGAACAAAAGCATCATGAAAGTATGTTTTCCAGATGCAGGATTGAAGAAAGAAAAAGAAAAATTGAAAAAAGATAAAGAAACACGCCTATATACAATAGAAAAGAGAAAAAAAAGAAAAATAAACTGAAGAGCTCCTGTAACTGGCTGCAGGTCACCCGGCGCCATCTTGGAAAAAAAAAAAAAAATGAGAAGTTAGTGAGCAGCACTCAGAATTCCAGTTCCAACCCAATTAAGGAATGTGCTGAATGTGAACCGTGTCCCTGCCATAATAAAATTTAAATCAGAATCATAAATCAAATGCTGGCCTAAGTGGAGTGGGGAAACAGAACTACTGACCACGAAAAGCATGCAGCTGGCACCAAGACATGAGAAGAAAATCCTTCAAGTCTGAGAAGTAGAACCAATGCAGTTTGGTTTCAGCACATTCCACAGATTCAGGAGTGGACCAAAAGTAGGAGAATTTGAGGGCCAGGCTTAAACTGCATCCTGTTCCCAAATCCACTTCCCAGATTCTTCAGTGAGGCGCCATACATAAGGTGACACTTTCCTTCAGGAATGCAGCCGTCATGAAGAGGTGTTCCTGATCTGCAACATGTTTTAGGGAGGTGTCAGGAGGTATCAACCTATATGAATATTTAACCCAATGTTTCCCAGTTAATCAACATCATCACAATCACTTCACCAGCATTCCTCCTCGTCCTCACTGCACTGCCATTACCAAAAGCTTTGGAAATGATCCCCAATACTGTATTTAACAGAGTGATCCACATCAGTTTGATAATACTGTTCAGAGTGATCAGAAATATTTTAATTGATTGACCTGTAGAAATTTAATTAGCATAAATATCTTGCAAAACTCAATTTTGGTCCGAGCATGGTCAGTTATCCTCATTTCAGTGTCACCAACCACCAGCACAGGAAAGTCTGAGCTCATACTCGTCACAGAACTATTTTCATTAAATGTTTAATCAGTAGCAGGTGAAAACTCATCACTATAATCCAGGAGAAGCTTGAAATTGAGTGTGAGCCCAATGGTCACCTCCAAAGAAACTCATGCAACCATTATTGCTTTGTATCAAAATGACTTCACAAGAAAAGAACCTGCTACTAAGGCAACTGTACCTGAAAGAACCAGCTTCCAAACCAAATGCTTTAAAGAGACAGGCTCTTTGAAGTTAATAAGGCCTCAGGATGTCCATCAGTGTCCAGTACATGTCAGGGTCACCTCCTCGTGAAAAGACAGCTATAGAATCGTGTTGCCACCAATGCAGAGCTTGCTCGAGATTGGCAGCAGGCAGGTGCAAGTGAGACGCACAGTGGGGCGAACACTTTTGGAAACGGCCTGGTGGCAAGGATGGCGGCAAAGAAGCCACTTCTCTTCACGAAAAACAAACATAGAATGACATTCTGAAGGAAATACAAGGACTAGACTACAGAAGACCACCGCAGAGTTATTTTCTCTGATGAAGCACTGTGCCCACAAAATTTGGAAAAGCAAATGCCCAGAAGAGAAAAGGTGAACGTTATCACAAGTCCTGTGTCATACCAACAGTGAAGCATCCCAAGACCATCCACATGTGGGCTTGCTTCTCACCCAAGGGAGTAGGCTCACTCACAATTCCCAAAATTACTGCTACGAATAAAGAATGCTATCAAAACGGCCTCCAAGAACAACTTCTCCCAGAAATCCAGGACACCTCTGGTGAAGAGCCATGCATTTTGCAGCATGATGGAGCACCATGTCAATTACATCAAAATCCATCATGGCAGAGATTAAAAGTCCAAAAGGCCTTTAATTACTCCTTGTGAAAATGATTCCTTAGGTGTAAAGAAGAAAAAAAATACATTAAAAAAGAAAAAAGGTAGATTTTTCCCCAACCTGACCGACGGGAAGAGAAAAAAAAAAAAAAATCATGCCAACCCAACAGTCTGGAGATTTTTTTTTGTTATGTGAAAAAACAAACTAGACTTATCGACCTCTCCATTTTTTGATGGATCTTTTTTTTTCCCCTCCCCCCGAGGCCCCTGCCTGCTGGTTAATTTTACATGACACTGACCTATGGCTTTAGCGCAGGGGCTTCATACTTATGAGTGACCTGCAGAATCAACCGATGAGAATCAGTTTAATTCTGCAGCCAGTTACAAAAATACAGTAGGCCCTTGACATTCGCGGGGGTTCAAGATAATCCGCAAGTTCTGTACCTGTAAGTAAAGCCCCATCACGTCACATGTGCGAATGAGCAGCCAGACATAAAATACCATGTATCTACTGTATTACATCCCCCAGTGCAGCTAACTGGGTTATCAAAGGCGGGCCATGTCTGTCACTGTCTATGGTGAGAGGTTGATGTAAAAGAACCATTGCTGACTTTCGTAAAGAGGAGCCGCAAAGTCGTCAGCGTGTTTCTGTCCCTTGCTAAAAAGGGTTGTGACAGGAAGGGCATCCGACGTAAAAACCTCTGCCAAATGAAAAACGTGCGAATCAGATGATTTGCTGTGGCGACTCCCTAGTAAAAGGGGAAAAGCCGAAAGGAAGACAAACAGACTACTGTATTACGTGCGCTAAAATATGCATTTTAAATGCATTCTATAGACAGTCTGACTCATTAATACAGTATTAATGTAGCAAAATGTAGTAATGATTACAAAGAACCTTTCAATTTTTTAACTCTTAATTTTATTGATTTTTTTTTTACTCTTTTTTTTTTTATTGATGGGCAGTGGTGGTCTAGTGGATAGGGCACAGAATCACTGATCCTAAGGTTGGGGGTTCAAGTCCCCACAAGCTTGTCACTGCCCCCTCCTGCGCAGTTTACTGGGTTATCAAAGGCGGGCCATGTCTCTCACTGTCTATGGTGAGAGGCATGTAAAAGAACCATTGCTGATACCCTCGTATTAAAGTCTTTTTCAATTATTATTCCAGTGCAGTACCTAAGTTAATCTTTAGAATGTTTTGCGTGAGATTTAACGTTCTGTAGCATGTTGAACAAACGATACCAAAAGGATAAACTTCATTACGCTTCACATTTTACATTGACCTTGGAGTGACGTCTACAAGATGGCGCTGCCTAGAGGGTAAAGTTGCGGAGTGCTCAGAGTCAAATTGTTTCTTTGTTCCTTTTAATTTGTTTTATTCATTGTTTTGTTTGTTCTTGTTTTGCACTATGCTCGTCTATGACCGGTGGTTGAGTTCTGACATAAAATCACTCATGCTATTTGGGGTATATCATAATACAGGGATCCCTTAGTGCATCGCGGGGTTTTTTTTTTTTAAATACACAAATAAATATTAATCGAACTAAAAAAATAAGGAAAGAATAGGGGACAAAGTTAAGGAAAATGCCCCAAAAACAAGGCCAAGTATGCAAAAAAAAACCTCCTAAACCAACACAAAACAACTCAAAATCTCCCATCAAAACTACTTACATTGTTGCATCTGTGTGTGTGTGCATGTATTTGTGTCGTCGTCTTCTCATGCAATACCATCTGTATGTGTATTTATATTTTATGTACATCTTATGTTATTTTTAATGTTTAATTGTTATTATAAGCATTTAAAGCATTGAATATGTATTTATTGATGATATACGTCAGTCGGGGGGTGATCCTACTTCACGGATTTCAATGGTCGCGTGGACATCTCGGTTCCAATTAACTGCGGAAAGTGAGGGATCTCCGTATGTACTTGTGTGGGGGAGGGATGAAAGGCTACCCTACTGACCGTATTTTTTGAGCCCGTTAAGGGAAACACCACATTTTTTAGGTCTTGTGAGAAGTGGAACCTGTATAATAAGTTTCATGACTTTCCATCAAATGATTTGGGGGCGAAATACTTTTGGAAATGGTGATTTAATTAATGACACTTTCATGAGAGCCTCTACCCGAACTAAGTTGACGCTTAGATACCTAATAACTAATGGATCTGAAATTGATATTCAGTTTTTTTATGGAATAGGTTTATTTGGGATGCAGCTACACAACTGCTGCTGTTCTAAATGATGATCTGTTGATTGCTGCTGACCTACCCAGGATGTAGAATGTTATTAGAACACATCACTATGAGCTACATTACTATTTGCATTTCCGGTTAGACACCAAATAGGCCATAATCACTAACAAAAATTATTTACTGTCCACACATGTGAACCACAGGAAAACCAATGAGACTGTTGCATGACCGAGGTGACACTGATTCGACCTTACATATTACTGACTAACATGATGATGGGCAGCAATTTAAAAAAAAAAAAAAAAAAAAATCAATCATGAATATCGAACTAAAACCCAAAAATTTGAGGCTCATCATTGCACCCCACAGCTCAGACCTTTTCAGAAGAAAGGGTCAGTATTACCTACAGAAACACACAACAGGCATTAACATTAAAATTCACTCAGCTTGTGCTGTTCAGGATTTGCTTTGCTCATGCTGCTCAATAAATTATGAATTGTATGTGGTAACCGCAGGCTCTAGGCTTTTCTTTAATGACACATGAACAAGAACCACACACTCCAATGACCAAATCTACAAAATGCTTTCAATAATCAGTTACACAGCCGAAGGTGCAGACTAGGTTAAGGGACTACATGGGTAAAACTGACCACAACTCGAAACATCCGCACTGATTACCTTCATCAGCATTTAGGCATCACCACCACAAGTTGCCTTTCTGCTTGCAGGGATGACAACAGCAAAATATATTTTCAGCTGAACTTTAGCCTATGGGTCCCCTGCGGGCGGGGTCCAGGGCGGAGCCTGTTTGCTATTTACAGTTGGACGACATATCATCTAATGCATAGACTAATTGGAATATAATTTTATTCGTAAACAATTCATTTATATTGTTACATAAATTTATTTGCAATATAATATATACACAGAATTGAGAAATAGGTCAACCATGGCTCTATGTTTTGTGTTGTATAAATGAAAGATGAAAAAAAATATACAAATATTTCCTGGGAACCACTTTATAAATTTATGAAACATTTTCAACTAACTGTCCCAGCCTGCTCGTTACTAATTAATGTTGAGATACGATTCAGGTAAATAACAACAACAGTGTATTAATTTATATGACAACCATCACCACTGTATTGAGTACAGTAGGCCCTTGACTATTCGCGGTGTTGCACCCATGGTTTGAGTATTCGCTGACTGCCGAGCAACCGGCAAGTGATTCAAATTCAGCCAATGGCTGTCCTCCTTTCTCCTGATTGGTTGAGCTCATGTTCCCTTTTTCCTCATTTGCACACAAGTTGTCAATGAGCCTCTTTTTTTTGTGTGTGTTTTAATTACCAGTTAAGCTCTATGATACCACTCAAACATTATGCCACACACACTATGCCACACCACACTCTGGCTAAGCGATAGAAAACGCTGGATGTGTCTTCTGAAGAAATAAGACTTTCTCCTGAGAAACAACGGTTTTCTCTGCACTGTTGTATTAAAATCTTTTTCAATTATTATTCCAGTACAGCACCTAATTTCATGTTTATGCATGAGATTTTATGTTCTGTAGCATGTTTAACAAACGATACCAAAAGGATAAACTTTATTACAGTACTCTTCATGTCCTTTTACATTGAAGTTGGAGTGATGTCTCCGAGGTGGCACTGCCCAGAGGGCGACGTCGCAGAGTTGTCACAGTCAAATTGTTTCTTTATTCGTTTTATTTGTTCATGTTTTGCACTATGCTCGTCTACGACCGGTCGACTCTACTACAGCTATAAGATCGGAGTATCTTCGGGCGTGTATAACTAAGCAGGGCTTGTTGGTTGGGATGCGGCTAGCAGAGCTTATATGCTAGTGTAGCCGGCTGGAGCAATCGCCTCATCGGGTGTACTCTCCTCGAGCCATGTTTCACAGAAACACAGTGCTGTTGATCCCTCTGCGCTGCAATCTGAGCATGAAGCTCGTCCATCTTGTTTCGCAGGGACTGAACATTTTCAATTAGTATGGCCGGAAGTGCTAACCAGGCCTCTGAGAACTCCATCTGGGCTTTGCCGAAACCACTAGCATTGAGCTGTTTTCGCATATAAGCTCAAGATATAAGTTGTTGCATGCTTAGTTGCCCGAAGCTGAAGCTGCCCATAGCTGTAGTAGGGTCAACTGATCATAGAGGAGCATAGTGCAAAACATGAACAAACAAACAATTTGACTCTGTGAACTCCGCGACGTTGCCCTCTAGGCAGCGCCATTTTGAAGACGTCACTCCAAGTTCAATGTAAAAGGGCATGAAGCATAATAAAGTTTATCCTTTTGGTATCATTTGTTAAACATGTTACAGAACATAAAATCTCACACACAAACATTCTCAGAATTAACTTAGGTACTGTACTGGAATAATAATTGAAGAAGACTTTAAAATGAGTGCTTTACAACAGTATATCACAGTATATGCTGTATAATGTTTACATTTTATCATCAATAAATATAACAGTAAAAATAGAAAAGTTTTTCTTAATCATTACTACATTTTACTACATTAATATTGTATTAATGAGTAAGACTGTCTATAGAATGTGTTTAAGAAACATATTTTAACGCATGTAATAGATACATGGTATTTTACTTCCAGCTGCTCATTCGCACATGTGACGTGTTACCTGGGGTTTTACTTCCGGGTACAGAACTCGCGGATTATCTCGATTCGCGGGAGGGCTCGGAACTGAACCCCCGCGAATATCGAGGGCCTACTGTATTTTCAAATCAAACATGAATTACTTATGTTTGGCTGCAAATTAAAAAAAAAAAAATGAATAAAATGAAAATAAAATTCCCATACATATATTAAACTGTGATGATCAGCAATACAAGTTTATCACGCAATGATTTTAACAATACAGATTACTTTAAGTTACATTTCAATGGGACTTCACAATCTAAACAAAATAAATATTTATTATTTACCTCTGAGTGCGCTTGTTTGTCGGCCATAAATGCAATACAGCCGCAAGATCCATAATTGATCAGGTCGTTGCAATAAACACAAGGCCTTGTCGGCAATGTAAAATTTCTTTCTGAAACTCACCAAAGGTTCCAATACATTCTGAGCCTGTTAACCGATTTTCACCTCAAATTTCACAATCTTCTCTAGCCATTCCCATTTAAACTTATTAACATCCTTATCTATTTCTGACATGTGGGATTCCTCTTTCGTTAAAGTTCACACCATTTTTGAGATTTTCTAACCAGACATTCTCTTCATAAAAATACAACACGCTTCCATTTGCATTGAGCCGAATCACTTTACATTAAGTTTAAAACGGCCAATCAACCAGCAGCTTACAATATGTGAGGCGCTACAAAAAGTAGGTGATTGTCGCAAGTTCACTTGCTTGTGCTTGAGACAAAGAGCGGCTTATCCGGACTTCCGATCTTTCAAGTGAGCAAGTGTGCCGTTGAATACTTGTTTAGTACTCAACCTTCACTTGCTCACTTGAAAGACTGGAAGTCCGGATAAGCCGTGCTTTGTCTCACAAGCTCCATACGTCACTTGTGACAAGCACCTACTTTTGATGGCCATTTCCCCCCTCAAATTTTCTCCCTGGATTTAGACGATTCACAGAAATGACTAACGAGAGATATAAACCGTGGAATTCCACGGATCCGCGAAAAATTGTCATCACCATGATCACAGTTTAGAGCTTACAGTAGGCTTCAACAACTTTCACTCTGTTGTCCTTCAGGTCAGACAGGGACAGAACTCGACTGGTCAGGCAAGTAACCCGCAATGACATCGCACAATGGTGCTGTGGGGTCATGTAATAAACTAGAGTATAGGTTTCTCTACAATCCTCGAGTATGGATGCCATTCATTCTCCATGATTACAGTGAAAAACGGTGAGAGTACAAGACTGAGAAAGCAGAAAAAAAATAATAATACTGAATGTTTACATTATAAACAAGTGAAGAATACGTGGCTCCAACAGGAACTCGGAGCTCATTTGCAACATCACATCACACCAGCAAACATAAATCAAATTGCCCAACAGAGACCAGCAATGATAGTTCGGGGGAAAACAAGTCGTCAGCACTGCTCATTTCCACCAACAACAGCTTTAAAAAAGAAAAAAAAAAAAAAGAACGAGGGTGTACAACCACAGAACCAACACTCAGAGCTCAGAGAAAACACCACAGGCGCACGCAGTGCACCAAGTTAGGGTAATAGTTTTACACTCTCAGTAAAGACATGAAATGCAAAATACACGTGACAACAAGAACCACGATGAAAACTTCCAGAACAATAATCCGAATTACACAAACACCATCAACCAGATAAACACACACCAACTGACGATGCCAAATGTAACGTCACAACATTCACTGCACAATAACCAGCTTTAGAGAGGTGAGCGGAGTGGGGAACTGACACGACCAAACAGTTGGTTCAAATCCCAGGAGACTGCCAGAACCTACATTTTATAACAACAATAATAACAATAAGAACAATTGTAATAAATCATTCAAAAGATTTTCTTGTTTCTGATTGGTGGAAAGCCATCAAAGAATTAGTCATATAGCATTGGTAAATATTATTGTATATCTGGCACATGCCAATGCGCCACCTCATGGATATCACACCGTATAGACAGGCTGCGACCAAAGACACGACCTCGGGACCGGCATCCCTTGATACATGGGTAATAATAAAGAATATGATCATTCTGCAGATGTAGTACGTACTCGTGAGTGTTATTCCTTGTGCTTTAGATACTGCTTCACTTGCTGGAGTAAGCTGAGACAAGACATTCAACTCCATATTGTTGGAATGGAGGATTTTAGTCCCTGGTATTATGGTGGCCACCTAAGGCACCATGTGGGGTCGTGCCCAGTGTTGTGTTTATGACCACACCCTACAATCCTAAACTATAATCTTTATTTCATTTTCTTTATTTTCTTGCTGCTGCAATGTGAAAGAGATTAAGATCGAGTACAGTGCCATAAATACAGAGAAAATGAAATGAGGTTCACAGCAGGCGCCGCAGTGCTTCAGACAAGGTGGACCTGGCTCTGTATCTATTTTACGAGATCTTAGTTCTCTCCCCTGTCGTTTCAGAGAAAATTGCTACCCACGTTCAAGTCTTCAATTTCACAAAAAAGCCAATACAGCTACCATATTTTCCAGACCATAAGTAGCACTTTTTTCATACTTTGGCTGAAGGTGTATATAATAAAGTAAATAATATAATAAATGAAGAATGAATGTTCCTGGCAACATAGAATCTTCTAGCCCTTCTGTGACACCAGTAACATTAAGCCAGACCCAAAAATGCGGGAGACAGAGTGATGAAAACAGATGAGATTTACTGTTCACAGGGAAGGCACTACAGCATGGGGAAATCATAGTCACTGTGAGAGAAGCCCGGTGATTGCTAAGTGGAATCAGGTGTGTGTGCTTAGCACTCCACATGTGTGTGACAACCATGCCCCTCTCCAGCGCGAGCATGACGAGAGAGAGAGTTAGAGCCACCAAAACCAATCTCTCACAACACAGACTATAACAGTGTACTGTATACAATATTTTTTTTCACTTAATTTGCAGACCTATGGCATGAGTTACGGTACCATTAACTTATGTTCAAAAGATGACAGAACGGATTAAGACGATTTACCTTATTTGTAATGGGAAAAGCGGATTCGGAATTCAAACAAATCGGAATTAGTCCAGCCATCGGGAATGAATTATGGTCGAGTACCGAGGCACCACTGTATAGTTTGAAATGATCACAATGACACACTACACACGCTCCCTGACGTACGTTTTTTAATTGGTTCCGGACAGCCGAACACAAGTTGAAAGTGAACGTAAGTGGTTACAGTGACGTATGACGTTCATACCGTACTATACATGAATAAATACCGTTACTATATCTCATAAAACACCCGTAAATCAATTATTATAAACACAACATTTTAAAGTAATATCAAATATATCAATTAAAACCAAAATGCAGCCATGAGGCGGGGGGGGGGGGGGGGGGACTAACCAGTGTCTCTCCCCCTCATGCCGGTCCCAAGCCCGGAGAAATGCAGAGGGTTGTGTCAGTAAGGGCATCCGACGTAAAACCAATGCCAAACTTTTATGATGCAAATCAGAAGTATTACCCCCATACCGGATCGGTCGAGGCCCGGGTTAACAACGACCGCCATCAGTGCTGTCAAACAACAGGGTGCTGATGGAAATTGGACAACTGTTGGTCGAAGACGTCGAAGAAGGAGAGGTGGGAGGCGTGTCCATAGGCAGAGAGAGAAGAGGAAAGGCATGAGTCTAGGACTGAGAGTGGGGACTTTGAATGTTGGAACTATGCAAAGAAAAGGTAGAGAGCTGTCTGACATGATGCAGAGGAGGAAGGTGGGCATACTGTGTGTTCAGGAGACCAGGTGGAAAGGTAGCAAAGCTAAAAGCTTAGGAGCAGGTTTTAAGCTATTTTATCATGGTGTGGATGGGAAGAGAAATGGAGGAGGAGTCATCTTGAAGGAGGTGTTTGTCAGGAATGTTCTAAAAGTGAAAAGAGTGTCAGACAGAGTAATGAGTCTAAAGTTAGAAATTGAAGGTGGAATGCTCAATGTTGTTAGTGCTTATGCCCCACAGGCAGGATGTGAGCAAGAACAGAAGGAGAGATTCTACAGTGAGTTAGATGAAGTGATGCAGAGTACCCCAGAGGTGAAAGAGTGGTCATTGGTGCAGACTTCAATGGACATGTTGGTGCAGGAAACAGAGGGGACGAGGAAGTGATGGGCAGGTTTGGTATCTAGGACAGGAACGCAGAAGGACAGATGTTGATAGATTTTGCAAAAAGGATGGAAATGGCTGTGGTGAATACTTTCTTCCAGAAGAAACAGGAGCATAGGGTGACTTATAAAACCGGAGGTAGGAGCACACAGGTAGACTACATCTTGTGTAGGCGATGTAATTTGAAGGAAGTCAGTGACTGCAAAGTAGTAGCGGGTGAGAGTGTTGCCAAACAGCATAGGATGGTGGTATGCAGGATGACGCTGATGGTGAGGAACGTGAAGAAGGCAAAGGCAGAGAAGACAAAGTGGTGGACGCTGAAAAAGGAGGAGTGTTGTGTTGTCTTCAAGGAGGAGTTGAAACAGGCTTTGGGTGGCCAGGAAGTGCTTCCAAATGACTGGACAACCACAGCCAATGTGATCAGGGAGACCGGTAGGAGAGTACTTGGTGTGTCCTCTGGAAGGAAAGTAGATAAGGAGACTTGGTGGTGGAATGAGGAAGTGCAAGAGTGTGTACAAAGGAAGAGGTTAGCTAAGAAAAAAGTGGGACATAGAGAGGACCGAAGAGAGTAAACAGGAGTACAGGGAGACACAGCGTAAGGCGAAAGTAGCAGTGGCTAAGGCCAAACAGAGGGCGTATGGTGACTTGTATGATAGGTTGGACAGTAAAAAGGGAGAAAATGATCTATACAGGTTGGACCAGCAGAGAAATAGAGATGGGAAGGACGTGCAGCAAGATAGATTGATAAAGGACAGAGAGGGAAATGTATTGACTGATGACAGAAGTGTGCTGGGAAGATGGAAAGAGGACTTTGAAGAGCTGATGAATGAGGAAAATGAGAGAGAGAAAAAAAAAGAGTAGAAGAGGTGACCATTGAGGAGCAGGATGTAGCAAAGATCAGTAAGGGTGAAGTGAGAAGGGCATTGAAGAGGATAAAGAATGGAAAGGCAGTTGGTCCTGATGACATACCTGTGGAGGTATGGAAGTGTCTAGGAGAGGTAGCAGTAGATTTTCTGACAAGAACATTCAACAAGGTCCTAGAGAGTGAGCAGATGCCGGAGGAGTGGAGGAGAAGTGTGCTGGTGCCCATTTTCAAGAACAAGGGAGACGTGCAGAGTTGCGGCAACTACAGAGGGATAAAGTTGATGAGCCATACAGTGAAGTTATGGGAAAGAATAGTGGAAGCTAGACTAAGGGCAGAGGTCAGCATTTGTGAACAACAGTTTGGTTTCATGCCAAGAAAGAGCACCACAGATGCAATGTTTGCTTTGAGGATGTTAATAGAGAAGTCCAGACAAGGTCAGAAGGAGCTGAATTGTGCCTCTGTGGATCTGGAAAAAGCATATGACAGGGTGCCAAGAGAAGAACTGTGGTATTGCATGAGGAAGTCTGGAGTGGCAGAGAAGTATGTTAGAGTGATGCAGGACATGTATGAGAGATGTAAGACAGTGGTGAGGTGTGCTTCGGTGTGACAGAAGAGTTCAAGGTGGAGGTGGGACTGCATGGGACTGCATCCTTCTGATGGACAGGCTGACAGACGAGGTTAGGCAAGAATCTCCATGGACTATGATGTTTGCAGATGACATTGTGATCTGTAGTGAGAGTAGACAACAAATGCAGGAAAATCTAGAGAGGTGGAGGTATGACCTGGAAAGGAGGGGAATGACGGTTAGCCTCAGTAAGTCAGAATACATGTGTGTGAACGACAAGGACCAAAGAGGAATTTTGAGGTTACAGGGAGCGGATATAAGAAAGATTTTACGTACTTAGGTTCAACAATCCAGAGCAATGGAGAGTGTGGAAAAGAGGTGAAGAAGCATGTGCAGGCAGGCTGGAATGGTTGGAGAAAAGTGTGATGTGCGATAGGAGAGTGTCAGCATGAATGAAGGGAAAAGTGTACAAGACGGTGCTGAGGCCAGCGATGTTGTATGGCTTAGAAACAGTGGCGCTGAGGAAAAGGCAGGAGGCAGAGCTCGAGGTAGCGGAGATGAAAATGTTGAAGTTCTCTCTGGGAGTAACAAGGATGGATAGGATCAGAAATGAGTATATCAGAGGGACAGCCCATGTAAGATGTTTTGGAGACAAAGTCAAAGAGGCTAGATTGAGATGGTTTGGACATGTACAGAGGAGGGATAGTGAGTATATTGGCAGTAGGATGCTGAGGTTGGAACTACCAGGCAGAAGGTCTCGAGGAAGACCAAAGAAGAGATTTATGGATGTGGTGAAGGAAGACATAAAGGTCGTTGGATCCACAGTGTTGGGTCTGGTGTCTCAACTTTCTCTTCACAATATCCCACAGATTCTCTATGGGCTTCAGGTCAGGAGCAGGCCAATTGAGCACAGTAATACCATGGTCAGTAAACCATTTAGCAGTGGTTTTGGCACTGTGAGCAGGTGCAGGTCGTGCTGAAAAATGAAATCTTCATCTCCATAAAGCTTTTCAGCAGATGGAAGCATGAAGTGCTCCAAAATCTCCTGACAGCTAACTGCATAAGACCCTGCCCTTGATAAAACACAGTGGACCAACACCAGCAGCTGACATGGCACCCCAGACCATCACTGACTGTGGGTACTTGACACTGGACTTCAGGCATTTTGGCATTTCCTTCTCCCCAGTCTTCCTCCAGACTCTGGAATCTTGATTTCTGAATGACATGCAAAACTTGCTTTCATCCGAAAAAAGTACTTTGGACCACTGAGCAACAGTCCAGTGCTGCTTCTCTGTAGCCCAGGTCAGCCGCTTCTGCCGCTGTTTCTGGTTCAAAAGTGGCTTGACCCGGGGAATGCGGCACCTGTAGCCCAGTCCACTGCTTCCACAGGACCCCCAAGGTCTGGAATCGGCCCTTCTCCACAATCTTCCTCAGGGTCCGGTCACCTCTTCTGGTTGTGCAGCGTTTTCTGCCACACTTTTTCCTTCCCACAGACGTCCCACTGAGGTGGCTTGATACAGCACTCTGGGAACAGCCTATTCGCTCAGAGATTTCTTTCTGTGTCTTACCCTCTTGCTTGAGGGTGTCAATGATGGCCTTCTGGACAGCAGTCAGGTCGGTAGTCTCACCCATGATTGCGGTTTTGAGTAATGAACCAGGCTGGGAGTTTTTAAAAGCCTCAGGAATCTTTTGCAGGTGTTTAGAGTTAATTGGTTGATTCAGATGATTAGGTTAATAGCTCGTTTAGACTACCTGAACATCATATGCTAATTTTTTGAGATAGGAATTTTGGGTTTTCATGAGCTGTGTGCCAAAATCATCAGTATTAAAACAATAAAAGACCTGAAATATTTCAGTTGGTGTGCAATGAATCTAAAATTTTTGAAAGTTTAATTTTTTATCAGTACATTAGAGAAAATAATGAATCTTATCACAATATGCTAATTTTTGAGAAGGACTAGTATATATGTGAGCCACTCCACTGAAAGTAGGCTCTTATGTCCAAAAAATGAAAAGTGAGATTTTTACAGTCAGATAGAGGAGACACAACACTGCAAAATGCAGCAAAAAGTTTGTCAATACCTTGAAAACTGAGCGAGCTATGCCATTTCTTGTGTCAGCATTCAACTATAAATTTCAAAAGAAGTTTTAGAGAAAAATGAGCACAAAGATTGCACTTCCATGATCATTAGTCTGTAGCAACCAAACATTTTTATGCACCTCAGCCATATAAACTTTTAGAAAACATGTCTAGGAAGAGTTTTAGGAAGAGCTGATAAGATAAATCATCCTCATTTTAATCCAACATGCCCTTTTTAAACCCATCCGTCACTGTGGTAAGCCCCAAAAATTCACAAAAAACAAGTATTTTTCTTCATTTCTGTTTATTCCAATAAGATCAGGATGTATCTTTTTGACCATTATATAAAAGGTTCAAATGCCTTCAAATGATACTGATTGAAAAAAAAACACTGTCGGGTTCAATCACACTGAAATTAAGAAAACTATAAATAAGATAACCATATAACAAAACTCTCTGATCTCTTTATTCAAGTAAGCTTCATCAACTCTGCACTCAGCATCATCTATATCCTGCTCAGCAGATAAAATCACATCTTCACAAACACCAGTCATCACACTTTTATTAACAAATGCCTCTTCTTCATCAACATCAAAAGGAAAATCTTCAACACAGCTGGCATCATCATCAATTTGTTTTTATGTAAAAGGTATGAAACATTTAAGTATTTTTCAAGTCTTGACCAATTTTCGTACAAAACTAAACAACCCATGATCCAGCATGTCCAGTCCAGACAAGATTACACATAAATCAAATGATCCAAAATATTACATAATTAAATTTTGCATGCAGAGAAAAATACCAATACTCATACAACACTACTCATTAAGTTTAAGTTTCTAAAGTACATAATACTGAGCATATGGGATTTTATTTAACTGAATTGCTGTGGAATCATGTCTTTTTCTTAATATTCCAGCAGTTCCAGCAGACCTGAGGTATCACACACACACACACACACACACACACACACACACACACTGTAAGCAGTGGGTGACTGCTCATTTGTGCATCTATCGAACCATTTGCACTCATTTGCCCCACATGTGTACTGGGAGAAAAATCAGAGATCAAACTTGCCAATTTTATTCGACCGGTCTCCGTAACGGTAAAATGAGGCGTTCACTGCCTGTAAAAGTGAGTTTACACAGTATTTCAAGACCCTACCACTGGGGAATGTCTGTAATGTTCATCAGTAACAACACATGTGATCGTTCCGCCGTGCTTTAAAAAACAGGAAAATATTTTGCTGTGTTCTCTTGGTAAATGTCCAACAACCGATGAACCATTAGAAACTGCTACAGCAAAACCATGAGATGCTCTGAATGAATGGAGTGATGAGCCAGATATGGATCTATCAGAAAGTGATGAGTATTTTTCAAGTATTCTCCTGCTCACGAACTTCATAAATTTAAGGCTTTCCTGGCCATGTGCTTTCGTTTATGTTCATGCTGATTGTTCAACGTGCCATATGCTAAAGTTGGCATTCATGTTGATTGGCTCGATTATACTTCCGGGAAAATACTTAAAGGAACAGCACTGGGAGGGTAAAGTAAGAGGTCTTTGTTTTTTTTTTAATTGTGGTGTTTTCTGTTTATTTTCAGCTTTCATGTAAGTAGTTTAGTTTGGTTGGGTCAGTGGTGGTCTCGTGGTAGGGCGTAGGATCTCTGATCCTCAGGTTGGGGGGGTCCGAGGCCCCACAAGGTTGCCACTGTCCCCCCAGTGCGGCTAACTGGGTTATCAAAGGCAGGCCATGTCTCTCACTGTCAATGGTGAGAGGCATGTAAAAGAACCATTGCTGACTTTTGTAAAGAGTAGGCTGCAAAGCCGTCGGCATGTTTCTGTCCCTTGCTAAAAAGGGTTGTGACAGGAAGGGCATCCGACGTAAAAATCTATGCCAAATCAAATGTGCGAATCAGATGATTCACTGTGGCAACCCCTGAGAAAAAGGGGAAAAGCCGAAAGGAAGGAAGAAATGCAAGTCGTTTGTTTGATAACACAAAATGAAGAACATAAATACCAGTAAAACGCTTTCATTGTTGTTATTATTCATGTTTTCCACCTTGATGGTAATAAGCACTTACCGTTCCACCCCGTCGGTAACATTTTAATAATCCCCCCTCCCCCTCCGATTATTCAAGTGCCCTGGGCACTTATCACATTCAATACAGTGTATATAAGAGGCAGTGGTGGCCTGGTGGTAAAAGGTGCTGGATCACTGATCCTAGGGTTGGGGGTTCGAGTGTCTCCACAGGGTTGTCACTGCCCCCCCCCCCCCCCAGTGCAGCTAACTGGGTTATCGAAGGCCAGCCATGTTTCTCACTGTCTATGGTGAGATGTTCATGTAAAAGAACCATTGCTGACTTTCAACAAGAGTAGCTGAATAGCTGTCAGCGTGAAAAAACATGCTAAATCAAGCATGTGATGATTCGCTGTGGCAACTCCGTAGGAAAAAAGCGAACAGCTAAAATGAAGACACATATACAGTGATACCTCACCTTACGATAGTCCCAGCAAACGAAAACTCCAGGTTACTAAAAACATTTTCGGAATTTTTTTGTCTCCGTCTATGAAACAAGTTCTCCTTACGAAATACGCCAAACGCTCAATTCAAACATTCAAACGCACCATTCAAACAATGCATGAGCTGCTCTCCCATTGACTATCTTCCAACATCCTGGCCCCATGACCTCCCGTTGGCTAGGAGAGATGACGCAGCTCCCTCCCATTGGCTATCGTCCATCATCCCGCCCCACTGGCCTCCCCCATTGGCTAGGAGGGATGACACATCTCCCTTGAGCAGCAGCTTGTTTCATGAGTTATTCGAGTGTGCTCATTGCAACTTTATTTTTTGGCTCAGGCTTTTAACCTTGCATAAACATTTGTAAGATTATAACTCTGCTAAGAAGACATGGTCAACACATGCGCGCGCACACACACACACACACACACACACACACACGCACGAGTGCGTGTGATTCCTGGTGCAAATGAAAAGAAGAAGCGGGCTCTTCGCATGCGGCTGAGTGATATCGCAAAGGAATATGGCCAAACCCATCTAGCATCGTTACGAAATTGAAGCAGAAGGCCTTAAAAGGTATGCTTTTACAATTTTTAAAGGGTTTAGGCATAGTAGTGGGGCCTTGGAACAAATAACATGCTTTACATGTAAAATGCTACTTACGAAAAATCCAGGTTACGAAACCACTTCCGGAATGGATTAATTTCGTAAATTGACGTACCACTGTCCAAGGATCCCTCACTTTCCATGGTTAATTAGGACCGAGATCCCCACGCGACCATCGAAATTTGCAAAGTAGGATCACCCCCCAACCGACGTATACATACATGTGTATATAATATCAATAAATATATATTCAATGCTATAAATGCTTATAATAATGAAACATTCAAAAATAATGCACAAGATGTAAATAAAATATAAATACACACTCATACAAACACTCAGATGCAACAATGCAAGTAGTTTTGATGGGAGATTTTGGGTTGTTTTTTGACGGTTTAGAGCAGGGGTCGAGAACCTATGGCTCGTGAGCCTGATGTGGCTCTTTTGACGGCTGTATCTGACTCGCAGACAAATCTTTAATTATTAAAAAAATATTTCGTTGGACTCCTTTGCACATGTGCGAACCGGCGACAAGAAAGCCGATTCACAGTAATTTTAGTGGGAAAGTGGCAAACATACATGTCGTTGTGTCTATCTATCTATTTATCTATCTATCAATCGCATAGGCAACGCAGCTTGAGGCAGAGACAATGTTCAAGTGGGGTTGCCGTATTTTGCTGTCAAAAATAGCGGCCGATGTGCGCATGTGCGTGAGATCAGGATGGAAACTTCCCTCGTTTTAATCGCGTTGTCAGCTAATTTTAGAAACCCTTTTGAGAAGATGGCAAAAAGAAAAAAAGATGAGGAGTATCATACTTTTCAGCAGGAATGGACAGAGGAATTTGCCTTTGTGCAGAGAGCAGGTTCTGCAGTGTGTCTAATATGCAATGATAAAATTGCATCTATGAAAAGGTCATATATAAAGCAGCACTTCGACACCCGCCATACTACATTTGCATTGAAATATCCTTCGGGGGACAGCAGGAAGAAAGCATGTCAAGAGCTACTATCAAGAGTGCAAGCTAATCAGCAGCAACTCCGTGTTTGGACCTAACAGGTGACTGGAAATCGGCTAGCTTTGCTGGTGCTTTAGCAATTGTGAGAAACGGAAAGCCATTCACAGATGGGGAGTATGTCAAAGCATTCATGCTTGATGTTGCCAATGAACTTTTTGACGACTTTTTGGATAAAGAAAAGATAATTAAATGGATAAAATACGTGCCTCTGTCGGCAAGAACTGTTCACGATCGTACCATCATGATGTCAAATCAAATTGAGGCAACGCAAGTGAAGGACATAAATGCGGCACCGTTTTTTTCTCGTGCTTTGGATGAGTCAACAGACGTAAGCAATTTATCCCAGTTCAGCGTGATTGCAAGGTATGTTGTCGGTGACACACTACATGAGGAAAGTTTTGCAGTTTTGACTATGAAAGGGACAAGAGGGGAGGATTTATTCAAGTCCTTCAATCTTCTTCTTCTTTTACTTTCGGCTGCTCCCTTCAGGAGTCGCCAAAGCAAATCATCCGCCTCCATCTCACCCTATCCTCTGCATCTTCTTTTCTGACTGCAACAACCTTCATGTCTTCCTTCACCACATCCATAAATCTCTTCTTTGGTGTTCCTCGAGGCCTTCTGCCTGGTAGTTCCAACCTCAGCATCCTACTGCCAATATACTCACTATCCCTCCTCTGTACATGTCCAAACCATCTCAATCTAGCCTCTCTGAATGAGTTCGCTAAAGAAAAAAAATCAACCGATGGATAAACTTCTTTCGGTGTGCACTGATGGTGCTCCGTACATGGTGGGGAAAAGCAGAGGATTCGTGGGGCTTCTTCGTGAACATGAAAAGAGACGCATCCTAAGTTTTCACTGCATCCTACATCAGGAGGCGCTTTGTGCTCAGATGTGTGGCGAGCAGCTTGGTGAGGTGATGTCGCTGGTCGTTCGGGTGGTCAACTTTATTGTTGCCCGAGCTTTAAATGATCACCAGTTTAAAACACTGCTGGATGAAGTTGGGAATAATTATCCTGGTCTGCTTCTGCACAGCAACGTGTGTTGATTGTCAAAGGGGAAGGTGCTCAGCCGTTTTGCAGCTTGTCTGAGCGAAATCCCGACTTTTCTTGAAGTGAAAAAAGTCGAGCATCCGGAGTTAGCTGACACTGAGTGGCTCCTGAAGTTCTACTATCTCGTGGACATGACTGAACATCTAAACCAGCTCAATGTGAAAATGCAAGGCGTTGGAAATGCAATCTCATCCCTGCAACAAGCAGTGTTTGCATTTGAAAGCAAGCTACAACTCTTCATCGCTTGAGATTGAAACAGGTCGTTTACTACACTTTGAAAAACTGGGAGAGTTTAAAGATGCATGCACATCAAGTGACCCTGCTCAACATTTTGATCTTCAGCAGCTAGCAGGCTTCACATCGAATCTCCTTCAGTCATTCAAAGCGTGCTTTGGAGAATTTCGCAGTCGTCTTTTTAAGTTCATCACCCATCCGCACAAGTGTGCAGTGGACAGCACTGACCCGAGTTACATTCCCGGTGTCTCCGTCAGAGATTTTGAGCTACAAGCTGCTGACCTGAAGGCCTCAGACATGTGGGTGAATAAGTTCAAGTCACTGAATGAAGATTTCACGACAGCAAGCAGAGTTGGAGAGCCAACACAAGTGGGCAGTAATGAAAAAACTTCAACCCGCAGACCAGCTGATTGTCAAAACTTGGAACTCGCTTCCCGTCACATACCACACACTGTAGCGTGTGACTATTGCTGTACTGACAATGTTTGGCTCTCTCTCTCTCTCTCTCTCTCTCTATATATATATATATATATATATTTTTTTTTTTTTTCTTTTAATGGATGCACGCATGAATTGAAACACAAAGTAGCGAGGGATCCCTGTGACACACACAAAAACTCGGAATGGGGAGGGTGTTTCTCCTCCCTCTATAGATTTTATGTGCTCTGAGATTAAGAATCAGGCATGTGATTTGACCATCACCAAAATATCTGAAAATCAGAGAGGGTCTGGGGGGCGAAGCTCCTCCCCCAAAGCTTCCCCCCTGACGGTTTTAAGCATTTCAGAAGGGGGAAAAGGCTATTTCATGACACTGAAACTCTAGAAAGTTTAATTTCTAATCTCCATACATACATACTGTACCTCAACTTGTGGGTTTATCATGTGGGATTCCAACACTAATAAAGTGTCACAGTTACAAATCAAATAGTCACTCATAGATATGTCCTGCCTCACAACACTATTATAAACAGTCATTGTATTTAAACACAATCTGGAAATAAACTATACACATGGCATGCTATACATGAACTTAATGTTTCTTTATCTTTAATGCTTTAGCATGGCACTTTCTTGCTTCCTTTTGTGCAGCCTGAACTGTCCTTCTGGAGGCCGCCTTAGAAAGTTTGTTGTCCATCTGGATGCTGAGGCGTTTCGGTTGAGGTCGATTCATAGCTTTACATTTCCAATATTAATGATCTATTTACACGAGCACACACTCCCGCTGCTGTAAATGCCTATTTACATCAGTTAATTACGAAAAACTGGCGAGTTATTGCGGCAATAATTTATTTATTCGAACAGCAGAAAAATGGTTCAGTGTCGGCTCATTAGCGTCGGCTCATTTGATTCAGTTCACGGAATAAACATGTGAACGTCCTACACCTAAAACATGAATGCATTCACAATAATTTGAAAAATATAATCGGAAACTCGACAACAAAACTCGCAAACATAGCTCAAAATTAACTACTCGATCGGCGACAGAAACTGGTTGTTTCACTGGGTCTTTTCTTTGCACGGAAGTTTCTGGTCAAACGGCAAACAAAGTGTTAAGTCTGTAGGGTTCTGGAATGTTCGCTTGAACACCAAATGTTCCTGCAATTGAATGCTACGGTTCCCTTTTTCATCCATTCCCACCTAAACTTGTTTTTCACGACTTTGTCTATTTCTTTGATTTGAGCAGAATCTTTTCTCTGGATCACCGACATGCTTTCAACAGTTGAACAGATAGGAAGTGGTGCGAATGTCTACGTACATGTTTCAACATCAGCGATTGACTATTAGAAAGCCATCAGCCAATCAGCAGTAACGTTTCAAGAGAGGTCATTTTAAGCAAATCTCGGAACTGAAGTGGGAAAGATTATTTTGACATATTCGGCGTGAAAAAATCTTTTTTTTTTTTTTTTTTTAACTGTGCCATTGAAAAAAATCGGAATTCCGTGAATTCACGGAAAAATCACATGCCTGAAGAATTTATTTTTCCCAGCACACAGAAATTGTTTACCTTTATAAAACTACATAGCACATAAAACACGGTGAATCTTCCCCCTGCAGTGCAACATGTGAAACTTGACTGATTTCTCGCCGAATGTAAGTTCCATTATTTCTGTTACTGTATGGCTTATTCTCTGAAACCAGACCACATTCAATTATTGATGTTTAGGGTCCAATACAGTAGGCCCTTTTCTATTCGCGGTTTTGCACCCACGGTTTGAGTATTCGCTGACTGCCAAGCAACTGGCACATGATTCAAATTCAGCATGGTGGAGGGTGCATCATGGTTTGGGGCTGTTTTGCTGCCACGGGGCCTGGACAACTTGCAATCATTAATGGAATTATGGAATCATTAAAATGAATTCAAAAGTTTATCAGGATGTTTTGCAGGAAAACCTGAGGCCGTCTGTCAGACAGTTGAAGCTAAAAAGAGGATGAATGCTGCAACAAGACAATGATCCAAAACACAGAAGTAAATCAACTTCAGAATGGTTTCAGAAGAACAAAATACACGTTCTGGAGTGGCCAAGTCAAAGTCCAGACTTGAACCCCGTTGAGATGCTGTGGCATGACCTCAAGACAGCGATTCATGCCAGACATCCCAGGAATCGGACTGAACTACAGCAGTTTTGTAAAGAAGGATGGGCCAAGATTAGTCTTGATGAGCCAGACTGATCTGCAGCTACAGTAAGCTTCTGGTTGAAGTTATTGCTGCCAAAGTATTAAATGTGACGGTTCAGTTACTTATTCCTCCCCCTTCTGTCATTGTTTGCATGCTATCCTCATTAAAATATGAAAACCTATAAATGTTTGGGTGGTTTTAGTTAAAGCAGACACTGTTTTTTCATCTGTGTGATTTTGACAAAGATCAGATCACATTTGATGGTGATTTTATGCAGAAATGTGAGAAATTCCAAAAGATTCAGATACTTTTTCATACCACTGTATAAGCTCAAGATAGCAGTGATCATTACAGGCTGCGCCATTGGCACATTAATTGTGCCTATGTCCCCATTGAACTACATGTCCGTGCGTCAGCTGGGCGCATAGAAAATGTCTGGGAAAATCTAGTTGATTATATTGTTTAATTTTAAAAGTAAATATCGTTCAAAGAAATGCTAAATAAATCATGCCGGTGAGGACATTTTTGCACTTAGCGATGTTAATATGAAAGATAGCACTTGATTGGCCAGTGGCTCCCGAGCTGACAAATCACAACTGCTATTCCTTCACACGAACATGATGCAATGCACTTCATTCGTTTTGGGCACACTAGTGTAGAATCCACTTTTACAGCGTTCACTTTGCTCCAAATTAACAGACATGTATATAATGCGCATGCCCCGGTGCTTACCCACACGATCCTTGTTCGCGATCCGTGAAAACAAACCCAGCCCCTGATATTTACTATAGAAACATAAAATGGTGTCCAAAGCGAAAAAACATTGCTCAAAACAGAGAAATTTATTAACAATGTGGGGTGCTAGTAACCAAGTGTCAAATGTATGTAATTCCGGTGATATCACTGATAATACTAGTTGCATTGTTCCCGCTAGTGACAGTGGGGTGGCCGCATGTAGTGCTAGCACTGCTACTGCCAGTCATATTGAGACTGCAATCGCTAACGTTAGCACTGAAGCTTTGGAAGAGGAAGACAGACAGGGATAGTCTGTCTTCCTTTCCCTTTTACTCGGGAGTCGCCACAGCGAATCATCTGATTCGTACGTTTGATTTGGCAGAGGTTTTTAAGTCGGATGCCCTTCCTGTCACAACCCTTTTTAGCAAGGGACAGAAACACGCTGACGACTTTGCAGCTCCTCTTTACGGAAGTCAGCAATGGTTCTTTTACATCAACCTCTCACCATAGACAGTGAGAGACATGGCCCGCCTTTGATAACCCAGTTAGTACTGGAATAATAATTGAAAAAGTCTTTAAAACGAGTGCTTTACAACAGTATATGCTGTATAATGTTTATATTTTATCAGCAATAAATATAACAGTAAAATAGAAAAGCTTTTCTTAATCATTACAATATTTGACTACATTAATACTGAATTAATGAGTAAGACTGTCTATAGAATGTGTTTAAGAAGCATATTTTAGTGCATGTAATAGATACATAGTATTTTACTTCCGGCTGCTCATTCGCACATGTCAAGTGATACATGGGGTTTTACTTCCGGGTACAGAACTCACGGATTATCTTGATTCGCGGGAGGGCTCAGAACCGAACCCCCGCGAATGTCGAGGGCCTACTGTATTTCACAAAACTATGAAGAATTGAGGGATCAATCAGTGTCCAAAACACACCACACGGACAATAATTCAGATACAGCCAACAAGAAAAGAGAATTGTTTTCTCTTAAATTCTGTGCAATGTGATTTGTTATTGTTGGTGTTCATGGCATGCCATTACTAAAGTACCCATTTTAAATGTAAAACATATAGTGGAGCTTCCAGTAAAAATATCTCCCGTTCATATTTATACAGAAATTCCTGTTTTCTACCACTGCGGACTGACAATCACACTTCAGTTTACGGTTCTGCACAGAACTAGTGGTGACCACGCCAAATACATACGGAACCGACGCGTTTTGCCTGTGAGGGAAAGGGTTCCATGTTCCGATGTTCACTGTACAGTTGAGTTCCTTCTAGAGTGGCTTTATTTCACATGTACCTGTAATTAATTTATTCACCAAAAAAGGGATGGATTTCATGTCCATATGTGAATGAATTTAAAGATAAATTCGGGTCAAGTACAGATTCAATCAATCAATTCACGTACTGTATTAATTACTGTTTGTTATAAAAAGTGCTTTTATGTATATGAAATCGTTCTCAAGGTCTCTGGAACAATTGTTTCTCAATTTATGGTGCTATGAGAGAACATGCTGGACTACACTGGAAAGTTGGGGATTGTGAATGTCATACCTCATGGTACCAGTCTCAGAGAACATATAGATTTCGATAGTGCAGGAAAGCAGAGGTTAATCTAAGGTCCTGTACTGATGGATATCTGAGCCCGGGTTTACTTTTCACAGCTTTCCATTGTTTCCAGGGTTATTCATATCACCTCTCTTTTTACTTGATTATCCATTTAATGGCGGTAATGCAGCCATGAGGTGGGGGGGCACTAACCAGTGTCTCTCCCCCTCATGCCGGTCCCAAGCCCGGAGAAATGCAGAGGGTTGTGTCAGGAAGGGCATCCGACGTAAAACCAATGCCAAATATTTATGATGCAAATCAGAAGAATTACCCCCATACCGGATCGGTCGAGGCCCGGTTTAACAACGCCCGCCATCAGTGCTGTCAATCAACAGGGTGCTGATGGAAATTGGACTACTGTTGGTCGAAGACGTCGAAGAAGGAGAGGTGGGAGGCGTGTCCGTAGGCAGAGAGAGAAGAGGAAAGGCATGAGTCTAGGACTGAGAGTGGGGACTTTGAATGTTGGAACTATGCAAAGAAAAGGTAGAGAGCTGGCTGACATGATGCAGAGGAGGAAAGTGGACATACTGTGTGTTCAGGAGACCAGGTGGAAAGGTAGCAAAGCTAAAAGCTTAGGATCAGGGTTTAAGCTATTTTATCAAGGTGTGGATGGGAAGAGAAATGGAGTAGGAGTCATCTTGAAGGAGGAGTTTGTCAGGAATGTTCTAAAAGTGAAAAGAGTGTCAGACAGAGTGATGAGTCTCAAGTTAGAAATTCGAGGTGTGATGGTCAATGTTGTTAGTGCTTATGCCCCACAGACAGGATGTGAGCTAGAAGAGAAGGAGAGATTCTGGAGTGAGTTAGATGAAGTGATGCAGAGTACCCCCAGAGGTGAAAGAGTGGTCATTGGAGCAGACTTCAATGGACATGTTGGTGCAGGCAACAGAGGGGACGAGGAAGTGATGGGCAGGTTTGGTATCCAGGACAGGAACGCAGAAGGACAGATGTTGATAGATTTTGCAAAAAGGATGGAAAAGGCTGTGGTGAATACTTTCTTCCAGAAGAGACAGGAGCATAGGGTGACTTATAAAAGCGGAGGTAGGAGCACACAGGTAGACATCTTGTGCAGGCGATGTAATTTGAAGGAAGTCAGTGACTGCAAAGTAGTAGTGGGTGAGAGTGTTGCCAAACAGCATAGGATGGTGGTGTGCAGGATGACTCTGATGGTGAGAAAGGTGAAAAAGGCAAAGGCAGAGCAGAAGACAAAGTGGTGGAAGCTGAAAAAGGAAGAGTGTAGTGTTGTCTTCAAGGAGGAGTTGAAACAGGCTTTGGGTGGCCAGGAAGTGCTTCCAAATGACTGGACAACCACAGCAAATGTGATCAGGGACACAGGTAGTAGAGTACTTGGTGTGTCCTCTGGAAGGAAAGTAGATAAGGAGACTTGGTGGTGGAATGAGGAAGTGCAGGAGTGTGTACAAAGGAAGAGGTTAGCTAAGAAGAAGTGGAACATTGAGAGAACCGAAGAGAGTAAACAGGAGTACAGGGAGTCACAGCGTAAGGCGAAAGTAGCAGTGGCTAAGGCCAAACAGAGGGCGTATGATGACTTGTATGATAGGTTGGATAGTAAAGAGGGAGAAAATGATCTATACAGGTTGGCACAGCAGAGAAATAGAGATGGGAAGGACGTGCAGCAAGTTAAATTGATAAAGGACAGACAGGGAAATGTATTGACTGATGACAGAAGTATGCTGGGAAGATGGAAAGAGTACTTTGAAGAGCTGATGAATGAGGAAAATGAGAGAGAAAAAAAGTAGAAGAGGTGACCATTGAGGAGCAGGATGTAGCAAAGATCAGTAAGGGTGAAGTGAGAAGGGCATTGAAGAGGATGAAGAATGGAAAGGCAGTTGGTCCTGATGATATACCTGTGGAGGTATGGAAGTGTCTAGGGGAGGTAGCAGTAGATTTTCTGACAAGAACATTCAACAAGGTACTAGAGAGTGAGCAGATGCCGGAGGAATGGAGGAGAAGTGTGCTGGTGCCCATTTTTAAGAACAAGGGAGACGTGCAGAGTTGCAGCAACTACAGAGGGATAAAGTGGATGAGCCATACGATGAAGTTATGGGAAAGAATAGTGGAAGCTAGACTAAGGGCAGAGGTCAGCATTTGTGAACAACAGTTTGGTTTCATGCCAAGAAAGAGCACCACAGATGCAATGTTTGCTTTGAGGATGTTAATAGAGAAGTACAGAGAAGGTCAGAGGGAGCTACATTGTGCCTTTGTGGATCTGGAAAAAGCATATGACAGGGTGCCAAGAGAAGAACTGTGGTATTGCATGAGGAAGTCTGGAGTGGCAGAGAATTATGTTAGAGTGGTGCAGGACATGTATGAGAGATGTAAGACAGCGGTGAGGTGTGCTGTCGGTGTGACCGACGAATTCAAGGTGGAGGTGGGACTGCATCAAGGGTCAGCTCTGAGCCCCTTCTTGTTTGCTATGGTGATGGACAGGCTGACAGACGAGCTGAGACAAGAATCTCCATGGACTATGATGTTTGCAGATGACATCGTGATCTGTAGTGAGAGCAGAGAACAAGTGCAGGAAAATCTAGAGAGGTGGAGGTATGACCTGGAAAGGAGAGGAATGAAGGTTAGCCTCAGAAAATCAGAATACATGTGTGTGAATGAGAAGGACCCAGGAGGAATGGTGATGTTACAGGGAGCAGAGATAACGAAGGTGGAGGATTTTAAGTACTTAGGCTCAACAATCCAGAGCAATGGAGAGTGTGGAAAAGAGGTGAAGAAGCGTGTGCAGAAATGGTTGGAGAAAAGTGTCCGGTGTGATGTGCGATAGGAGAGTGTCAGCAAGAATGAAGGGAAAAGTGTACAAGACGGTGGTGAGGCCAGCGATGGTGTCTGGATTAGAAACAGTGGCGCTGAAGAAAAGGCAGGAGGCAGAGCTGGAGGTAGCGGAGATGAAAATGTTGAGGTTCTCTTTGGGAGTAACGAGGATGGATAGGATCAGAAATTAATACATCAGAGGGACAGCCCACGTAAGATGTTTTGGAGACAAAGTCAGAGAGGCTAGATTGAGATGGTTTGGACATGTACAGAGGAGGGATAGTGAGTATATTGGCAGTAGGATGCTGAGGTTGGAACTACCAGGCAGAAGGCCTCGAGGAACACTAAAGAAGAGATTTATGGATGTGGTGAAGGAAGACATGAAGGTCGTTGGAGTCAGAAAAGAAGATGCTGAGGACAGGGTGAGGTGGAGGCGGATGATTTGCTGTGGCGACCCCTGAAGGGAGCAGCCGAAAGTAAAACAAGAATCCATTTAATGGCGGTACGGTGGTGTAGTGATTAGCACGTCCGCTTCACAGCAAGAAGGCAATGGCAAACCACTACATTAATCCTGCCAAGAAAACCTCCATCAAGATGATAACCAGGGTGTTATCCTTCATGGCGGGTCATCCTGTGACTCAGGCACCAGATAGATAGATAGATCCATTTAATGAGTTCCTGTTCTGTCAAACTTCTGATTTTGGCTCCATTCATTTATTTTTTTTTAATTATTTACCTGTAAATTTTCTCTGCCTACCAGAGTTGGATTGAGGTTTTTTCTTGTGCAAGTCAGAGCAGTTTTCTATTTTGGAATGTTCAATTTCTTTTTAATAATAAACAAAATAATGTCTTGTTTTATTGCTGCCAATCATAATGCAAATCAGCGATATAGAAGAAATAACCAGTATCAGCCCAATGACACTGCAACCCTATTGGTATTGGTATGCTAACCATCCAAGCCATATTCTGTGACTGTAATACTCCACACTCGGGATCTCTGCTAATATACTTGGGGAAATTAGACTGAATCGAAGAGTAACATAAATGCTCATTAGCATCTGTCTGATTTCCTTTTCGTTCAATCTTGAAAATATCAACACCCCAAAAGATTTAGAAACACCCTGTTGAGCTGGCACGCTCCATGTGAACCCAGGCCATTCAAATAGAAATCTATTAACATTTTACATTTAGGACTCTGATCAGGAAAAACGTGAAACATCAAAAGAATCAAGGTCTGTGAATCATTTCACACGATCAGTAATAACAGCTCACACTCAAAAAAATAAAACAAATCAATGAATGACCAGTTTTAAAGAATTACAATTTTACCAGTAAACTGGAATCACGTGCTTGTCCTTTCAGTGAAAACTAATCTCATCAAAAAGTAACATTATGATTTGCAATATATTAAACTTTCAACTATCAGAACAACATCTCAAAACAATCAAACCTTCTCAACCCCCCCAGATACTCCACCACCTAAAGTCGCTTCTTAAACACCACATAACCTGCATATACTCCAGAGTCAGAGTCCACTACTTTAACTCCGCACACAGACTGGTGAGACACTGAGACAGGACTGAGTGAGAGTGAGCGGAGTACAACGAGACAGGACCGGGAAGGGGCGGGGGACACCGAGACAGGACCGGGATGGGGCGGGGGACCACCGAGAAAGGACGGGGAAGGGGGGAGGGGGCCACGGAGACAGGACGGGGAGGGGGCGAGGGGGACACCGGGACAGGACCAGGATGGGGCGGGGGGGCGAGACAGGACCGGGAAGGGGGACACCGAGACAGGACCGGGAAGGGGGACACCGAGACAGGACCGGGAAGGGGGACACCGAGACAGGACCGGGAAGGGGCGGGGGGACACCGAGACAGGACGGGGAAGGGGCGAGGGGGACACCGAGACAGGACCGGGAAGGGGCAAGGGGGACACCGAGACAGGACCAGGAAGGGGTGAGGGGACACTGAGACAGGACCGGGAAGGGGCAAGGGGGGGCACCGAGACAGGACCGGGAAGGGGCGAGGGGGGGACACCGAGACAGGACCGGGAAGGGGTGAGGGGGGACACCGAGACAGGACCAGGAAGGGGTGAGGGGGGACACTGAGACAGGACCGGGAAGGGGTGAGGGGGGGACACCGAGACAGGACCTGTGGGGGGCGGGCAGTACGACAAGACAGGACTGGGTTGGGGACTGCGAGAGCTGTGACGTGACAGGAGTTTCTCGAGTAGTGACTGGTCTATTCCATGTGTAAGTGCACGAGACGGGATAAGGGATGGGCTAGCACACCTCATCTAGTGCACACCATGTGAGGCGGTTTGGGACACCGCCACAATCTCCAACTGATCGAGTCAGCAAACGCTATATAGTGACTCGGCCATATTAAAATCCAAACACGGACATGACGTGTATTCAGACTGACGTTTCCAGTAAAACACAGCCTGGTGTCGGTGTCACCCACATGTGGACGTGTAGAACCGGCAGATCTCAGTCAGAATGGTAGCTACTTGCTAGAAGACCAACATGACTAGCTAACATATTCGACGACAAAAACAATGTTCAACTGTCAACTTATACCCGTTTATTCAGGCTACCATAAGAAGAAACAATAAAATCAATCAACTAGTCACTGATATTTCAAACAATTTACTATGATTGCACGAAATGGTCAAAGCACCAGCTAGCATTCCACGCATGTGACACAGCAAGCTAATTAGCAGCGCTAGTCAAGTACAAGTCCGTTTCAATAACATTTCCATCTGTAATGGAGCAGAGATGTATTGCTTTATACCTTACACGATTAATCTACACTTTATAAATCCTGAGGTTATTATCAGAAACGTGGACTGCTATACATCAGCCACGAGTTCAATCTGTGCGGTGGACACTTCTGTGTCAGTCGTCCGCAGGTGATTAGCACGTTAGCCATGAAGCTAATAACCACAACACGACTGTCAGTGTGAGACTTTCGGCGTAATTTTCAGGAATTACCAGCAGCACTTGGTAAGCACCTGGCAGGCGGGAATGCATTAAAGGTCTGATACGAGTTCAACCTCGAACACTCAGCCCTGCTGAGGCCTAGCATGGAGCACTCGGGCTACACGGCTACGAACAGTAGCGACAAGTTCCCAGACTGTGGCTCCACCGGACTGTCTGCACTCCTCCGCGGTAACCGAGCACAGCTGAGCCCGAGGCTTCGGGGCCATGACCATGCGGGGTAACAATATCTCTGCGATACGACTGCAGTGTCTACATTTCGGGGGCACAGACCACTGGAACCAACACAACACTCAACTATGGTTTATTTTACAGCAAACCTGTCAGTGTACTCCAGCCTCGCTGTCTTACCTCTGATTGTAACTGACAGCGATGAGTTTGGGTGCGAGTTCTCGCTCTTTGCGTATCCACAAGATGGCTGAGGAAGTGTCACGTGACCACTCGTTTCCGGAAAAATGCCCGGATGAGGAATCAACCGACACCCCAACCCCCGGGTTTCATCCACCTGGAGACTTCAGTCAAGTTCAACTTTAAAGACGGACCATACTCGTTCTGTTTACTTTGAATCCATACCAACAATATCAAAACTATCATCAATAAACTAAATACTGTACTTAATATCCCCCTGATATCTCATCAGATCCTCGTGTGTGTGTGCGCGCGCGCGTGTGTGTGTGTGTGTGTGTGTGTGGAGGAGCTGAACACCTTGATTTCTGTGGAAAAGGTACACAGTGCATGATGAACATCAGAAGTGAGGACTGTAATGTGAGATCACAAAGACATGAGATCACACAAATCTGTTTCTGTTACCATGGCCCGTCAGTGAGTCACAGAGTCACATGACCAGATAACACGTTTTTGACAGACCAGAGAAAACCGGGGAACCCAGCAGAAACCCGAGAGCGAGCACACAAAAACTCAGACGTGAGAACATGACAACAGGACAACATGTGGCATATCGCAGCTGTGAGGTGGGAACCGATGGCGTTTGAACAAAAATATTTCAGTATGGATTATATTTGTATTAATGAGAAAATTCCAGCGGAGATCTGTGATTAAGAGGAGTGATGTGTGGGATTGATGGAGATAAGTGATGGAGAGGAGTGATGTGGGGGTTGATGGAGATAAGTGATGCAGGGGAGTGAAGTGTGGGATTGATGGAGATAATTGATGAAGAGGAGTAATGTGGGGCCTGGTGGAGATAAATAATGAAGAGGAGTACTGAAAGGGATTGATGGGGTTAAGTGATGAAGAGAAGTGTTGAAGGGGGGTGATGGAGATAAGTGATGAAGAGGAGCAATGAAGGGGAGTGATGGAGGTAAGTGATGGAGGGGATTGATGGAGATACGTGATGAAGAGGAGTGATGAAGGGGCGTGATGAAGGGGCGTGATGGAGATAAGTTATGAAGAGGAGCGATGAAGGGGAGTGATGGAGGTAAGTGATGAAAAGGAGTGATGGAGGGGATTGATGGAGATAAGTCATGAAGAGGATTGATGGAGATAAGTAATGAAGAGGATTGCTGGAGATAAGTGATGAAGAGGAATGATGAAGGGGTGATGGGGGTAAGTGATGAATGGGAGTGATGAAGAGGATTGATGTAGATAAGTGATGAAGAGGATTGATGGAGATAAGTAATGAAGAGGAATGATGAAGGGGTGATGTAGATAAGTGATGAAGAGGATTGATGTAGATAAGTGATGAAGAGGAGTGATGAAGAGGATTGATGTAGATAAGTGATGAAGAGGATTGATGTAGATAAGTGATGAAGAGGAGTGATGAAGAGGATTGATGTAGATAAGTGATGAAGAGGATTGATGTAGATAAGTGATGAAGAGGAGTGATGAAGAGGATTGATGTAGATAAGTGATGAAGAGGAGTGATGAAGAGGATTGATGGAGATAAGTAATGAAGGGGAGTGATGAAGGGGGTGATGGAGGTAAGTGATGAATGGGGGTGATGTATATGATATAGAGGTCAGTGGGTGTAATACATGTAGTTACAGTAGGTTTGGGCAATAAGGTGTTGAGTAAGTCATTGTTGAAGTTCACTATTACTTGAGCGTGTTTGTGCAATATTGGGTGTTCCAGGTTTCACTGTATCACTGAAAGCTGTGAGTGAGAATGCCCCTGCTACAAGACTGAACATATCTCAAGTGTAGAAGAACAGAGCTCTGCTTCAACATCAACAATTCACCCGCTTTACTTTCTTTTGCTTTACAGCTCCACAGTTTATCGATCAAAGTTGAACTTTCTCAGCGATCAGTCTAGGTAGCTGTGGGGATTTCTCATCAGCACAGTGATTGGCCATATCACCGATTCTTCTTCTCACATCAGATAAATCTTCTGATTATTATCATCCACATAATGCTAAGCAGATACAGGACAGAAAGAATGAGCAGTGATAATTGATGTCTCTTCAGCACACAACCAAAACACAGACACCCAGTAACATCCTTTTTTCTTCAGTGTGTCACAAAACCTGTCACATGTAACCAACATGACACGAAACAGGAAGTAATGGGTGCCAAACAATTGTTTCACTGCAGGGAGAAATGAACTGTTTCATCCCTGAATGTGTAGCCTAGGAAACCCTCTTGCATTTTTCCCACTTTACAATGAATATGTGAAATAGATGTGTCTAAATTCAAATACTTCATCATCATCATCATCATCATCATCATCATCATCATCATCATCATCATCATTATTATTATCAACCAGCCCAGTACAACACCGATTCAGTTGGAAAAACATTTATAAAAAAAAAAATCTGTGATCAAGTGAGCTGGCTAATCCACGTAATGTACTTTATGTATAGCTCTAAATAAATATATGTGATTTTATATTCATAAGGACATGCGAGCCGTTTGGGAAATGAGGACCCAAGAATCACATTTCTGGTTATTATTATTGTAAAACTTGTGTGTGCAGTCAGAGAGAAGAAAATGTTTCTTATCAGGAATCATTAAACTCAATTTCATTGTTTTCTTATAGAAATGTTTCAGGGAACTTAGTGTTAGGTGACATCTGTCAATCAATAGTATGCTTCCGTTTTGATTGATAGTTAAATTGTGTCACCTGAAACTTCAGCGCAGATGTCTGCCCTTTTCATGCTGCTTGTGAAAATTTCCAGTCATGGCTCAGTCTGCTGATTTTCTTTGACTTTACATGTTGCTTATTCCTCGTCACTTCCTGTTTGTGTGTGTGTGTGTGTGCGTGCCTGTACTTTTGGTGAAATACATTCCAAAACTGAGAAAGAAAACAAGCATATCATTCATGACATCACTTTGGTTCAGTGAGCACGGGTTCATTTCGTATGAGACATGTGCACACACCCATCTTTCAGTTCCTGATTTTACAGTTTTTCTTTCTTTTATGGTGTTACAAAAATGTCATATACTGTAATAAATAACTTTTTAATCTTTAGTTCAGTTAGTACCAGGCAGTTCCAGACCTCAGCGTTAATGCAGTGGCCTCACTATCGCTCAGTCAATACATCAAAGATTATGTCTGGAATTGCCCAGTACTGACCTCATACTCAGGTACTGGGACCTACATATAGTTATGAGTACTTTATTTTTAGTTTGTTTGTTTGTTTGTTTGTCATTCTCTGGGAAAAGACATGCACTAACGGAAAATTTGACATTGCTTCTATTATAAACTTACATAATAAACTTTAAATAAATGTATAAAAATACATACTCAGAAATGCGAGGCATCATGTTTAAGATTATTAATGTCATATAAGATTTATTTAGCAGCAATAAGCAGCAGGCCTTTTGAAGGTTAACTTGTGTTCATTGTTTTCAGAAACTCACTGTTCAGCAGTATCTTGTCAATTAATTGTACTTTTTGTACTGTGATTGGATTTCGCTTCAGGTGCATCAAGAACAAGCTGAGCGCAGTTTAACCCTGTACCTGCTTCCTTAGTATCACTTCTAAACAGGATGGCTATGAATTTACATATATAATACAAGGTATTGGTACTGAGGGGAAAGGACGGGCACTTGGAAAAATAAACTGGCTGAAACTTTGGATAGAAGGAGACATGGAGTAGAATTGAGTCAAAACAAAAGATCACAGCCAGAATGAGGTAAGTAATCCCCCCATTTCATTGGAGCACGGCAGATTTATAGAAGCAAACATGTTGTCATCCGCAAACGTCCCGCAATTATTCCCTCATCTTCCGTGTCATTCTGTGTGATTCTGTAGTTATTCCTCAAGTCTTCCTCCAATTCTGTATGTTTCCGGCCGGCCAAAATATTACATGTTCAAAAGCACGTTCACGGAAAAAAATTCCGTGAGTGTATCATGGGGTCACTTTGCCGTACTTGTTTTGCACATGCTGTGAACATTCCGAGAGTGTAAGAATTTCCACTTTTCCGTAGGATTTTCACCCGTTTTCCGTGTAAAAATGCCGAAGCTCTTCTGTAGACTGTGTTCCGCGCCTTTCTGCTACTCGATCCTTGCATGCCGTGCTCCGGTGGACGGCGGAAATCCGTCAGTGAAAGGCAATGCAAAGAAACTCAGAGTGAAGCTTTCTTTCACGCCACTCCACTTCAGGAAACGCGAGAGATTTGTTTGCTTGTTTGTTTGTATCCCCAGGGCTGAAGTTGATTTAGCCATTAAAGGAGCGACTCTGCTTTTGTAACATCAGCCTGATACACCTTCCAGCAGAGATCTCAACCAGGATTTACGTTTTGTTCACACTTGTATCTGTTTTTTCCAAAGTGCAACTCGTTATTTCAAAACCTGCTCCTATTCCCATGCATTGCTGAGGTTTATCTCGGTTTATTTGCTATTATAAATGAAGTTTGTGAGTAATAAAAGCTAAAACTCTCAGCAATTATTGACAGCGTCCAAGTCTATCTGTGACAGGGAAGAAAATCCAGTGAGCTCCAGGCCACACACAGAAACTATCAGAATGACTTTGTTTTACTGCGGGTGATATAAACTTTTTTATTCAGGACGGGGCAGTGGTGGTCTAGTGGTATAGGGTGCTGGATCGCTGATCCAAAGGTTGGGGTTCGAGTCCCACTCTCCACAAGGTTGTCACTGTCCCCCTCAGTGCAGCTAACTGGGTTATCAAAGGCGGGCCATGTGTCTCACTGTCTATGGTGAGAGGTTGATGTAAAAGAACCATTGCTGACTTTTGTAAAGAGGAGCTGCAAAGCCGTCAGCGTGTTTCTGTCCCACGCTAAAAAGGGTTGTGTCAGGAAGGGCATCCGACGTAAAAACCTCTGCCAAATCAAAATATGCGAATCAGATGATTCACTGTGGCGACTCCCGAGTAAAAGGGAAAAAGCTGAAAGGAAGACAGACAGACTGACATTATTCAGGACGACACTTTCCATCACAGCTCTAATGTAGCATCTCGACTTCATGCTGAAGTACACTGGAGTTTGTGTTACATGGTTTGTAATTTATCTGGATGTTTATTAAGCACATTTATATGAGTTGAGTGTGAGTTCCAGAGAGAGAGAGAGAGAAGCTGGAGACGGAGTCAACGGTCCCAAATATTAGTCTACCATCCAAACAGAGAACCCAGAACAAAAAGTGGCACTAATGGGCTATTTAATGAGCAAACAAACAAACAATATATATATATATAACAATATAGTTTCATATACTGACTATATATATATATATATATATATATATATATATATATATATATATATATAGTCAGTATATGAAACTATATTGTGATATGAAATTTGAACATTGGCCAGCCATAAATCTGAAAATATCCACATTACTTTATTTTATTACTTTTTAATTTCATGGTTGTACCTCTGGTAAAATGCAATAAATCCCAGCTTCATTTCCAATAATAAACACTAGTAGATCAAGATCCATGTGATCATGCTCAGACAAATTCATGTTCTTTGAATGGGAGCCATTGTATGGTTATGACTAAACTGGAACATCTGCTTTTAAAATACACACAAGTAGTTATGAAGGTTCAACCTTCACTACATATTTACTCACTGCGATTACCCTACTGTTCCATTTTTACTTGTCATGTCAACTTACAGAGTACAGATCCATCCCATGCAGTCGCCATGTCCCTTATCTCGATATTATTCATATTCACTACCCCAAAATGGCCGACTATTTTGAAGTAGTGTAGTGAATCAGCTGTTGCTTAAATCGGTCCAGTATAATTGTAGCTTTGTTACCCAGGTTGCACTTGATTCGGTTTTTGTCTGGACTGATTTGCCCTATTTAGCTGCTAATGCCAATACAAATGCGTCAGTCATGGCAGTTGTCAGTTTCTATGAGTTTCTGTTTAAAATGAGAACGTCAGATATTTTTCAAATACAGTACTTAATAAATGTTAAATAACCAGTTGGTCATTAACATTCATGTACACCACGTACCAGGTACGTGTGATTTACACAAACAGTTTGATAAACAGTTCTGAACATGTACCTGCAGGTTCTGTAGGCATGGGCACCAGAAGCGTTTTCATACCAAGGATGTGGTTACATAGTTTAAAAAGAAGAAGTGTTTTTATCAGACACACAGTCTCTCTCTCTCACACACACACACACACACACACACACACACACACACACACACACACACACACCAGACACTCACATCAGAGCACATTTGCTTTGGTAAGATTTACTTTATTTTAAAGCATCCTTAATCTTTCAGCTTGAACTAAAGTTTAAATTGGAACCATGTGACATGTGATGAAGGTAAATGTAAAGCTCCACGTTCTATTTGTGGTTAGCCTTTAGTTGAATTCAGTATTTGTTCTTGTTTTTGTTTCATTTAAAAAAATTTGGATAGGCACAGTTGTCTGATTTTGACATTTTTCTCACTTTCATGTGTTTGGCCGATGTGAACAGTCATTACAGTTGAAGCCTCTTAAGCAGTGTGGACAGTGGCAGGCTGATGAAATTCAGAGTAGTTTGAATGTAAACATTGTCAGAATTTAGTTTAAACATTGTTCATTATTATTAAAAATGTCAGAATTTAGAGATTTTGAAGTAGCTTCAGTGCTGTAGCACTGTTCGAACAGCCTTTCCCCTTAAATAGTTCACAAAAGTACAATGGAAATGAATGGAAATGATCAAGGTGACACACACGGAGCAGGTCGGTAAACTACAGTGTTGTTTGTAGAGAAGAAACCCAAAGCTGTAGACTGAATGTGTAGCTGGAGGGGGCAGAGGTCTCAGATGTAGACATTGGTGTCCATGAACAGACAGTAGGTACCTGAGCATTACAAACACTCGAGAGATTCATAAACACGACTTAATATCACCCCGATTTCCGAAACCTTTTCTTCATGCTTCTATCAGTCCCTCTTCCAAATGCTGAAAACATGCTGAAGTCACCAGACGGACATACCCATGTGAAGTGCGCCATTTCAGAACATTGGCAACATTTGCATGTTTTTATTTAAACCACAGTTTTGTAATTATTTTAAATTTAAATAATTCAATGCGCAATGCAAAAAAGGAAGACTGTGGTTATTACACATGACTCTGGAAGTCACAATCACATTTATATTTAATTATTATTTCAGTCGTCCGCAATATATATATATATATATATATATATATAAAATGGAAAAAAAAAAAAATATATATATATATATATATATATATATATATATATATATATATATATATATAAAATGAAATAATGAAATATATTTTATCAGAGAGCACTGGGTTATTAATGTACTGTATCAATGAAATCAGAGAAATCTGACTTTCCCACTAAATCCTTTCAATTCATTTTTTGAACCACTTAATCGTAATAAGGGTCACGGGGAGGCCGGTGCCCATCTCTACCACCAAATGTGTACAATAATTCGTTTTTTTGAGATCATACTTCAGCCACAAAGTGCTATGTGAGGGAAATCAAAGCTCAGTTCTTTTTCACAAAACTTTGCTGGATGAAAAGTTTAAAAGTGAAAAATATTACAGTATGAATCGAATAACTGTAAACACACAGTGCTAAAATCAGTGTTACATTTTATTTCAGAGTTTCACTTTTACTCAGAATTTTTATAATCTTTATTTTAATATCAGTGTAAAAAAAATCATCACGGATTTCACATCACTTAAAAGTGAAAGAGTTTCAATTGGCAATACTTTAAAGAAATCTAAATAAAGTTGATGTTATTTCTTCTTTTGATTATTATGTTGTGCAATAAAAAGAACCCATGTTTTGAACATATTACCCTGAAATCTATAAAAATCACATAGAAAACAGTGAGTGAAAACACACATCAATAAAGTTGATTGAATGTAATTATATTTCACATAAACACATCATCACTGATCTGCTTCCTCCGACACACAAAGGAAGACACTGCTCATTATTGATCTGCTCTATAATCTCACACACACACACACACACACACACACACACACACACACACACACATGTATATATATATATATATATATATGAACAGATGAGAACTAAAGAGAAATGCATTTTCTTTCCCACACAGTCAGGATGACGTTTGGAAGCAACTGTACAAAAGAAGTTGATGAACTGATGAAGTCACTTGAACTGGTCGTTTACATTCCCATCTTTGTGTTTGGAATTTTCCTCAATGTCGCTGCACTTTGCGTGTTCTGCTGTGCTTTTAAAAAATGGAACCAGTCCATCATCTACATGGTCAACTTGGCTGTAATGGACCTGCTGGTGCTACTTCAGCTTCCCTTTAAGATGCATGCCACAAACAATGAGTGGTCTGAAAACAAAAAACATTTCTGCTCTTTTCTGGAAACCCTGTATTTCATGGCCATGTATGGGAGCATCTACATCATCATGTGCATAGCCGTGGACCGCTACCTGGGCATATGCCACCCTTTCCTTGCCAACAGCATGCGTTCCAAGAAAAGTGCCATGATCGTGTGTGCTGTAATCTGGATGTTTGTGATCTCGGCGACTGTCCCAGTTTATACATTCCGGAAACCGGTCAATGGTACCTTCCACTGCTTCCACGAGTTTTCAGATAAGAGTTGGAACTCATTGCTTATTCCGTGTCTGGAGGTGTTTGGCTTCCTGCTGCCTGCTCTTGTGCTGATATGTTGCTCAGTGAGGAGCATCTGTACCCTGCGTGATCCAAAATTCACCAACAGTCCTTCCAGGCAAGCTGGTGTCAGGATCATTTACAGCAGCCTGTGTGCCTTCCTCGTGCCCTTCACGCCCTGCCACATTGCAATTTTTCTCCAGTACTTGGTGCGAAACTCCTACTTCTCTGATTGTGAAGATCAGAAAAAGATCTCCTTGTTCATACAGTTGTCTCTCAGCCTGGCTAACATAACATGCTGCCTGGACGCCATATTCTACTACTTTGTGGCGAGGGAGGTACGAGCGAGTTCCATCCCGAGGATTAGAAGTATGAGTACGACAGAACCGTAAGAAAGAAAGGAGTCATGGAGTGTTTTGCTTGTGGACTGTGAAAATATGCTGAGGCTTGACTAAAGATGATTACTGTTCCGGCCTTGTGTTTCATATAATGTTCCTCAGCGGTAGAAGACAAAAGGTGCATGTTCTGAAAAGGTCATTTGGAAGACGGCAGGCTGATGCCACAGTTTTGGATGAACAATCACGGCGATGAAGACGCATTGACTCATTTTATCTTCTCTGTTTTATGCACAGCATGCCTCATGTGTGTGATATCAAACAGGGGCTCTAGTCTGAGTCACCTCGGCAGTCTGTCAAAGGTGATTCTCACGCGATAGGAGCGTGCCGACCTGAATGGAGATTTCAGAGATGAATCTTCACGAGCTTCTGGGATTTCATTAGGTTCTCGCATCACTGCGCTAAACTTGTGTTCTGGGTAATATAGTGTGCGTGGTGTGCCACAGGGAGCCAACATGTGTTCATAAGAAGAATTAATATATATTTCAAGAAGTTAATGTTAATCGGGTGAAAGAGTTGAGGGTAAAGATTAGAGGGCTACGGTGAAGATGTGTTGGGTGAATGAGTGGGCGCAGGCAGCGTGCCTACACTTTCACTCTGCCTCACACATCACACTCTCGCTGCTCCCATTCACATGCACCGTGCACAATATCTGTTCGAGTAAATATAAAGCGAGTTTTTAAGTGTTTTCCTAATACGAACTGACAAGTCTCCAATATAATGTCATGTTTATTCAGTATTATTTCCGAGTGTAGAGTATTATGTAGTGTTTAGTAGAACAAGGAGAACTTGGAACCCAGAGTGTTGTAATGATTCTATGAACTGTGCTTGTCGCTGGATAAAGATTTCAGAATATAACAGTAACTTTTATGGTGTTTATATATATATATATATATATATATATATATATAATTTTTCTTTGCTGTTCTTTTCTTTTTCTTTCTGATTCTCTGATTGCCTTGTTTAGCTGTGCACAAAATAATCTTAAAACGGACCACTGATATTATTTCAGAAACTAGAACCGTAAAGTACTGTAGCTGTCCTGCCATGTTTATTTGCAGAGCGATGGTGGTACGTGTATATTTCCTCTGACTGATATGCTGAATTCTGGTCGAGAGCCACTGTGACGCGTTTACTTATTAATTTATAAACTGTCTCTGAGTATGAAGCAAAAAAGACACCTGGAAGGTAATAAATTTGGTCAATGACTGGTTTATGTATTACAGTATTTGTTTATTGCAAGTCTGATGTATTTTAAATTGTTTTTATAAAGGGTTTAATTTGTTGAAAACACGTGAACCTCGGTTTGTAAGAAGTGATATTGATCGCAGCTGAGAGTGTTTTATTATTATTGTTCCAGAATAATCACATGGTTTAAAATGTGTGGGTGCAGAATTTTCTCATTGTTTCACACTGGATATCACGAAGCGGCTGAAATCTATCTGAACTGCTCACGATGTGCAGTATTGCAGTCGTTTAATCAACAGCATACATCTCAGAAACATACAGAACACTGACATTTCTGCTGTACGATATTTATAATGCGGCTCTCCGACACTTCTGTCTGGTCTGAGCCATTTAATAATAGCATTGTTTAAATGATCACAAGGGTAAGAGTTAAATATGACTTCAGCTCTTAAAAATTAACTTGAAGTCATGAAAGTGTGGCTGGGCTGGCAGATCTTCTGGAGATGAATTCTGTTCCACACTCATGTTGGTGTATCTACTGTCGTTCACTGTATGAACATCTGCTTCATGCGACCGTTCCGGTTCTTCATGCCTTCACAAAGCCAGGAAGCTCTGGTGACCACACCCTTCTGTTTATACAAACACATACACAGGGCCATGCTCGAGGTGAGGCAGCAAGACGCAGAGATCCAAACACACACTACATACATGTTCTTACCTGAGCAAAAAATAGACTTGAACTAATAACATTCTGGTGCGTGTTTCATTGCGAGTTTTAAACTGGAGAGAAACAGGAAACCATCCGATATCATCATGTAATGAGCCAGCAGAATTATAAATAATATTCTGCTTTGTTTTATTTAAATATAAAATATAAAAGTAGGCTTTAATAAGCATTAGGTGTTTAGTATCACATCACAGTATTGAGTCAGTGTGTCTCAGCTTTAATTTCCTGATGTTAGCGTCGATAGATGAGTTAGTAAACAGGACGGTGATCCTCCAGTGGCAGAACAGCCCAGTTTTCTGTGATCGAACCCACAGGAACACAATCTTAAACTAAACACAGAGAAGCATATCCTTTTCTAGCAGTGACTCAATCCAGCACTTCAGAGGTCGTCCCACAGCTTCTCTCGCTCATTTTTACCCATTCAGAATTTTCTTCAGGAGGTGCGATGTATCTTCACCTGGATTCAGACGTTCTACACTAGGCCATTCAGGGCCAGGTAATGACTCTGTATCCATCATGACTGAACCATGAGGTTCTTTGTTTATAAGCTGCAGGACTTTTTCATCACTCTGATGCAGTGCTTCTCAATTATTTTCTGTTACGCCCCCCCTAGCAAGAAGAAAACAATTCGCGCCCCCCCACCACCCACTTTCCGCCGCAACTATAAATTATAACTTTTTTCTATAATATAGTTACAGGTATATCTCTTCATTATATCGTATCCTTGTTAACATAAATAAAACAAAAAGAAAGAGATATAGTTCAACTTACAAGAATAACTTTTTTAACATTTTTTATTAGTCTGTAAAAGAAAGTGCATCAATTTGCCTTAAATTTAAAAATAATAATATCCTTGTTACATTTTTGACAAACTTACTGTGGTACTGTGCCATTTGCTGCTGAAAATAAAATCAATAAATAATTAATTCAAATTGACTTCAGAAACATTAACTCAGGAGCACAATATATAAACACTTTAACCTACAAAACAAGAACAAATAGAACAATTTGTGCTGATTTTTTTTTCTCAAAATGAGGAAGCCAAGATTAATGGCTACAATGAGCACGTTTTGCAGCGCACAGCTTCTCAAAGCGAGGTTTGAAGCATGACACTGCAACTCTCAGCTCCTGCTCAATGTTTAGCTGGGACCTGTACTTGCTGCGCACAATGGGCAATGAGGGCGCCACTGCCAACTACTGGAGTGGATGTGCAATTACACTTTCTTGTAGTACGGCAGAAAAAAAGCATGTTCTCCTGGGTCACACGCGCCCCCCTCAGCATCCCATCGCGCCCCCCCAGGGGGGCGCGCCCCACTATTTGAGAAGCACTGCTCTGATGGATGATGATCTTGGTATCATGTCTCTGACTTTGCTGTTGCTACCCAGGAGATGGCGCTCATTCATCATCGTGTTTGGCTGCACTACACTGACCTTCATATCAACAATACTTTGTCCCTGATTATGTTTCTTAGTGGAATAAAAAATAAAAATGGACTAAAGGGTCACTTATGGGCAATGTAAACAATTCAAAAGGCATTCCTGTAGCTTTATTCACAGGAAATCATTTTATGAACTGATTTTATCTGATAAACAGATCAACACTACACGTAACAGCATTTATCGTATTTTACTATTTACAAAACACAAGCTTATGCATTTGATTTAAAAAGAAAAACACATTTTTAGTAATAAAAAACAATTCTAAACTCTCTCTCTCTCTCTCTCTCTCTCTCTCTCTCTCTCTCTCTGTCTCTCACTCTCACACACACACACACACTGAATACACACACACACACACACACACACACACACACACTGAACACACACACACACACACACACACACACACACACACACACACACACACACATGCAATAATCTCACATGAGATCTACAGTTGGTTTTGTCTAGCAGCTACACATGGTGTTTCCAGCAAGTTTCCACCTGATGAACAAAACCTCCGACAGTTTCCTGTCTGTAATCTGCAAGAACAAATCTACAGAAATGTAGTAAACTGACACCTGTTAAGCTCTGCCATCGTTTCATCTTTATATGATCACCTGCTCCACACCAGTCTTCTGGAAAACAGGAACCTGCATGACAGCATCATAAGTTGATGGATTATTATACCAAGCAGGCATGTTTAAAACCCTTTCCACGTGTTCGAACCGTGCCTGGGGGTATAATCAGGAACCCTGGGGGTAAAGTTCATGTCTTGGTAAATTTGAGTTTGCTGCTTTGTGTCCTTGAGAATCAGATGAATATTTACACAGTGATTCACATTCTGCTTCAGGTGTTTTATCTGGGTTAATATATCTGAATTAATTAAGAAAATATTGCTTGAGACCAAAAGATTTATAAACCTGTGGTGAAAACATTGTTTTGTTATTTAACACATTTTACAATTAAATGACTATCATGATATTTTCATAAAACTTTAAGAAGGGTGGCACAGTGGTTAGCATCTCACAGCAGGAAGGTCTGGGTTTGAGGGAGGATAAATGAATAGATGGATGGAAAGAGGAATCGATGGAAGGGTGAATGAATGGGAGGATAGATGGTAGGAAGGATAGATGGATGGATGGATGGATGGATGGATGGGAGGATGAAAGGATGACAGGATAGATGGATGGATGGAAGGAAGTATGGGTGGATGAGACGAAAATGGATTCTTTTTTCCTGCTTCGTGTCATTTTCTTTTAACTGCTTAAACTGACTGCAGCACTGTGGGTTTCTCTCCACTTGGTTTTTTTCAATGCTTTGCCCTTTTTATTTTTTTCTGGTGCCCACAGTTCCTGTGGAATGCAGCTGAGGACTTTGTGGAGCCTGCAGAAAGAATTCTTTCCAAATTTTAATTTTCTGGCTTCAGTGTTTCTGGACAATTCTCCGTCTGTGACGAGCTCTCTTTTCTATTTTCTGAAGTGCATCAGTCTTTTTCTGCAAAACACCCACACAGCCTGATGCTGCCACCCCCGTGTTTCAAAGCAGCGATGATGGTGATCTATTGATTGAGCCTCACTCTTTCCCATCACACACACACACACACACACACACACAAACACACTGCTGATCATTATGGCCAAACAGTTTCTATTTTATCTGGCCAGGAAACTCTTTGAGTTTTTTGTTCACCTTGGATTCGATGCTTCTCTTTTATACAATGACTGTTTCGCTCGCAGGAAGTTCAAGTTCGTGTGTGCCATATACAGGTAACAATGGAACCTCACAACTCCCAGAGAAATTCTTGGAGTCAGAGCCCCATTAATATTTTAAATACAGAACAAATATTACACATAAAATTAACATTTAGATAAAATATAAAGTGAGAATAAAAAACTATATAGATGTAATGCAGCCATGAGGATGGGCACAAACAAGTTTCCATCCTCACACTGGTCCCAAGCCAGGATAAATGCAGAGGGTTGCAACAGGAAGGGCATCCGACGTAAAACTTTGGCCAAAATACTGAATGTGAACCGTCAAGACAGATTTCATACCGGATCGGTCGAGGCCCGGGTTAACAACGACCGCCATCAGTGCTGTCAACCAACAGGGTGCTGATGGAAATTGGACAACTGCTGGTGGAAGAAGGAGAGGTCGAAGAAGGAGAGGCGGGAGACGTGTTCGTAGGCAGAGAGAGAAGAGGAAAGGCATGAGTCTAGGACTGAAAGTAGGGACTTTGAATGTTGGAACTACGACAGGAAATGGTAGAGAGCTGGCTGACATGATGCAGAGGAGGAAAGTGTCTGCTCAGGAGACCAGGTGAAAAGGTAGCAAGGCTAGAAGCTTAGGAGCGGAGTTGAAGTTGTTTTATCATGATGTGGTTGAGAAGAGAAATGGAGTAGGAGTCATCTTGAAGGAGGGGTTGGTCAGGAATGTTCTAGAAGAGAAAAGAGTGTCAGACAGAGTGATGAGTCTCAAGATAGAAAATGAAGGCGTGATGTTCAATGTTGTTAGCACTTATGCCCCACAGGCAGGATGTGAGCTAGAAGAGAAGGAGAGATTCTGGAGAGAGTTAGATGAAGTGATGCAGAGTACCCCCTGAGGTGAAAGAGTGGTCATTGGTACAAACTTCAATGGACACGTTATTGCAGGCAGCAGAGAAGATAAGATAAGATCCAGCTTTATTAATCTCACAATGGAGAAATTCACTGTTACAGGCTCTTGAGGTACCATCAGTAGGAGGTGCAAAAATAGATACAAGTACAAACATACACACATACATATATATTATATAAGTAAATAAATAAATAGATACATAAATAGTATAAATTAATAAACAATAAAAGAAAAGAAGGGAACGACTTTATAGATTGGCCTATATTAAAGTGTAAATGTATCTGAGTGCAGAGTAGATGGGTTGATATGGTTCACAGTCAGTGGGGTAGATGTGGTTGATTAAAGTGCGCGGGGGTTTTTATTGCACATAACCGGTATTTTCACAGACCGTTACAAAGTGGCGTTGTACAGTCTGACAGCGGTGGGAATGAACGACCTGCGGTAGCGCTCCTTCCTGCACTGAGGATGTCTCAGTCGTCCACTGAAGGAGCTGCTCAGCTCCTCTACAGTCTGGTGCAGTGGGTAAGAGCTGTTGACCATGATGGATGTGAGCTTTGCTACCATCCTCCTCTCACTCACCTCCTCCACAGAGTCCAGTGGACAGCCGAGGACAGAGCTGGCCCTCCTGACCAGCTTGTTCAGTCTCTTTCTGTCCCGCTCTGTGCTGCCCGGGGCCCAGAAGATGGCAGCGTAGAGGATTGCAGAGGCTACCTCAGAGTCATAAAATGTCCTGAGCAGAGGTCTGCATATGCCGAAGGACCTGAGTCTCCTCAGAAGGTGGAGGCGACTCTGGCCCTTCTTGTACAGGGCGTTGGTGTTGTGGGACCAGTCCAGTTTATTGTTAAGCTGAACGCCCAGGTATTTGAAACTGTCCACTGTCTCAATGTCCTGTCCCTGGACGTTCACTAGTGAGTGTGTGTGTGTGTGTGTGTGTGTGTGTGTGTGTTTGAGTGCTTCTTCTGAAGTCGACCACCATCTCCTTCGTCTTCCTAGTGTTCAAGCACAGGTGGTTGCGCTCACAACAGTCCACGAAGTCAACGATGACCGACCGGTACTCCAGCTCGTTCCCCTCTGATACACGGCCCACGATGGCGGAGTCGTCCGAGAACTTCTGGAGGTGGCAGCTGTCTGTGCTATAGATGAAGTCCGAGGTATAAATGCTGAAAAGGAAGGGTGAGAGGACGGTGCCCTGCGGTGCCCCCGTGCTGCAGACTGCCACCTTTGACTTACAGCCGCGCAGCCGCACGTACTGTGGACGGTTAGTAAGGTAGTCGATGATCCAGGCAGCAAGATGCCCGTCCACTCCCACGTCCTCCAGCTTCCCCTGCAGAAGCGCTGGCCTTATGGTGTTGAAGGCGCTGGAGAAGTCAAAGAACATGACCCTCACAGCGCTGCCAGCGATCTCCAGGTGGGTGAGTCCCCGCTGCAGAAGGTAGATGATGGCGTCTTCTACCCCGATGTTGGGCCTGTAGGCAAACTGCAGCGGGTCTAGGGTGGGGCTCACCATAGAGCGGAGGTGTATGAGGAGGAGCCTTTCCATGGTCTTCATAAGGTGGAAGGTCAGGGCGACAGGTCTGTAGTGGGCTGGTTCCTTCGCTTCAGCTGTTTTGGGAACCAGAACCACACAGGAGGTCTTCCACAGGACGGGAACCTTCTCCAGGCTGAGGCTCAGGTTGTACAGGTAGCATAGTACCTCACAGAGCTGGTCTGCGCAGGTCCTCAGCAGCCTGGGACTGATGCCATCAGGTCCTTCAGATTTCCTCTGATTTAGTCGCCTCAGCTGTCGCCTCACCTGGTCTGATGTGAGGGAGAGGGGGCTGGGGTGGGCTGCAGAGGGAGGGGATGTGTCTGTCGGGCTGTAGAAGTCAAGTGAAGTTGGCCTGGGGGGTGGTGTCTGCTGGTCTGGAGACGTGTGAAGAGGGGGCAGAGGGCGAGGGGAGAATCAAACCTGTTGAAGTAACAGTTTAATTCATCTGCCCAGCGCTGGTCACCATCAGCTGTCCCTCTGACACTCTGCCCAAATCCAGACATAGTCTTTAGTCCTCTCCAGACGTCCCGCACGTTGTTTTGAGCCAGCTTCTCCTCCATCTTCTTCCCATAGTCCTTCTTGGCCCTCCTGATCCTCCACTGGAGCTCACGCTGGACCTTCTTCTGCTCCTCTCTGTCCCCTGAGATGAAAGCCCTCTTTTTCTGATTCAGGAGGACTTTAAGCTCAGGGGTGACCCACGGGTGGTTATTGGAGAAGCACTGTACCCTCCGTGTTGGCACAGTGCTGTCCACACAGAAGTTCATGTAGTCGGTGATACAGTGTATGAGGCCATCGATGTCATCACCAAAGGAGTCACAGAGCATGCTCCAGTCCGTGGTCTGGAAACAGTCCCTAAGCCTCTCATTGGTCTCCTTGGTCCACACTTTTACAGACCTCTTATGCGCAGGTTCCTTTCATACCCTGGGTGTGTATTGGGGGAGCAGGTAGACCAGGTTGTGGTCTGAGCGTCCCAGTGGGGGGGGGGGGGGTGGAGCTGTAAGTGTCCTTCACATTAGCATATAGCAAGTCCAGAGTTTTATTGTCTCTTGTGGTGCACTTAACGTATTCCGTAAACGTCGGGAGAGAGGCGGAGAGAGGGGCGTGGTTAAAGTCCCCGCTGATCAGAATCATGGCGCGGGGGTGACGAGTCTGTGTCTGGCTGACAGCACTGTGGAGACGCTCACACGCGGCCGCTGCATCAGCCGAGGGCGAAATGTACACGCAAAACACAATCACGTGTGAAAACTCCCTTGGTAGATAATATGGCCGCGCGCTCACCGCAAGCAGCTCCAGGTCCCGCGTGCACAGCTGCTCCTTCACATGCACGTTGGCCGGGTGGCACCATCGTTCATTCACATAGACCGCCACATCCCCTCCTTTCTTCTTACCGCTCTCCGTTACACTCCGATCTGCACGCGCGAGTGTGAATCTGTTAAGAGAAACCACAGAGTCCGGTGTGAGTTCATTCAGCCACGTCTCTGAGAAACACATGAGGCTGCAGTCCCGGTACTGCCTCTGCTGCCGGGTCAGCGCCGCCAGCTCCTCGGTCTTGTTGGCGATCGCGCGGACATTTCCCATGATGACAGAGGGAACACATGTCCTCCGCGTCTTTCGTCCCCCTCTGCAGCCTCTCCTTTTCTTCCGTATTTACACAGGAACAACGGGCTTTTCCTCGTGAAGGAGGGCGGGGGCGCACAGGCCGAGGAGGGTCACGTGTGTAAGACCTGCGTTGCTCAGAGCCGTCGGTGAACGAATTTCCTGACGCCGATCCAAAAAGTGAAAGTAAAAGTGCACAGAAAAACAAAAGCATCATAAATGTAGCCTTCCCAAATGCAGGATTGAAGAAAGAAAAAGAAAATTTAAAAAATGCCAACAAAGAGCACCACAGATGCAGTGTTTGCTTTGAGGATGTTCATCGAGAAGTACAGAAAAGGTCAGAGGAAGCTGCATTGTGCCTTTGTGGATCTGGAGAAAGCATATGACAGGGTACTGAGGGAGGAACTGTGGTATTGCATGAAGAAGTCTGGAGTAGCAAAGAAGTATGTTAAAGTGGTGCAGGACATGTATGAGAGATGTAAGACAGTGGTGAGGTGTGCTGTCGGTGTGACAGAAGAGTTCAAGGTGGAGGTGGGACTGCATCAAGGGTCAGCTCTGAGCCCCTTCTTGTTTGCTATGGTGATGGACAGGCTGACAGATAAGGTTCGACAAGAATCTCCATGGACAATGTTTGCAGATGACATTGTGATCTGTAGTGAGAGCAGAGAACAAGAAGGGGCTCAGAGCTGACCCTTGATGCAGTCCCACCTCCACCTTGAACTCCTCTGTCACACCAACAGCACACCTCACCCCTGTGGGTGTGACAGAAGAGTTCAAGGTGAAGGTGGGCCTGCATCAAGGGTCAGCTCTGAGCCCCTTCTTGTTTGCTATGGTGATGGACAGGCTGACAGATAAGGTTAGACAAGAATCTCCATGGACTATGATGTTTACAGATGACATTGTGATTCGTAGTGAGAGCAGAGAACAAGTGGAGGAAAATCTAGAGAGGTGGAGGTATGCCCTGGAAAGGAGAGGAATGAAGGTTAGTCACAGTAAAACAGAATACATGTGTGTGAACGACAAGGACCCAAGAGGAACGGTGAGGTTACAGGGGGCAGAGATAAAGAAGGTGGAGGATTTTAAGTACTTGGGTTCAACAGTCCAGAGCAATGGAGAGTGTGGAAAAGAGGTGAAGAGCCGTGTGCAGGCAGGTTGGAATGGTTGGAGAAAAGTGTCCGGTGTGATGTGTGATAGGAAGGTTTCGGCAAGAATGAAAGAAAAAGTGTACAAGACGGTGATGAGGCCAATGATGTTGTATGGTTTAGAGACAGTGGCACTGAGGAGAAGACAGGAGGCAGAGCTGGAGGTAGCAGAGATGAAAATGTTGAGGTTCTCTTTGGGAGTAACGAGGATGGATAGGATCAGGAATGAGTACATCAGAGGGACAGCACATGTTTGAGGTTTTGGAGACAAAGTGAGAGAGTCTAGATTGAGTTGGTTTGGACATGTACAGAGTAGGGATAATGAGTATATTGGTAGTAGGATACAGAGGGTTGGAACTACCAGGCAGAAGGCCTGGTACCACGTACCTGGTACCTAACTACCAGGAAGACCAAAGAGAAAATTTATGGATGTGATGGAAGGAGGACATGAAGGTAGTTGGAGTAAGAGTAGAAGATGCAGATGATAGGGTGAGATGGAGGCAGACGATTCGCTGTGGTGACCCCTGAAGGAGAATATATATATATATATATATATATATATATATATATATATATATATATATATTTGCCTGATGGTAAGAGTGTGAAGTGTGTTTGTTGGCAAGGGTGGATGGGATCAGAGAGGATCCGCTGGGCCTGGATCTTATAGCGCTGTGTAGAGGTCCAGGATGGCACAGTCCAGTCCTGGTGATATGTTGTTCTGATCTGAATATCCTCTGTAAAGCTTTGCGGTCCCAAGCATTACAGCTGCTGCACCAGGTCGTGATGCTGCCAGGCAGAATCCCCTTGCTGGTGCATTGGTGTAATCGGTGCAATGGAGTACACTTAGTATCGTTATCATTACTTTATTATTACTGTTTCTGTCCTGTACATATTTTCATACCTGATTATTGCTGTTATCGAAATGTTTGCCTCGGTCCTGAACAATGCATGGTCACTATTAATCCAGCAGTTTATATTTTTATTCAATGGACTGTACAGATTCTTACTTGTTGACATTTTCCCGTGGTACCGATCAACTTTGTTCCCAATTCATGAACGTTCTTTATGAACAGTTCCTTCTTAACTCTCACTTATGCACTTTCATTTCAAAATTTCCTCTGATTACAGTTCAAACCCTTTCTTTTGTTAATTTCTTCTGTGGTGTGCAATAGAGATTTTATATATATATATATATGTATTAATAATGTGTGTCTACTGTGCGTTTAATGTGTGTTCCCCATGTGTTCCTTCATGTTCTCTGTGCATTCCTTATGTGTTCATCACATGGTCTCTGAGCATTCACTGTGTATTCATGTGTGTGCTGTGTGTTCACTTAACATTCTCTCTGCATTCTCTGTGCTTTCAGTGAATTAACTCTGTGCTTTGCTCTGATCTGTGGTTTTAAATCCAGTATTCACCCTACTGAATATGATATCCATCTGGAATTGATGTCCTGCAGCAACTTTGTCTCTTCTGAAGAATAAAAAACACTTCCCTTCTCTTAGATTTCAGCACATCATGAATATTTATGTATCCTAGATACTGTACTTTACTGGTATTTAGGGCATTCACCAATTCTAATTGGAGCAATTGACACATACCTCCAATTTTATGAAGACAATGGGATTCCCCACAATTGCAAACAAATCCGGGCTTTAAGAACTGTCATGAATTTGATGTGGTCTTCTCTTAAGAATTTTCTCTAGAGCAAATTTAAGATGTTCATGAATGACGCTCAGTTTATATTAAAGTAGGTTTAAACCCGCAGAAAGTGCTTTCTGCCTCTCTCATTTTTTTGCAGAGAAGCTGCTGGTTCTTCATCATGTTCTCCCAGGTCTGTTGACAGTGGAGTGGGTAAGTCTTATTACAGGGTGTTTGTCTAATTTCTAATTCTCTCTCGTTGTTATGCTGTCAAGGTCAGGGTGGCACGGTGGCGTAGTGGTTAACACGTCTGCCCCACAGCAAAAAGGATCTGGGTTCAATTCTCAGCCTGGGCTGTGTGGAGTTTGCATGTTCTCCCCGTGCTATTGTAGGTTTTTCTCCTGGTGCTACGGTTTTCTCCCACAGTCCAAAAATATGCACAGTAGGTGAATTGGCTGTTCCAAATCGTCCCTGTTGTAAGTGAGAATGTGAATAGTTGCGTGAGTGTTGGCACTGTAGTGAGCTGTGCTGGGTGTACCCCACCTTCGCCTGGAGTCGGGTGAAATGCGTGCCAGCTTCCCTATAACCCTGATTAGGATTAAGTGATTCAAAAAATGAATGAATGAATGAATGCCAAAGTCAGTCATACCAGAGTCCCAGCCTGCACTCAGCATGAATAAGCCCTTATCTTTAACCATTCCCCCATTATGAATATACATAACAACCTCATTCTCGCTCTCTCTCTCTCTCTCTCTCCCTCTCTCCTCTCTTGCTCCCTCACTTCCTCTCCTTCTCTCTCCCACTCTTTCCCACTCAACCAAAACACAAAGAGAAGGGAGGAGGGAGAGGGGATCCAGCCGGATGTATTAACATTTACATTTATGGAAATAAGGCAGCCATCCTTAATACCTCCATTTCACTGGAGTGCGGCAGACTCGAGGAAGCAAAAATGTCGACATCCTCCAATGTTCTTTAGTCATTCCTTCATCTTCCTTGTCCTTCCGTATGATTTCAAATGTATTCCTCCGCTACTGGCAGGCCAAAATCTTCCGCGAATGTGCTTTTGAACATGTTCTTCCGACAGTGTTCCCTCAGGTTCCGCAGTCCTTCCGCAAACGTTCTGTCATTTCTGCAAATGTTCCGTGGTCGTTCCTTTTATTCCGCAAGTGTTCCGTGACCATTCTGCGAGCATTCCCCCCTCTTCCAGGTGGTCAAAAGCAGCCACGGAATGTTGGTATTCATCTATGGAGCCCCATGGGATACTCTCGGAAGGTGCGAAATACATACAGAACAACAGAGAAACACTGCGTAATTTCCATAGACAGTACGTGGAACGGTTGCGGAATGATGGCGGAACGGTCGGGGAAAGCACGGAAGACTTTTGGAACACTCACGGAAGTCACTTCCAATATAAATACAGGCGCGCAAGACAAAGAGCCATTCATTTCGAGAGACGCCACGATGCCAAAAGCCAAGAGAAAGACTTCAACAAAGAGGCCATGGTCACCAAAGCAGGAAACCCAACCTGAAGAGCCATCCCAAGAGACCAAGGTTGACGCTGAGCTGGATGTCGCTTCCGCTGATATCGCCGCTGAGAAAAAGGCATGTGTCTACGTAAAACTGACCGATGTCGAGGAGCAGGCCATGGTCGAGTTCATCCAGGCGAACAAGTGCCTTTACAATAAGAAACTCTGCTCCTCAAGGCACTCAAGGCCAAGCTCTGGTCTGATCAGGGCGTACACATGGGGAAGACCGATCAGGAGTTTAAGCAGAGCATAGTGTGCGCACGAGGCTCGGAAAGCTTAGACGGTGGAATTTGGGGCAGGCTGATCTCAACATGTCGCAGAGGGACAAGTGTATCTACGACAGCTTCAGCTTCCTCTGCCCACACATAGTCGAGGTACAGCGGAGGAACTTGGTCTCTTTGAAGGCAAAGGTTGCTGCTGCAACTGGCTCTGGTGGCTCCACACCAACTACCGCTGGAGAACCTCTACTGCCATCAACACCAGAGGGGTCACAGGACAGTGAACATATCAACCTGGCAGAAAAGGCAACACCTGTCAGCCCCTTCGACACAACTCCTGCCACCGAAGCATCCAGGACCGCCCAACAAGGCGACAGAGCGGACCGGATTCTTGCAGTAGTGGAACAGCTGGTGAACCAGAGAAAGGAGGTTCAGACAGCTGAGAAGCCAGAGAGGGTGAGTTTCACCAGTTGGGCGGCAGCTGTGCTGCAAAATCTACCGAAGCCGGTGTACAGGCATGCAAAATTAAAAATACAAGAACTGCTGAACAACTGCCTGGACAGAGCTGAACCCTTGGAGATGCAGCCGCAGCAGGAACAATCAGCTCCTACACAGCTGCGGTCACAGCAACTCCAGCCTCCTTCAGAGCAGCAACACCACCAGCAGCTTTGACCACCACCACCTCTGCACCACAAGTGGCATCAGCAGCACTACTGGCCGCCCCAACCTACACCGTGGACCACGCAGCTGCCAGGTCCACCCGTGCCTGTCTAGGTACCTCATGACACAAGGTGGGCACCACCACCGTGGCCACAACAATCAACATCGTCTGCAGGACAGCATCAACCAGAACCCAGCAGACCAGTCAGTTACAACAGCAACAGCAGACCAACAGCAGAACAGTCAGTTACAACTCCGGTTACATGCACGTCGACGCCTGTAACCACCCCTGCAGCTAGAGAGACAAGTGGAAGAGAGCCCAGCATGTTCAACCTGTCAAGTATGCTCAGGCACTGCTGTGATGATTTAGAGAACTCAAACTCCACCTGTGACCCGTGAGTCTTTTTTTTTCTTGATTTCAATTTACTAAATTATTCCAGTTCATGCACTTTGCTTTTTCTGTTTTCCTGTTTCTGTAATAAAGCTTGAAAGTTATAATCACTGTGGTTTGGACTTGTGTGCATGGTTTTTAGTCTGGAATGATTTATTGAAGTGCAAATAAAAGGATCATATTGACATGATTGATATTAAATAAATTAACATATGCTAAATTTTAAATTTATAGCGCATTATAGACATATTGTAAATGATAAACATATTGTAAATTACAAACATATTTTAATTTTGAAATTTATTGTACATTATAAACATATTACAAATTATAAACATATTGTAAATTAGGCACATATTGTACTTTACAAACATGTCAAATTTTAAATTTATTGTAGTAGGCCTCCGTCAGTCCCGAAGGACTATGGCTGCGCTCTGGCCAGTATCCCGACTGGTGATACTCCCCAGTGCACAGAGCCTGGGTAGGGAGTAATGAGGGACAGGCTGTTACCCAAGCAGCAAGTCCCCCCCTGTCTCGGCGCCACCGGAAGGATCCAATGGAAAGGCAAGTGCCGATACGACTGGGTTCCAGTGCCGCTGCAGGAGAGAAACTACGGTCAATTTAGAATGGCCAATTAACCTACAGTGCACGTCTTTGGATTGCGGGGGAAACCGGAGCACCCGGAGGAAACCCGCACAAGCACGGGGAGAACATGCAAACTCCACACAGAAACGCCCAGGCCGGGAATCGAACCCAGGCCTTCTTGCTGTGAGGCGGACGTGCTAACCACTACGCCACCGTGCCGCCAAATATTATTGTACATTATAAACATATAATGCATTATAAACAGATGTTAAATTTTAAATTTATTGTACATTATAAACGGCTTCCTTGGTCGAATCCGTGTACAGTACTTACAGTCGGAATCAGAAGCAAACCCTTTGATCTTTGCCAATTTGTCCTCGTTGAAACGTGGTTACTCCGGGTATTCCTCAGTCATTCCTCAGTCATTCCTTAGTTTTTCTGTGTTGAATGTGACTGTTCCGCCTTCATTCCGCCTGTTCCGCAATTATAGCTCTTCCTTCTAAAATGGCGTACTGCTGTAGTTGTTCCTCAAGTGTTTTGTGCTTTCCATGAACGTTCTGTGAATTATCCGAAGGTCTTCTTTTGCAATCCGCACTGGCTCCGAAGGTAATCCGAGCACTTTTAAGCATGTATTCCGACATTGTACCGCGGTCTTTCCGTATCTGTTCTGCACATTCCATGAACGTTCCAAAGGTACAATTTTCTGTAGGTTTCTGACCCATTTTCCATCTAAAAATGCTGAAGCTCCTCCCTAGAGTGCGTTCTGTGCCTTTTCGCCATGACCATTGCATTCCGCGCTGCAGTGAAATTGGGGCATAAACGTTCCGCTTTCATTCCACGTGTTTCACAATCATTCCGAAGCTCTTCCTTTTAAAATGGAGTAGTACCTTAGTCATTCCTCAAGTGTTCTGTGCTTTCCATCAACGTTCCTTGAATTATCCGAAGGTCTTCCTTTACAATCCACACTGGTTCCGAAGGTAATCCGTGCGCTTTTATGCATGTATTCCGACATTGTACCGCGGTCTTTCCGTGTCTGTTCTGCATTCCGTGAATGTTCCAAAGGTGTTCCAAAGGTACAATTTAAAAAAAAAAAGGGTTTCTGACACATTTTCAGTGTAAAAATGCTCCTCCGTAGACCGCTTTCCGCGCCTTTCCGCCATGATCATTACATTCCACGTTCCAGTGAAATGGAGGCATTATCCAGAGGAACTTACATCTAATGATTTCATCAGTTCAGGTTTAAGGGCCTTTCTCAATGGCCGAACAGTGACAGTTTTGTGCTACTGAGCCTTAATAGATATTGGTTCTATCGGCAGTTACTGCAATGTGTGCATGGCAATCAATGCTCCATGTACAGTTTATAACATCCAGTAAGCCCTGTAAACCTCATGAATGTATCCACAGTTGATCCTGCACGGAACATAGTTAACTTCAACATGACCAAACCTTCCAGGAATGATTCTCAAGGTAGCTCCCCAACTCTCGTGTATCTCAATGGTAAAAAAGGACCATCATGTACGATGCTATTTTGACCCCCAGAAGGCACTTTTCCAACCATTCCAACCTGCCTGCACGCGCTTCTTCACCTCTTTTCCACACGCTCCATTGCTCTGGATTGTTGAGCCTAAGTATTAAAATCCTCCACCTTCTTTATCTCTGCTCCCTGTAACCTCACCGATCCTTTTGGGTCCTTGTCGTTCACACACATGAATTCTGTCTTACTGAGGCTATTCCCCTCCTTTCCAGGGCATACCTCCACCTCTCTAGATTTTCCTCCACTTGTTCTCTGCTCTCACAACAGATCACAATGTCATCTGCAAACATCATAGTCCATGGAGATTCTTGACTAATATCGTCTGTCAGCCTGTCCATCACCATAGCAAACAAGAAAGGGCTCAGAACTGATCCTTGATGCAGTCCCACTTCCACCTTGAACTCTTCTGTCACGCTGACAGCACACCTCACCACTGTTTTACATCTCTCATACATATTCTGCACCACTCTAACATACTTCTCTGCCACTCCAGACTTCCTCATGCAATACCACAGTTCCTCTCTTGGTACCCTGTCATATGCTTTCTCCAGATCCACAAAGGCACAATGCAGTTCCCTCTGACCTTCTCTGTACTTCTCTATTAAAATTCTCAAAGCAAACACTGCATCTGTGGTGCTCTTTGTTGGCATGAAACCAAACTGTTGTTCACAAATGCTGACGTCTGCCCTTAGTCTTGCTTCCACTATTTTTTCCCATAACTTCATCATATGGCTTATCAACTTTATCCCTCTGTAGTTGCCACAACTCTGCACATCTCCCTTGTTCTTAAAAATGGGAACCGGCACACTTTGCCTCCATTCCTCCGGCATCCTCTCGCTCTCTAAGACCTTGTTGAATGTTCTTGTCAGAAAATCTACTGCTACCTCTTCGAGACACTTCCATACCTCCACAGCTAATCTTTGCTACTTCCTGGTCCTCAATGGTCACCTCTTCCACTCTTTTTTCTCTCTCATTTTCCTCATTCATCAGCTCTTCAAAGTACTCTTTCCATCTTCCCAGCACACCTCTGTCATCAGTTCATACATTTCCCACTCTGTCCTTAATCACTCTAACTTGCTGCACGTCCTTCCCATCTCTATTTTTTTTTTGCTGTGCCAACCTCTATAAATCATTTTCTCCCTCCTTACCGTCCAACCATCACACAAGTCATCATATGCCCTCTGTTTGGCCTTTGACACCGCTACCGTCACCTTATGCTGCATCTCCTTGTACTTTACTCTCTTTAGTCCTTTCAATGTCCCACTTCTTCTTAGCTAACCTCTTCCATTGTACACACTCCTGCACTTCCTCATTCCACCACCAAGTCTTCCTATTTACTTTCCTTCTGGAGGACACACCAAGTACTCTCCTACCTGTCTCCCTGATCACATTAGCTGTAGTTGTCCAGTCACCTAGAAGCACTTCTTGACCACTCAATGCCTGTATCAACTCTTCCTTGAAAACAACACGACACTCTTCCTTTTTCAGCTTCCACCATTTTGTCTTCTGCTCTGCCTTTGCCTTCTTCACCTTCCTTACCATCAGCATCATCCTGCACACCACCATCCTATGCTGTTTGGAAACACTCTCACCCGCTACAGTCACTGACTTCCTTCAAATTACATCGTCTACACAAGATGTAGTCTACCTGTGTGCTCCTACCTCCGCTTTTATAAGTCACCCTATGCTCCTGTCTCTTCTGGAAGAAAGTATTCACCACAGCCATTTCCACCCTCTTTGCAACATCTGTCCTTCTGTGTTCCTGTCCTGGATACCAAACCTGCCCATCACTTCCTCGTCCCCTCTATTGCCTGCACCAACTTGTCCATTGAAGTCTGAACCAATGACCACTTTCACCTCTGGGGGTACTCTGCATCACTTCATCTAACTCACTCCAGAATCTCTCCTTCTCTTCTAGCTCACATCCTGCCTGTGGGGCATAAGCACTAACAACATTGAACATCACGCCTCCATTCTCACTTGAGACTCATCACTCTGTCCGACACTCTTTTCACTTCTAGAACATTCCTGACCAACCCCTCCTTCAAGATGACTCCTCCTCCATTTCCCTTCCCATCCACACCATGATAAAACAGCTTAAATCCTGCTCCTAAGCTTCTAGCCTTGCTACCTTTCCACCTGGTCTCCTGAACACACAGTATGTCCACCTTCCTCCTCTGCATCATGTCAGCCAGCTCTCTACCTTTTCCTGTCATAGTTCCAACATTCAAAGTCCCTACTCTCAGTCCTAGTCTCATGCCTTTCCTCTTCTCTCTCTGCCTACAGACATGCCTCCAACCTCTCCTTCTTTGACCAACAGTAGTCCAGTTTCCACCAGCACCCTGTTGGTTAACAGCACTGATGGTGGTCGTTGTTAAATTGGGCCTCGACCGATCCGGTTTGGAAATGATATTAATGACCTGCATAGTAGATTTGACCCAGGTTTTAAGTTAGATGCCCTTCCTGACACAACCCTCTGCATTTATCTGGACTTGGGACTGGCGTGAGAAAGAACACTGGCTTGTGCCTCACACCTGCCTTGAAGGTTTCAGAGGTCAAATCGACCATGTTGATTGTCACCCCGAAGACTGTGAAGTCATTCCAGCTATGTGAGGTCTAAGTGTTACATGGTATCTTCATCTACCTGTGTTCCTCTCTCTCAAATCATCCTTTCCCATCATCCCCTTCTTTTCAGGATAAATTATAACATTTTACTATTAACTTTGTTTTCTATTTTGGTTAACACAAACAGTGACTGTATTGGTTTGTTGAGTTGTTCAGGGTGTACCCCACATTCACCTGGAGTCAGCTGGGATGGGCTATGGCCCCCTCTGTGACCCCAATAAAGGAATAACCAGTTCAGGAAAATAAATGAATGTGTGAGTGGTTCCACTTTTCATGTTTAACAGTATATTATACAATACATTTCCATATTCAGGTTTCCTACAGGTATAAGCTCAAGACAACATTGTCCTTTAAGTTTATAACTTTTGCTCTGTCCCTGCCAATAATCTTTTTCTCTTTTTCTTCATTTTTTACCCTTATGGCTCTGTGCCCATTTTTCATACTATCAGTGTTTGATGTTGCCCCTTCTGGGAGCACAAGTTGTGGATGATACTTCTCACCTTCCCCCCAAGTAATATGCGCTGAGTCCGACTGTCCCAGGTGTTAAAAAGTGTATGGCTGGAGTATGTTGAAGGGTTTAAGGTTCTTCTTCTTCTTTCACTTTCGGCTGCTCCCTTCAGGGGTCGCCACAGCAAATCATCCGCCTCCACCTCACCCTGTCCTCTGCATCTTCTTTTCTGACTCCAACGACCTTCATGTCTTCCTTCACCACATCCATAAATCTCTTCTTCGGTCTTCCTCGAGGCCTTCTGCCTGGTAGTTCCAACCTCAGCATCCTACTGCCAATATACTCACTATCCCTCCTCTGTACATGTCCAAACCATCTCAATCTAGCCTCTCTGACTTTGTCTCCAAAACATCTTACATGGGCTGTCCCTCTGATATACTCATTTCTGATCCTATCCATCCTCGTTACTCCCAAAGAGAACCTCAACATTTTCATCTCCGCTACCTCCAGCTCTGCCTCCTGCCTTTTCCTCAGCGCCACTGTTTCTTTTTAAGGTTTAAGGTTATCAGGGCATTAATAGTGGCTCAAATGGATAAGGCTCTGGTTTACTGATCCAAAGTCCAGGGAACCAGTACCATCAAGCTATCACTGTTGGACTCTTGAGCAAGGCCCTTCACACTCGGGCGTATTAAAAAAAAGTAAGTTGCTCTGGATAAGCGCGTATGCCATGAGCAGTAAATGTAATGTATTCAATAGAAAATACAAGTCTGTTAAAGTCATGCAGCAAAGTGGGTTTCGGACCTATCAAACTCAAATCCAAAACATTGGGAAAAATTCTAAAAAATGCATTCATTTTATTTTTTCAAAAAGGACACAGGTAAGCATCTCACACCATCAACATGCCTGTAGATGGGTGGAGTGAGCACGGTTCTGTTTTCCCTCACCATATTGCACTCCATCTGTACTGTGTGGGTCTCTCTCCAGGCAATCGGGATCATTTCCACGGCCCCTGACTAGCAGGATAAACCACAGTCGAACAGTTTCCCTTCGTTATGGTGCATTTAAACAACCAATTGTGTGAATCAGTTTGAAAGTGTTAATACATACATGTGCTAGTGTGGAACGTCCTTCATCTTGATGTTCTTTATCAGCTGAGCTATTTATTTAGTGGTGATTCATTCACGTTCACATCCTCCACTGTTTAATGACTCGAGGCCTGCAATTATATCCACGTAGCAAAGATTTCTGTCCATAATAAAATTCTCTATGGTTTAACATGAAGTGATTTAATTTAGACTTTAACCATATCAGCCAACCTCATATCTACGATTCCCAAGCACCAAATTCAAGCACGATGCTGATGGTGTGGGCTTCTGATAAGGTGCATATTGGGAATTTGTTAATAAATAGGTTATCGGTATTGAAGCATTTAATCTAATTCACATCCATCAACATCTTTGTCAAGGAACCTGTTAAAAGTTCACTTTTAAGAGTCAGATAGATGGACAGAACCCAGGAAAAAATAAAGACCGCCGCCAACAGGTTCCAACAGGATTGTTGTTTAACAGGAACCTGAGGATACGTGTCAGTGGGGGCCCTGGCGCTCGTTGGGTTTAACCATACTGGACCTGGCCCTGGGAGAGTGGCTTGACCAAATATAATCCATCTGGGGTCCATGCATGAATAAGTATGCTGTGCCTTCCATTGCACATTGTCTCACATATGAGTATGTGCACAATGCAGTAATGTAATGCCTGATGGGGTGAGTCGTTGTGTGTCACCAATTGCAGAAAGGAAGGTTCTGAACAAGCAACCCAAGGGTTTAGAGGCTCTCATCTACTCCAGGACACGGTCAGAAAAGCCAAGCGTATAGCGGCTACAGTTGGAACAGCCTGCCTGGGTCACTTTCATCAAAGTCAACTTTCTGAACCTACTGAGTGACTGAACGCATGGTGATAAGTTACTACATGTGTTTGCTGGAAGAGGGACACAAGCAGGAAGCAGGCCAGACCAGTTGAAAGAAGAAAGAAGAACAATGGGCCTGGTTTGATTCTGTAAAATCAATATGTACTCGAAATTGCCAAAAGTACTTGAGGGCATCATATTGAACCCTTGTGCTTTGTTAGACTACACATTCCACAACTGGGAAGACACTGCACTAGATTTTGTAAAAGTACTAAAATATGACTGATTGTAGCAGGGCAAGCATTTACTCTTCACTTTTCAAACTTTTTCAAGGTCTTTTAAATCCACTGAGAGTCTTTGAATGGCCCAATACACTCACACACGGAAATATTACTGGTACTTGTGCCCTGCAGTGTCGTAAAAGAACACAGTGTAAAAGAAGGTGCTGATTCTCCACAGGTGTACAGGAGTCATTCATTTACCTGCTGGCTTTACCTGACTCCTCTCGGTCTGCAGAGCGTGCTCAGTCCCATCCTCTCCGCCACTCTGAGGTTGGGCCCTGATGTCAGCATGGCCTGCTTTACTCCAAGTTCCAATTTATCTGAAAGTGTTTAGGCTGGTTGAGGTCAGGGCTCTGTGTGGGTCAGAGGAGTTCTTCTACACCAACCTTAGCAAAACCTGCTACTATGTGAACAGGGACATTGTCAGGGCAGACAGACTTGGATTCCATAGCCCATGTGAAATAAATATTAAATTATTATTAAATTAAATTAAATATCAAATTATAAAACTCCTACATGGAACTGGAAGTTTCCGACCCTAATCCTAGGGGACATTGACCTGAAGATTTTACTTGTTTTTTATATATATATATATATATATATATATATATATATATATATATATATATACATATACCACAAGGATAGAAGAAGAAGGGTAGAGTTATTTGAAAAATCTGAAATAATGAAAATTGCATAAAGCACCATTACAATCACAAAATAGAAACAATATGGCAACACAACAAACCTACATCATGAAGATATAAACCATATACAAACAATTTATTACAGTCTACAATATAGTCCGGTTGGTTCGACAACTGTAAGTCTTAAATAATTGTGGGAAAGAGAGTTTATATCGCCAGCAGTGAAAAGTGGTTTTCACAGTCTGCTAGTGCACATCTAGAGCCATGTAGATCTTTATCAGCGGGAAGGAGGGGCTTCCAAGATGAGAACCACAGCCATCATCAGCACAGCAGAACCGACCACAGGACTCAGAATGCAGAAGGATCAGGCTCACCAGCATCCCAGAAGAAAAATGTGTACCTCAACAAAAACATAGAGAAAGAAAGAGAGAGAGAGAGAGAGAGAGAGAGAGACTCATAGTACTATAATGGAAACAAAAGATTTTATTATTGCTGGCTGCAGCAGGGACTCTGGAATAACTGGCTTTGGCAGCATAACTGAAAGAGAGAGAACCAGAAAGAAGACAGACATGAGGACGCCCTGTGACATCGGGGGCAATCAGTCACCCCGCTGTCAAATAATTGCCAGTATTGTACTTGGGGATTTTTTCCACCCGAGCCATAGTGTCGCAGGACTTGATAAAACTCTTATGTTTTTTACTCTCACCATCGGCTGACACAACTACAATGTCAATCATCGAACTGTGGCCTATGGTGTTCTGGTGTGAAGGGCACTTATGGACACCCTTGT
>CM045743.1:885841-898341 GCA_024760905.1 Plotosus lineatus
ATAGACCAGGCAGCTTGACTCACGTCTGCGAGAGGTGCGGCGTTTCAGCCGGAAAGTCTCTTTGCCGTAACACAGGCGGTGGATGAAGGGGCCGAGCTGACGCATGTTCTTTATCCGGCCCGTCACCATCATCTCTTCCTGAACCATGTAGGTCTGTGGCAGGTACATCCCCCTCTGCCCAACACACACACACACACACACAATACATCGTCATCTACTTCAGGTGAACCACGTACAACTCAAATGGCCTGAAACACCCAAATGATCACAATATTCCCTCTTCCCAGAATGCACTGCACCTCATTCCACTATTCCCTTAAAGCAAAGTTAGTTGTTATCTGAAAAGCTGATATATGGAGAAGGATGCGGGGCTGGCAGTGTGAGGTGGGACTCGGCAGTTACCTGGACATTGATCAGAAGCTCCCACAGGTTCCGAGGAGGCATGACAATGGTGGTGTTGAGTTCGGCAACAAAACACTTATCCAACGCAATGTCATGATAGGCTGTAAGACCCTGTCAGGGTTGAAGTTACACCAATTAGTAACAATAAATCACAAAAGAAGCGTGGTTTCCATGGAAACCACGACAGTCCGTGTGCGTTTTACTCATAAAGAGGACGAGATTCCCTCCATACCCTGTGAAAGTCATGGACAATGTCAGCTGGGTCACTGCCTCTGAAGTTGGGCACGGGGACATTGATCTGCTCGTAGTTTTCCTCCAAGTGGATTCCAACATTCTCATGCAGCTCCTGTCTCCCTAGCAACGGTGCGTAAAGAGAGTCTTCATACATCACCCGACAGTGGAACAGGCTGTCCTCGGGGATCTGAGGGAACAGCACATTTGGAACACATCTTAAAAAAAAAAAAAAAAAAAGAACAAACAGAGGACAAAGTGGAAGACACCGCCAATGAACAATTAAAGGAAGGGAAATGAAAGAGGATGAGTGACAGTCATCATACATGGGTGTGGCCGAGATGTCACGTCCGCGTTCTCACACAGTATTTATCATTTGTTCTAATGGCGACAGAACACGACTCTGTGCTCAACATGCCATGATGGTCTTCATTCAAGTCTCACCTGAGGGGTGAAGTAGTGGCGGTACACGTACACGGACACTACGATCAGGCCCGACACGAAGATCACCAGGCCGGGGATCACACACCAGAGGCCACTCGCTGAAGACTTCTTAGGCCCGAGAGGGAGGACCAAGTCATCCGGCTGGAGGGAACAAACATTTTGGGTTGGGTCATTTTACCTGCTCAGTAAAAATCCTTCACTCAAGTGAAATCTAAGGAGCAAGAGAGCGCCGATATCCTGTAGTCCCCACACGGACAGGTCTCGATTCAAGGGTAATTATTCCCGGGGGAGTGTTACAGTAATTGTAAGAATTTGAAGACGAACCCGTTTACAGTGCTAATCAAACCGGGCTGCACATAGTCGCCAGCTTTTCCTGGGATTCCTCCTTGTGAGCACCAAAGAATCCGTCACGCCACATCACAAGGAGTCAGAAGGCGTGAACGCCTCCAGTCTCTCAGGCAAGCCTGCCAAGTACGCCATTCTAACTTCACGCCCACGCTGACTGTACTCACCATGGCGATGTTCCAGCAGGTCCACCAGACGTGCTGACGGAGCAAATGTGTGAGATCAACTGCAGCTTTTTGGGCCACGAACTGAACTAGATAGAGGTTTCGGCGCAGGAAGCCGAGCTCACGGCCGTGAGCGGGATACCGCTTCGGATCTTTCAGATACCGGATTTCATTTGAAGCAGAACCGTTCAAGAATTTATTGAATCGCTCTAGATTTCAGAAGTAACGAGAACAGAACAGGTGATCAATAGAAAACTGGTTCCTTTTATTCATGAACATCTAGGCTTTGTGTTGAGGATCACGGAATCCAGACGAGTGTGAACAAATGATCTCAATACAGGGAGACGGCTCGAACCCGGGCCGAGGGGACCGGAGGGGAACTGCCTCTTCCACCCCGGCTGGTTTTACACACACATGAGCTGCAGCCTCTCCAAACAGAACCAGCTCATGTGTGGATAAACACTGGTCCAGAAGTTCTCACTGCTGTAGTGGAGCAGATGGTCGGAAAAAAAAAAACAGGGATTCCAACAGGCACACACGAGGAAAAATAAATAAATAAATAAATAAATAAAAAGATATAAAGTCTATATAAAGCTGAGGGACAGCTTTGTGTTCTCGTGTGCATGTCGGGATACCTGGTTATTTGTAGCATATAATAAAGTAGAATAGGTTCACGGACTGGCAGTCTCGTTCCGAGTGTTCCGAGTGCGGTACATGTCATTGATTCGAACAGTGGGAAGTGTTCCGCGGTTCTTTGGGTTCGGAACCGAAGCCCTGATGTCGCGGCGGTGTCGGCGGCGCTGTGATTGGTCCGATTTATTCTCTCGCGACACACACACAGCTCTGGAGTTTATTTTTATTATTAAGCTTCGGGGTTCCTGCAGAAATAAACACCACAGCTGGGACTGCATGAGTAAACATCAACAGCTGGATTATTATCGCGGTTTATTAAATCCATAAACATCTGGAGTGTCATCTTAACCCAGATGCCATTATTCGAAATTTAAAAATACATTTGTTAAATTGCATTTAAATTTAAATATAAAATATATATAAATAAATATATATATATATAAAATCTTGACTCGAATTTTCAGACCGTATTTGTGCATTATTGTTGAAAAAGCTCCTGGTTTAAATCTCACGCGCATGCTGATCACGAACCGGATTCAAGTTCCGAGCGTTTGGGTTTTGCTCACCTGAGAGAAGGACCTGATGCTCTCCTCCTTCGCTGGGTCCCTCTGGGCTTCAGGCTTCTGCACGGACCCGGGCTGGAACGAGATCTTCACCATGTTTGACTGTTGGCTTTCCGCGCGCGCGCTCACGACGCAGCCGATGCACCACAACGCTGAGATGCGCTTGATGTGAACCGCCGAACTGCGCGCGCACTTAAAGGGAATTCCCGACTTCCGGTGTGCTTCAAATTAAGAGTCGTCCAATCAGCGCAGGCCGCCTATAAATAACAGGATTTATAAATATCGGTTCCGTAGAACCAGAGCAAAGAAATCAGCTCAAGAAGTTTGAAAAGTCGACTCGGGAAGAGTTCTTAAAAAAAGGAATAGTTCAGGAAGAGTTCTTAAAAAAAGGAATAGTTCAGGAAGAGTTCTTAAAAAAGGAATAGTTCAGGAAGAGTTCTTAAAACATAACTTTTTAAACTTTTTACATAAACTTTTTAAAATAAGTTTTAAAAGCAAACTTTAACTTGTAAAGAACAAAAGAGTGTTCAAACTCTTAAACTGTGGAATTGTGCTCCTGGTTAATAAATTCTACGATTTGCCCAAATTCTGATCACTTTCTCATTCGATCATTCATTTTCTGAACCATTTAATCCTAAATAGAGTCGCAGGGAGGCTGGCACCCATCCCAGCCGACTCTGGGCAAGGCCAGGGTACACCGCAGACAACTTGCCAGACCATCGTAGGGCTCCTTTTCAAATCGGGGAATGCATTTAAATCACGGCGAGAATCTTCTCCCGTGGTCTAAAGATTTGTGCCAGTGCGTCTAAGTTCTTTAATTAAATATTTCAACTTATACAACTTTTGGCCAAAAAAATGAATGAGATCTTTCTGTACTTGAATTGTGCCCACCAGCTTCTGGGGATCACCTGACGTGGATTCTAACCTGAACCCTAAAACCGCACTTATTAAGATCCTTTTTACCTCAGCCATTCTTAATTGGGCCACTTTAAGATAGAAAATATCCACGAGTGCTGGACAAGGGCGGTTCTGTGTGGAGTTCGCAGGTTCCCCACATTCTGGTGTGGGTTTCCTATGGAACTCCAATTACCTTCCACAGTCCAAATACATGCCCATTAAGCTAATTGGCTGTGTAAATCGTCCCTAGGTGTGAGTGTGTTGCCTTGCAATGGCATGGCAGGCTGTTTAGGGTTTGCTGAGATATCCCCTAGTGGGATTCTATGGTGTGCCAGATGAATGCTCAATGAGAGAGAAACACAGAGCTACAGACAGGTCCATGTATCTAACACACCAATGTTCAGCATGTCCAAGCTCAGACTGTTGTTGGTTGGGTACTGCGGGTGGTGGACTATGTAATGCTGTTTTGGAAAAACAGTTTCTGAAAGGGTAGCATGCTACACTATCACCCAGAAGTTGAGGAAAGGTCACAAACCTACGACAGCTATAACTTCAAATTTTGCTCTTTTTTAAAATTAATAAATCTTGGGCGAGTTCTCTGGCACCTTAAAACCAGTGCTTTCGGGTAGGTGGGACTTGTGAATCCTGGAGGGCTTCTAACCTAGGAGAAGGCAAACTCTGATTTCAAACCTGGGCAGATGGGGCTCATTAACCCGGGAGGGTTGCCCATCTCGGAGAAGCACTCTGATTTCAAACCGGACCAGGGTATGTGTTTCAACTACTTCCAAGGGTGTGCTGGCAGCAGGACATCCTTGGTGCTCTGTGGCAGAAAAACCCCTAGGTCAATGGTGCATCACCAGATGACAAGCGGAGGAACCAGGTTTGGTCAACGGTTGGCGTCACAGGGCAAGTCAGGTGTCACTGAGGGGCAACCTCTATTTTGGCTAGGTCTGTGGCACCAGTTTGCACCACTTGGCATAAGACTTGGCGGTCCAGTGAGAAAGAACGGTAGGGGCACGACACCGCCTGGCTTAGCTACTGTGCAAGGCGCTGTGCTAGAAGAGAAGGTGGAGAGAAGCCCTGCAGCGATGGATTGACAGCGACGGCAGCAGCCCTAAGAGGTTGGAAGCTGCCAGTATGATATCTGCACGTAAGGCGGTTCACATGTGATGGTCGCAGCTCAACTGAAATTCTGGGTGACAGTGAGCTCAGGCAGCAGTGTGAACATCCAGTCTGCCCTATTTAGGGAAAGCACAGCCTGCCCTAAACTGGGGAGCCCCTAGAAAAGGTGGGGTATACAAAGCTTGCCTGGAATAACCTGGCTGGTTTACCACAACCAGCGGGACTTCACTACAGCGGTAGGAAGTATAAGAAAATGACTTTAAACATTGCGACATGAAATGTACGTACAATACTTGTCAACAGTAGAAGACCCGAAAGGCGTACTGCACTTATTGCAAAGGAATTAGAATGCTATAACATCGACATCACTGCCTTGCAAGAAACCAGGTTGCAAGGTCATGGTCAACTTCTTGAGGATAAGTTCACTTTTTTCTGGAGTGGGAGATCAGACGAAAGGCCTGAAGCTGGTGTTGCCCTTTCCATATCAAATCAAATTGTAAGCAAGATGGCATCCAATTGAAGAAACAGAAAGAATCATGAGTCTCCACACACTGACAGCTAATCAGCGGTATCTGATGGTCATCTCTGTATACGCTCCAACCATGATGTACACTGATGTAGAAAAAGACACATTGTGCCAAAGCTTGGCAGAAGTAGTGGACAAAGTACCCAAAGAAGACAAGCTGATTATTCTCGGTGACTTCAATGCTAGTGGGTTACGACCACATCACCTATGGAGGCACTATTGGGAAATTTGGTAAGGGTAAGAGAAACTCAAACGGTGAATTGCAGATGAACTTCTGTACTCAGTATGGACTGTGTATTACTAACACTTATTTCCACCAACCAGATAAGAACTGCTACACATGGATGCATCCAAGATCTAACCACTATCACCGGCTTGACTATGTTCTGACACAAAAACTCAGACTCAAGCTTTCTTTTCCTAGAAGGAAGACACCTGCAAATACACCAGCCAAGAAACTGGATTCCAAAAAGCTTCGAAGCATTGAGCAGCAAGGAAGACTGGCTGCAGCCATTTCAGCCACTCTGGATGGCAATAATATCGACAGTAATGATGTTGAAGAGCTATGGACCAGGCTGACAGAATCCACTTACTCTGCAGCTGAAGCTATACTAGGCCATCTGGTGAAGATATCACCTGAGTGGTTCCGAGAGAATGAGCCTTCTACAAGAAGAGCAGAAAGCATATAACAAACTCGTGCATCCCTCAAGATTTTAAGGATGCAGTCATAGTAACCATCTACAAGAAGAAGGAAATTAGAAGCGAATGTGGTAACCACCGTGGCATCTCCTTATTGTCAACAGCGGCTAAGATATTGGCCAAAATTATCCTAAATCGCATTAAGAAGATCTCCGAGGAGGAGGTGCTTTCAGAGAGCTAGTGTGGTTTCAGAGAAAACAAGTCAACTACAGATATGATCTTCATTCTTTGACAGCTCCAGGAAAAAGCTATCGAACAACACCAACCACTGTATGTGGTCTTTGTAGGTTTTTCGAAGGCCTTCGACACTGCGGATAGAGAGAAGCTTCCATGAAGGTATGCCTGGAAAGGTATCGATCGGTGGAAACATCAGTGATGCTTTTACCATCAATCATGGAGTAAAACAAGGTTGTGTTTTAACGCCGACTCTCCTCACATTATACCTAGCAGCGGTTTTAGAAACTATGGGGCACAAGACCAACAAAGGGGTTTACTTGAAGACCTGATCAGACGGCAAGCTCTTCAACTTTGGGAGACTGACAGCCTCCACAAAGACTAGAGAAATATGCGTGAGAGAACTACTTTGTGCTGATGATTCTGCTGTGGTTGTAACAAACGCACACGACATTCAAGAAATTGTGGACCGCTTCTACGAGGCATCCCACTTGTTTGGCCTTAAGATCGATCAATGTGTCCAAGACAGAACTACTCTATCAACCCCGACCAGATGGCTGGGGAGTATGCCTATGCCTGGATGTGCTGGTGAATGGGTCACCCTGTCAAGAACTGAACACGTCAGTTATCTTAGTACTGTGATTTCCAGTTCGAACTCATTTTACCAGAAGGTTGAACGGCGAATTCAAAAGGCCACCCAAGCCTTCGGGGCCCTATATAATCATCTGTGGTTGAGACATGACATCAAGAGAGAAGCCAAAGTTAAAGTATACAATGCCACAGTCCTACCAGTCCTACCTCTACTCAACAGAGTGCATAACTCTCTACCATAGATACATCAAACAGACACATTAATGGATCGTAACTATGAATTAACACAAACATTGCAGCCAGAGCTGCAGTAAAATAAAATAAAAAAAACAATTATTGGTAGGACGGGACGATGGCGTCGTGGTTCGAACATTCACCTCATAACAAGAGGGTCCTGAGATTGAGTGCCGGGCTCTGTGATGGCGGTTCTGTGAGGCGTTTCCGGGTGTATACAGTATATGGGGTTCCTCCCACCGTCCAAGGACATGCACATTAGGTTAATTGGCTGATCCAAATAACCCCTAGTTGTGCGTATGAATGGTTTTGTGTGTGCATTGCAATGGTCTGATGCGCTGTACAGTGTGTACCCCGCCTTTGTCCAGAATTGGCTGAAACAGACTCCGGCCTCCCCGCAACCACGAATGAATAATTTCCAGCTCTTACAGACTACAGTGAACAGTTCTACAGAGCAGAACTATAAAGAGCATCCTAATCCTAATTAGTGGGTGAGAGCAGAGTACACCCTGAACAGCCTGCCAGGCCATCGCAGGGCATGTTTTGAATGTGCATATTTATTGTTATTAATGTTATTTTTGATAATAATAATAATAATAATAATAATAATAATAGTATTCGTAGTAAGATAAATATTAATTTAATTGTGAGATATATTTAAAAAAAATACATAAATATATAGATGCTGAATGAATTTATATTGGGCTGAAAGCTGCACTGAGTCCAATGATTATTGTGCCTGCAGACTGGAGCTGAAGCGCACTGGGACTTTTAATTTGAAATACTCCTGAAATGGCTCTGCCTTCCGACGGTTATTTTAGGCTTTTACGATGAACGACGCACTCAGATTTGCATCAGCCTTCCGGAAGTCAAAAATAACCTGACATGGCATTCTACTTATATGGAATTCTTGTGATTGGTGACAGTTTTGACGGTGTGTGGGAATCCAGGATCCTTCATTATTCAGCTCCACACAAAACTCGAGGCTTATTCTCTGAGATGTCATACAGATTTCAGTGGACTTTGAGTTTAGTGGCATGTAATTATTAATAATAATAATAATAATACTACTAATAATAATGATAATAATAATAATAATAATAATAATAATAATAATGATAATATTAATAATAATAATGATAATAATAATAATGATAATAATAATAATATTAATAATAATAATAATAATAATAATAATAATAATAATAATAATAATAACAATAATAATAATGATAATAATAATAATAATAATGATAATATTAATAATAATAATAATGATAATAATAATGATAAAAATAATAATAATGATAATAATAATAATAATAATGATGATAATGATAATAATAATAATAATAATAATAATAATAATGTTAATAATAATAATAATAATAATGATAATAATAATAATAATAATAATAATAATAATGATGATAATAATAATAATAATAATGATAATAATATTCGGTTATTTCCCATGCAAAGCATTGTGTGTAAAGGAATCAGAACCAGAACCTAAACCAGGGTAGGATTCATTACAAGTACATCTCAGTACAACCCAAACAGGAAGCACAGCTGATCTCACTATATCTGATCCCAATCAGCACGTGATCTCATCCAAGATCACCTGGTCACAAGTTGTGATCCGATCCCACGTGATCTCATCTGCTCCATCATCAGCTGCCCACAGCCTCCAGCGCGTGGGATTCGGTTGTAAAGATGAGTCTGAACATCCTGATCATCAACTTTTCAAAGTACAATAAGTGTTTTTATCTCGTTAAGAGGATGTGTGGCTCTTCTCTGTAATGTATTTTCTTGCTGAGTGATTTTGGATTCTAACTGTTAATTCATCTGGAATCTGTAAGACGGAAGTGGTACCCAGGAGCGCTGGGTGGTCTCGGATGGACCACGTGGAAGTGGATTCAGGATAAATTAGCATATTTATAACACTTGTTAATCGTCAAGACACGCTGTTAGTCTGATGACGTCGGGATAACAGTTTATTACATCACAGCCTTTATAAATAGACTGTCCTCTAAAGCTGTGCAACTCGCACTCGAGACATGGAAACATACACGGAGTGTCCTGCAGGGGGTGACAGTTCCATTGTTTAGAAGGAAACGACAACAACTACAGTAATCATAATAATAATAATAATAATAATCATAATAATAATAATAATAAAGGCATGTGGTTAGCACATCCGCCTCACAGCAAAAAGGTCCTGGGTTCGATTCCCAGCTCAGGTGTTAGTTGCATGTTCTCCTCGTGCTTGTGCGGGTTTCCCCTGGTACTCCGGTTTCCTCACACAGTCCAGAAACATGCACAGTAGATTGATGTGCTGTTCCAAATCACCCTTTGTTGTGATTGTGAATGGTTGAGTGAGTTTTGTCCCTGCCATGGCCTGTTCAGGGTATACCAGAGTCGACTGAGGTGGGCGCCAGCCTCTCCGTGTCCCTAATTAGGATTAAGTGGTTCAGAAAATGAATGAATTTGAACAATTAATGATGATGATGATGATGATAATGATGATGGGGTTAGGTCAGCCCGAGAGACTGATATATATATATATATATATATATAAAATGATTGGCCAGGGTTCATAATCGTCTGAAGCAGTTAGAATGCTTGAGCCACAGATGACTCGGGATAAACCCGGGATAGTCGTGTGATTCTGGTTTATTCTGACCGCACATTCAGAAAGTCATTGATGTTTATCTTTTGAATTATTTCCAAACCTGTTTTAATTAAAATAAAAATATGATGATGATGATGGGTTGGCCCATGCTGTTCGACTCCTCCTCATTATGAGTAGAACTGAATTGTTGGTTGAGGTCTATAAGGCCCGTGTGATTGACCTGAGGGCTGATGTGGGACAGGGGGACCACTGGTTCTCCTCTTGTGCACGTTTTTGGGGTGGGGTGGTTTTGGAAGCAGAGACAAAGGCACTGCAGATGATTGGCTGCTTTTACCCGCGAGCTCTCCAGTTCTCACTCTCAGTCCGCTCTCCATTCACATGTAAATCAGGCTCCGTATAACCCCCCCCCCCGTCCGTCCGTCCGTCACCCAGTCTGGCACAATACTCGCCGTGCCACCTGGCGCCCGCCATCTGCCCTCCATTCAGGGGTCCTAACGGCTCTCCGGGCTTGTTCAGGTCTCTCTGTCTCCCCACCCGTCTCGGACTCTGTCTCTCTCTGCATGTCTGTCTCTCTCTCTCTGTCTCCCCACCCATCTCGGACTCAGTCTTTTTCTCTCTCTGTCTCTCTCTCTCTCTGTGTGTGTGTGTGTGTGTGTGTGTCTGTCTCTCTGTCTCCCCACCCATCTCTCTCTCTGTCTCTCTCTCTCTCTCTCTCTCTCTGTGTCTCTTTGTACCACCCCTCACTGACCCCCCCTCCCCCCTCCCGGCTGAAATATCGGGAAACACTGCAGCATGGCCCCTGCGCCCCCGCAATGGGAAGAGTGAGGTTGATTACTGCGGGATCGGAGGACACAGACAGGTACGGAGGGTTGTGCGCGCGATGTTCCCATCATGCCTCGGGATGCCGGTGATTGCAGCAGTGCTTTATGTTCCTGTGTTGCATGTGAGCAGATAAGAGAGCCGTTGGTGGAGAGATAGAGGCGCGCGCGCATTAACCAAAGTTTCCACGAGCTGCGCGTGTACTGAGTGACGAACAATCTGCAGGTTGCGTTCGTTACTTTTCCAACTGTGACCCTGACGCACGTGCTGACGGCTGGTTTTGTGCATCAGCGCCACGTGTAATGTCCGTTTGTGTGACCCTCAGGCGCAGATAAAGATGGAGAACGCTGAAGTGCTGGAGATGACCGTGAAGCACGTGGAAAGGATTGTCCAGTACAGAGCCAAAGGTGAGTGAGATGTGAGCACGGAGCAGGCACCAGCCAGTGCAGGTCGGGTCTGAGATCAGAACCTAACACGGATCAAGCTTGAGATGAAACCTGTTGTATGTTTGCGTTGATTTCAGAAGCTGACAGCGAGCGCGTCACCGCCGGTTATATCCACTGCATGCGTGAAGTGCACACGTTCATCTCCGGCTGTCCCGGGATCGAGTCCACCACCGTCGCGGACCTTCTCAACCATCTCTTGGAGTGCATGCCTCTGAACGATGAGGATCATTTCCAGGATCTGCTCTCTGATTTGCTGGGAGCCCGTGGGAACGGCGGGACGTGGCCAGGCGAGAGGATGAACGCCGTGTTGTCCCCGCGCGATGGGAGTGGCACCGGTACATCTTGCAGTCTCTCCGCTTCCCCTCCCGGCACACCGAGTGACCATCTGTGCTCGGACCTTGACCAGAACGGCACCGAGCAGAATCACGTGGACAGCAGGGAACCTCAGAATAATCAGCCCACTGTGTTCTACCCAACAAGGGTATGGAGGCCCTGGTAGACCTGGACACATCCCTTCAACAAAGCAGGGACATGCCTGCAGCAGCCACGTCATGGTGTAATTCAGAAGGACTGGACGTGTCTCTGGGGAGTTCTGAAAAGCTCTTCCTGTCCCCAAACAACGCTGCAACCCCAGCGTCTCTGCAGCTTCTCGAAATGCTTCCAGTAAGACCCGCTTCAGATGAGGACCTCCAGGAAGTGCATATCTGCATCTCATCAGTGGACACAAACTGTGTAAATATTCGCTTGTAGTAGATACAGTGAGGATTGATTTGGTTTTTCTCACAGAATTGATTACAGTATTCGGTTGTAGTGTGGAATCGATGATTGTATATTTATTTTACGGGGCAGCGCGGTGCTGTAGTGGTCCACCTCAGCGCAAGAAGGTCCTGGGTTCAATTCCCAGCTCGAGCGTTTCGATGTGGGGTTTGCATGTTCTCCCCTTTGCGTGGGTTTCCTCCGGGTGCTCCGGTTTCCTCCCACAGTCCAAAAACCTGTTTTAAATCTCCCTTACTTGTGAGTGTAAATAGGTGTGTGAGTGTTGGCCCTGCGATGGCCTGGCAAGGGTCGGCTGAAGTGGACACCCGAGACTCGAATTATCGTTCAGCGGCTAAGAAAATGAATGATGCTCATTTGCTAGAGAAGTGTGTATCTGATTCAGTATCAAAGCAGAAACGTAACAGACTTGAGGTTGCTGGAATTAAACTTCACCAAACACCAGCAGCAGCTGCAGCAGCTGCAGAACTTCCTTCGACTGAAAAAACGTCACAGTTGAAATCAGCAGGGCTGAAGATCGGCACAGAAGGAATTGTTCCCATGCAGAAGGGAGCTGGGCGCGTTCTCACCTTCAGTGGTCGGGAGGAGACCGCGCACCCCCTGGAAGCTCTTTAATTGGAGCTCAGTCATTGGACAGAATCAGCTGTGATTCTTGCAGAGCCTTTTGGACTTTGAAGGGCTCATACATTATAAAGTGCTGGCGTTTACATAGTACAGATTTCAAACAAATAAAAGTGACATTGGGTTCGAGATCCACTCAACGGCGGCTGCAGTACAATTTAAAGAGGCGTTTTATAAGGG
>CM045743.1:903341-928341 GCA_024760905.1 Plotosus lineatus
CAACACCCCAGCCCAGTCCACCCAGTCCACCAACACCCCAGCCCAGTCCACCCAGTCCACTAACACCCCAGCCCAGTACACCCAGTCCACTAACACCCCAGCCCAGTCCACCCAGTCCACTAACACCCCAGCCCAGTACACCCAGGCCACTAACACCCCAGCCCAGTACACCCAGTCCACCAACACCCCAGCCCAGTCCACCCAGTCCACCAACACCCCAGCCCAGTCCACCCAGTCCACTAACACCCCAGCCCAGTACACCCAGTCCACTAACACCCCAGCCCAGTACACCCAGTCCACTAACACCCCAGCCCAGTACACCCAGTCCACTAACACCCCAGCCCAGTACACCCAGTCCACTAACACCCCAGCCCAGTACACCCAGTCCACTAACACCCCAGCCCAGTCCACCCAGTCCACTAACACCCCAGCCCAGTACACCCAGTCCACTAACACCCCAGCCCAGTACACCCAGTCCACTAACACCCCAGCACAGTACACCCAGTCCACTAACACCCCAGCCCAGTACACCCAGTCCACTAACATCCCAGCCCAGTACACCCAGTCCACTAACACCCCAGCCCAGTACACCCAGTCCACTAACACCCCAGCCCAGTACACCCAGTCCACTAACACCCCAGCCCAGTACACCCAGTCCACTAACACCCCAGCCCAGTACACCCAGTCCACTAACACCCCAGCCCAGTACACCCAGTCCACTAACACCCCAGCCCAGTACACCCAGTCCACTAACACCCCAGCCCAGTACACCCAGTCCACCAACACCCCAGCCCAGTACACCCAGTCCACTAACACCCCAGCCCAGTACACCCAGTCCACTAACACCCCAGCCCAGTACACCCAGTCCACTAACACCCCAGCCCACTACACCCAGTCCACTAACACCCCAGCCCAGTACACCCAGTCCACTAACACCCCAGCCCAGTACACCCAGTCCACTAACACCCCAGCCCAGTACACCCAGTCCACTAACACCCCAGCCCAGTACACCCAGTCCACTAACACCCCAGCCCAGTACACCCAGTCCACTAACACCCCAGCCCAGTACACCCAGTCCACTAACACCCCAGCCCCGTACACCCAGTCCACTAACACCCCAGCCCAGTACACCCAGTCCACTAACCCCCCAGCCCAGTACACCCAGTCCACTAACACCCCAGCCCAGTACACCCAGTCCACCAACACCCCAGCCCAGTACACCCAGTCCACTAACACCCCAGCCCAGTACACCCAGTCCACTAACACCCCAGTTCAGTACACCCAGTCCACTAACACCCCAGCCCAGTACACCCAGTCCACTAACACCCCAGCCCAGTACACCCAGTCCACTAACACCCCAGCCAGTACACCCAGTCCACTAACACCCCAGCCCAGTACACCCAGTCCACTAACACCCCAGCCCAGTACCCCCAGTCCACTAACACCCCAGCCCAGTACACCCAGTCCACTAACACCCCAGCCCAGTACACCCAGTCCACTAACACCCCAGCCCAGTCCACCCAGTCCACTAACACCCCAGCCCAGTACACCCAGTCCACTAACAACCCCAGCCCAGTACACCCAGCCCACTAACACCCCCGCCCAGTCCACCCAGTCCACTAACACCCCAGCCCAGTCCACCCAGTCCACTAACACCCCAGCCCAGTCCACCCAGTCCACTAACACCCCAGCCCAGTCCACCCAGTCCACTAACACCCCAGCCCAGTCCACCCAGTCCACTAACACCCCAGCCCAGTACACCCAGGCCACTAACACCCCAGCCCAGTACACCCAGTCCACTAACACCCCAGCCCAGTCCACCCAGTCCACTAACACCCCAGCCCAGTCCACCCAGTCCACTAACACCCCAGCCCAGTACACCCAGTCCACTAACACCCCAGCCCAGTCCACCCAGTCCACTAACACCCCAGCCCAGTACACCCAGTCCACTAACACCCCAGCCCAGCACACCCAGACCACTAACACCCCAGCCCAGTGCACCCAGTCCACCAACACCCCAGCCCAGTCCTCCCAGTCCAGTTACACCCCAGCCCAGTACACCCAGTCCACTAACACCCCAGCCCAGTACACCCAGTCCACTAACACCCCAGCCCAGTACACCCAGTCCACTAACACCCCAGCCCAGTACACCCAGTCCACTAACACCCCAGTTCAGTACACCCAGTCCACTAACACCCCAGCCCAGTCCACCCAGTCCACTAACACCCCAGCCCAGTCCACCCAGTCCACTAACACCCCAGCCCAGTACACCCAGTCCACTAACACCCCAGCCCAGTCCACCCAGTCCACTAACACCCCAGCTCAGTCCACCCAGTCCACTAACACCCCAGCCCAGTCCACCCAGTCCACTAACACCCCAGCCCAGTCCACCCAGTCCACTAACACCCCAGCCCAGTACACCCAGTCCACTAACACCCCAGCCCAGTCCACCCAGTCCACTAACACCCCAGCCCAGTCCACCCAGTCCACTAACACCCCAGCCCAGTCCACCCAGTCCACTAACACCCCAGCCCAGTCCACCCAGTCCACTAACACCCCAGCCCAGTACACCCAGTCCACTAACACCCCAGCCCAGTACACCCAGTCCACTAACACCCCAGCCCAGTACACCCAGTCCACTAACACCCCAGCCCAGTACACCCAGTCCACTAACACCCCACCCCAGTCCACCCACTCCACTAACACCCCAGCCCAGTCCACCCAGTCCACTAACACCCCCGCCCAGTACACCCAGTCCACTAACACCCCAGCCCAGTACACCCAGTCCACTAACACCCCAGCCCAGTTCACCCAGAGACCTGTTACAACAATTAATATAACGATAACTGTTATAACAATAACAGCTGTAATTGGCTGAAGGTGTGAACACACACACACAAACTCGCTCTCTGACACTCTCTCTCTCTCTCTCTCTCACACACACACACACACACACACACACACACACACACGTTCATTAACTTTATTGTGATTATTTTTTAAAATGCAATTTACACAGTAAAAATGGTAAAAAAAAAATAAAATATAACCATCAAAACTTCAATGAAGACTCAAACATTTTTTTCTGAAAAATACAATTTTATTTTTATAAGAAAAAACTATATGATATAATAACATCGAAGAGAAAATTCTTTCCTGTATGAGCAACAATTCAATAATTTTTTCATTGTGCAACCTCTCCAACTGCCCTCACCCCCACCCCCCAAAAATAAGATATAAATAAAAATACGAGTGGGATCTGGGGCAGTCCGCATCCTGAACGGTGATGCGCTCCTTCAGTCGAAAGATACTCAAAAAAAACAAAAGTATAAATTACAAACTATCAGCTAAACCTTGAAATATTTCACTGTCACTCAGTCCAGAAAGCGGTTTGTACATGTCCAGTGTCACGACTTATCCGGTACTTCTAAACCCTCCGCAGGTCGGATTCCCGGGAAATGGGCCCTCGCACCACGGGCCGGCCGTGAGCGGATCTCTCTGTAAAATCGTCCTCTGTACTCACAGACACATCATTTCTGATTCATCACACTTCGACTGCGAGAGTCGCGGCGCGGGGAAGAAGCTGGCCGGATTCCTCTGGATGTGTGGTAGTGTTCTGGACGATGAGAAAATTCATCGAATCTTACAGTCTCTTTCAGCAGAAACACTGACGTCATGAGATTGCACGCAAGTCATTGAGGTATTCAAGAAAATTTGAATGGTGAAATAATGGAACACAAAATATGACCTCAGTAGAATAAATATCGCGATATGCACATAAATATCAAAGAAACGTTTATACAAATTCACCAAACAAACAGCTTTTCAGTCACAATGACCTTCAGTACCTCAGAATCTAGGAATTTCACTGACATGCGAAAACACACACACACACACACGAGAACACACACACACACACACAGACATGAGCACACACACATGCACACACACACACACACACATGCACACTCATGCACACACACACACACACACGAGAACACACACACACACACACACACACACACACGAGAACACACACACACACACACACACACACACAGACATGAGCACACAGACATGCACACACACACACACACACAAACACACACATGCACACTCGCGCGCACACACACACGCACACACACACGAGAACACACACACACACACAGACATGAGCACACACACATGCACACACACACACACACACACACACATGCACACTCGCGCGCGCGCTCACACCCACACACACACACACACACACACGAACACACACAGACATGAGCACACACACATGCACACACACACACACACACACATGAGAACACACACACACACACACACAGACATGAGCACACACACGCACGCACGCACGCACGCACGCACGCACACACGCACACACACACACACACACACACACGCACACACACACACACTTAAGAGAACTCCATACACCATCCCGAAACAAATGCTTGTTCATTCATTTTCTGAACCATTTCATTCTCATTAAGGTTGCAGGCTGGCTGGCGCCCATCTCAGCCAACTCTGGGCGAGGGCAGAGTACACTCTGAACAGCTCGCCAGGCCATCACAGGGCACAAAAGCAATGACCATAACATAAAAAATATATAAAGAATAAGATTATAATCATATTTTTACATATGCACCAGATCAGCAACGTGTGTGTGTGTGTGTGTGTGTGTGTGTGTGTGTGTGGGTGTGTACAGGCTCTTCATTGTGTCTGGTCACGTGTGTGGGTTGTGACATCACTGGCTTCAGATTCCCCCATGTGCAGATCTGGGAGCTCGTCCTCAACCATCGTCTCTGTGACTCCTTTACAGCCAACACATGCCTTTAACATCCAAGAAACACACACACACACACACACACACACACACACACACACACACACACACACACGCGCGGGGTTGGCTCAGATGCACCAGCACACTTTCAGAGGTAACAGAATATATACACAACATACTTATTTCATCAGCTCATGTGTATCAGACCATGCAGATCCAGGTTGATCTTCAGCTAATGTTCTCATCGCAAAACATCAGAATGAAGAACAAGCGTGATCTCTGTAACATCTCTGAGCCCATCATGAGTGGACCACGGAGACGATCCGAACAGGACCATTATTAGAAGAAAAACCATCGGGTCCTCAGCAGTCCAGTTTGAGCGGGTCTGTGCTGCTGACCGTCTCAGACTCTTTTTGCTGGCCGACAGAAGTGGAACGTGTGCGTCGGCAGCTGATGCTTTTGAATTTATTCGATTCACTTGAATAAGTCTGGCCGCTTCACTTCACTCTACCCTCGGAACCGCTGCTCTGCCTGTAAACTCTCCAGATCACCGTGTGGGTGATCTCCGGCCCTGGCTGGTTCTATCCTACCATGCTGGGACTCAGTCAGATCACACATTTCCCTCATTCTGATGTGTGACGTGAACAATGATGGAAACACTTGAGCCGTGTGATTGCGCTGTGATTGGACGATGAGATAGCTGCCTGCATCTGCAGGTTTACAGGTGTTCCTAATAAAGTGACAATAAGTGTGGCCTGGGAAGCTGAGCAGGCTTATGAGATGAAAAGTTTATACGTATGTGAGACGCTCCACCGAAAGTAGGCGCTTGTCGCACAGACCACTTCTGAGATAAAGGCCAGAAAAGTAAAAATGGATTTTTGCATAAACTAGTAAAACAAGTGTTGAACTATCACTTGCTGAAGTGAAATCAACTAAAACTCACTCAAAATATCTTTTTTCCAACTTTATGACGACTACCCAAAACAGCAGCAAACTTACTGGTTTCGTTGCAATTATTCATCGAATTCGGGACAAGACACTATAATCCATCAACCAGAAGAACGGCCGTGAAGTCGTCTCTCCATTTTGGATACTGTTCTGATATTAAAATGCCGTTTCAGTGAATAAAATAAAGGTGAGAAAGACGATATGCTCGTAAACAAGCCAGGCTAGTTGCTAAGCAAGATCTGAAACGAGCACACTGATTGGTCAGCTCGGGCTTGCACATGCGCAGTGCCTGTCACACGTTAACTTCCGGTTGACTTCCTGCTTCTGGTTTACTACATGCGGAACTTATCTCCGACTTTCTCTTCAATAACACTCATCATCATCATCATCATCATCATCTTCTTCCGCTTAGTCCAGGGTTGGGTCGCGGGGGCAGCAACCTTAGCAAAAAGGTCCAGACATCCCTCTCCCGAGCTACTTCCTCCAACTCTCCCGGGGGGACACCGAGGCGGTCCCAGACAAGCCGAGAGACATAGTCCCTCCAGCGTGTTCTAGGTCGACCCCGGGGTCTCTTCACGGTTGGACATGCCCGAAACACCACACCAGGGAGGCGTCCGGGGGGGCATTCTGACCAGATGCCCGAGCCACCTCAACTGGCCCCTCTCAATGCGGAGGAGCAGCGGATCTACTCCGAGCTCTCCCCGGATGGCGGAGCTTCTCAACCTATCTCTAAGGGAGAACCCCGCCACCCGGCGAAGAAAGCTCATTTCAGCCGCTTGTATCCGTGATCTTGTTCTTTCGGTCATTACCCAAAGCTCGTGACCATAGGTGAGGGTTGGAACGTAGATCGACTGGTAAATTGAGAGCTTCGCCTTGCGGCTCAGCTCCTTTTTCACCACAACGGACCGGTACAGGCACCGCTTAACAGCAGAGGCTGCAGCGATCCGTCTGTCGATCTCTCGCTCCATCCTTCCCTCACTCGTGAACAAGACCCCAAGATACTTAAACTCCTCCACTTGGGGCAGGACCTCATTCCCGACCCGGAGGGTGCATTCCACCATTGTCCGACTGAGAACCATGGCCTCGGAGTTGGAGGTACTGATCTTCATCCCGGCTGCTTCGCACTCAGCTGCGAATCGCTCCAATGAGAGCTGGAGGGCCCGACTTGATGAAGCCAAAAGGACAACATCATCCGCAAAAAGCAGAGACGATATCCGATGGCCACCAAACCAGAACCCCTCATCGCCTCGACTGCGCCTAGAAATTCTGTCCATAAAAATTATGAACAGAATCGGTGACAAAGGGCAGCCTTGGCGGACTCCAACTCCCACTGGAAACGAATCCGACCTGCTGTTACCAATACGGACCAAACTCTGGCTCCGGTGATACAGCGACCGAATCGCCAGAGCAACGGATCCGAACGCCCGTATTCTCGAGCACGCCCCACAACATCTTTCCAGGGACACGGTCGAAAGCCTTCTCCAAATCCACAAAGCACATGTGGACAGATTGGGGAAACTCGCATGGCGCGTGCAGAATGGTGTGGAGGGTATAGAGTTGGTCAAGAGTGCTGGGGGGAGGACGAAAACCACATTGTTCCTCCTGAATCCGAGGTTCGACTATCGGTCGGATCCTCCTCTCTAGTACCCCTGGATAGACTTTCCCAGTTAGGCTGAGGAGTGTAATTCCCGATAATTGGAACACACCCTCCGGTCCCCCTTCTTAAAAATTGGGACCACCACCCCAGTTTGCCAATCCAGAGGTACAGCCCCGATGACCACGCGATGTTGCAGAGACGTGTCAACCAAGACAGTCCTACAACATCCAGAGCCCTGAGATATTCCGGGCGGATCTCGTCCAACCCCGAGCTCGACCACCGAGGAGCTTTTGACAACCTCAGTGACCTCCACTCCAGTGATGGGCGGACCCTCACCCGAACCCCAGGGTCTTCCTCTTCCACGGAGGGCGTGTTGGTGGGATTGAGAAGGTCCTCAAAGTATTCCCTCCACCTCTCAACAACATCCCCAGTCAAGGTAAGCAGCTCCCCACCTCCACCGTAAACAGTGTTTGTGAAGAACTGCTTCCCTCCTGAGGCGTCGGATGGTGGCCCAGAACCTTTTGAGGCCAACCGATAATCACTCTCCAGGCCCTCACCGAACTCCTCCCACGCCCGAGATTTTGCATCTGCGACAGCCTCGGCTGCAGCACGTTTGGCCTGCCGGGTACCCGTTTGCTGCCTCAGGAGTCCCACAGGCTAATAAAACCCGATAGGCCTCCTTCTTCAGCTGGACGGCCCCTTCACCGCAGGTGTCCACCACCGGTTCGGGATTACCGCCACGACAAGCACCGGCGACCTTACGGCCACAGCTATGGGCTGCCGCCTCAGCAATGGAGGCACGAAACATGGCCCATTCGGATTCCATGTCCCCGCCTCCTCCGAACGTGGTTGTAGCTCTGCCGGAGGTGGGAGTTAAAGGCCTCTCGGACAGGGGCTCCGCCAAACGTTCCCAGCAGACCCTGATTACACGCTTGGGCCTGCCAGGTCTGGAAGGCAACCTCCCACACCACCGAAGCCAACTCACCACCAGGTAGTGATCGGTAGACAGCTCAGCTCCTCTCTTCACCCGAGTGTCCAGAACATATGGTCGCAAGTCCGATGACACGACTACAAAGTCAATCATCGAACTGCGACCTAGGGTGTCCTGGTGCCAAGTGCACTTATGGACACCCTTATGTTCGAACATGGTGTTCGTGATAGACAAACTATGACGAGCACAGAAGTCCAACAACGACACACCATTCGGATTCAGACTGGAGAGGCCGTACCTACCGATCACACCCTTCCAGGTCACACTATCGTTGCCCACATGGGTGTTGAAGTCTCCCAAGACAACTCAATAACACTCATTAAGTTTATTTATAAGATTGTGAATACACGTCATTTCTGGAAAAGGAGAGTGAAATGTCATCTGTGATGTCCAGCAGCATCAGCATAGATGTTCAATTCCACGCTGGAATTCGGCTTTGAAGATGCCGGAATGCTTGGCGTTCTTGAAGATTATTTCGCCGGTGAGTATTTTTCTCTGCATGCAAAATTTGATTATGGAATTTTTTTGAGTATTTGATTTATGTGTAATCTTGTCTGGACTGGACATGCTGGATCGTGGGTGGTTCAGTTTTGTACGAAAATTGGTCAAGACCTGAAAAATACTTAAATGTTTCATTCCTTTTACATACGAACAAACTGATGATGATGATGATGATGATGAGGATGATGCCAGCTGTGTTGATGAAGATTTTGATGTTGATGTAGAAGAGGCATGTGTTAATAAAAGTGTGATGACTGGTGTTTGTGAGGAAGATGTGATTTTATCTGCTGAGCAGGATATTGATGAAGATGATGATGCTGTGAGTACAGCGTTGATGAAGATTACTTATATAAAGAGATCAGAGAGTTTTGTTATATAGTTTTCTTATTTATAGTTTTCTTAATTTCAGTGTGATTGAACCCGACAGTGTTTTTTTTTCAATCAGTATCATTTGAAGGCATTTGAACCTTTTATATAATGGTCAAAGAGATACATCCTGATCTTATTGGAATAAACAGAAATGAAGAAAAATACTTGTTTTTTGTGAATTTTTGGGGCTTACCACAGTGACGGATGGATTTAAAAAGGGCATGTTGGATTAAAATGAGGATGATTTATCTTATCAGCTCTTCCTAAAACTCTTCCTAGACATGTTTTCTAAAAGTTTATATGGCTGAGGTGCATAAAAATGTTTGGTTGCTACAGACTAATGATCATGGAAGTGCAATCTTTGTGCTCATTTTTCTCTAAAACTTCTTTTGAAATTTATAGTTGAATGCTGACACAAGAAATGGCATAGCTCGCTCAGTTTTCAAGGTATTGACAAACTTTTTGCTGCATTTTGCAGTGTTGTGTCTCCTCTATCTGACTGTAAAAATCTCACTTTTCATTTTTTGGACATAAGAGCCTACTTTCAGTGGAGTGGCTCACACATTATTAAAACGTAAATCATGATGATCCAGTAATGAGTGTCTGAGCTCAGCTAATTTTCACCTGTAATCATTCATTCATTCATTCATTCATTCATTTTCTCAACCGTTTAATCCTAATTAGGGTCGCGGGGAAGCTTGGTGTTAAATCAGCCGACTCGGGGGGGTGGGGGATGGGGGAGAAGCACACCCCATACGACTCGCCAGGCCACTGCAGGGCAGAAACAAGCCGATGGCATTGCAGCTTTTTACAAAAATCAGCAATGGATCTTTTACATGAACCTCACAACATAGACAGTGAGAGACACGGCCGGCCTTGAATAACCCAGTTAGTGCACTGTGGGGACAAAGACAACCTTGTGGAGAATGGAACTCGAACTCCAACCTTTGGATCCAGCAGCCTACACCACGAGGCCACCACTGCCCCCACCTGTAAGCAGTAAACCTTAATCAGGACTACATGCACTCCAGAGTATCAGAACCAGAATATACCTGGAATATTTGTTGACGCACGTGTCATGGCTACCTCACAAGTGCCAGCGTTCTGCCCTCTGAGCATGACATCAGAAATTGACATCACGCGTGTGTGAGGTACATATCGACTGAAATTAGAAACCAAACTTCCTAACTGTGATCATTTCTCATTCTTCACCAGGTGGAAAACACACACGGATAGTCTGCACACCACTCGTGCTCCAGCAGCAACCGGATCCCCCGCCCCTCAGGGCCACATTACAAAGTATACGGACAATGAGGTCAATATTACGAGATAATTAAAAGTGATGATTTGAAGAGTAATGTTCAGAGTAGATAATTTTTTTCATTTTCATATACTATACTAGCCCTTTGATGGCCTGGCGAGCAGAGTCGGTTGAAATGAACACAAGTCTCCTTGCAACTCAAATAAGGATTAAGCAGTTCAGAAATTGATTGAATGAAGGATTTACTGTATTAATCCATTATTGCCTCTGGAGTGAACCCATCCAAGGTGAGCAAACACACACACACACACACACACACACACACACACACACACACACGGAGCAGTGGGCTTCCACACACACAAACACACACACACACACACACACACACACACACACACACACACACACACACAGGGAGCAGTGGGCTGCCACACACACACACACACACACACACACACACACACACACAGGGAGCAGTGGGCTGCTACACACACACACACACAGAGCAGTGGGCTGCTACACACACACACACTCACACACACACACACACACACAGAGCAGTGGGCTGCCACCACACACACACACACACACACACACACACACACACAGCAGTGGGCTGCCACACACACACACACACACACACACACACAGGGAGCAGTGGGCTGCCACACACACACACACACACACACACACACACACACACACACACAGGAGCAGTGGGCTGTTACCCCCACACACACACACAGGGAGCATTGGGCTGTTACCCCCCCCACACACACACACACAGTGAGCAGTGGGCTGCCACACACACACACACCCCACACACACACACACAGGGAGCAGTGGGCTGCCACACACACACTGTTAGGTTAGGTGTCTTGCTCAAGGGCACTTCAGCCATTTATGAAGAGGAAGGGAAGACGCAACACGACCACATTTTTCCTGATGGTTTAGGAATCAAACCAGCAACCTTTTGGTCCCACTTCTCTAACCTACAGGCCAAATTGTAGTGTCAGCTGTGGTTGCTCATTCACCAAAGCCATATTAATCAAATGTTTCAAGGTATTAAATTAACTGAGATGTGGCACAACGTGGTACCTGAGACTGAGGCGGAGCTTAATAGAGATCTCGGCTGATAGGTGTACAAAGTTAGTGTTATAAGAATAGCACAGCCATCAGTGTGTTTCTGCCCTGCGATGGCCTAGCGAACTGTCCAGGGTGTACTCTGCCCTCCTGCGCCATCCTCGCCACAACCCTAATTAGGATTAAGCGGTTCAGAAAATGAACGAGTGAATGTTATAACAGAGAATAAAGCAGTTTTGTTTTTATAATACATAGTTTAGAACAGATAAACATGTAACAGATACAACAGAGCAGTTATTTTATAAGAGAATACAGTATATAATCGAATAGATATTTTATACTAGCGTATATAATCCAGTAGATATTTTTTGTAATAGTTTTATTTAAACTTGTGTATGAAATTCTTTACCTATATCATCATTTGAGACATACCACGGCACTATGAGAAAACATCATCATTAAGAGTTAACTTGTTTACCTGTTTACTTGTGAGAAGTGGTTTACATTAATAAGTCTGGTTAAAAACAGTGTCTGCTCATTGGTTGGTTTTTGGCCGAGCTGTAAATTGCCCCTTCTGGTGGTGTGCAGTGTATTTTTTTCTTTGTGCTCACCTCGAGGTTAATGGCTTTGGGTAGACCTCCTGCTCTCACCCAGGGGTGAACCTCGGCTAGCTCCCTCTTCTGCTCCTCGGAGAACCGTGGCTGACTCTTCTGCATCTTCCTCAGTTTCTCCCTGTCATCCCACAGCACTTGCTGAATATCACTGAAAAAATTAACACAGATGCAAAAATTCACCAAGGTGCATCGATATTGTATTTCAAAATCCGAGCCATCATTCAAACACAGAAACCTGTTCACACTAAACGAGGACGAGCAGCCGGTTATTGTTTTTAAATCTAAAAGCATGTGGTTGTGTCTCTCAACACCAAAGAGATGATCTCATGCAACGGGTTAAACTCGGTGAGAATCTGATCATTTCAAATAAAATATCAAATAAAAATTCAAATAATTTCAAAAGCAATTACACTCCTCATTAAAGACTCATATCTCTGAAACGCATCAAACGTGTTGATTTCATCTTATCATTAAAGTGTTGATGGTAACTCGCTGTGCTGTGAAGGGCAGACTTTACCAGCGATGTGTGATCAGCCTTTCATGTTCACAGGAAGTTACAGTGTAGAGAAGGGGAAGTGGTGGCCTGGTGGTATAGGGCGCTGGATCGCTGATCCTAAGGTTGGGGGTTCAAATCCCACACTACACAAGGTTGTCACTGCCCCCCCCCCCAGTGCACTAACTGGGTTATCAAAGGCGGGCCATGTCTCTCACTGTCTATGGTGAGAGGTTCATGTAAAAGAACCATTGCTGACTTTCGTAAAGAGGAGCACACACACACACAATATACACATCACAGCGTTCATGTTGAGAACACAGCAGAGGTAGCATGTTGGACATGTGACTGTTGAGAGACAGCCTGGGGGAAGAAGATGTTCCAGAACCTGGTGGTGCTGATTCTGATGCTCCAGAGCCTTTTGCATCCATGAGAGGGGTGTGTAGAGTCTTTAGTTAATGCGGAGGGCTTGAGCACATAGCATGAGGATGGTGTCACAGAAGGACTGGGAGTCCTCCTGATGATTCTCTCAGCTGTTGCCACGGTGCGTTTCAGGCGATCGTGGGCACCTGCAGCTCCCAAACAACACAGTGAGACAGTTTGTTGGCACACTCTCCACAGCACCTCTATAGAAGGTGGTGATGAGTGGTGGAAGGCTGGCCTGTTTCAATCTCCACATGAAATGGAGATGCTGTCGAGTCTTCTTCACCACAGAGCTGGTGTTTTTGGACCATATGAGGTCACCTTAACTGACCACACCAAGGAGCTTGGTGACTGATTTCTACTCCCGAGCCATTTAGAGCAGAGGATCATGAATAGCAGGTCTTCTTCTCAAGTCCACCATTATCTCCTTGGTTTCGTCTACATTCAGTGACAGGTTGTTAGTCTTACACCAGCTCAGCAGTCTTTCTACTTCCCCTCTGCACAGTGCCTCATGGTTGTTAATGAAGCTGACAATGATTGTGTCATCGGCGAATTTAACAATGAGGCTGGATTCTGAGCTTACCATGCAGTCTTGGGTGAACAGCAGCAGACTGAGCACACATCCCTGGGGGGCACCTGTATTCAGACTGAGGGAGCCTGATGTCATGTTGCCGATGTGCACTGACCTGCAGTCTTTCTGTCAGGAAGCCCAGAATCCAGTTGCAAGTGAAGATGCTGATGCCAATTCCTGATTTGTTTTCGAGCTCCGAGATATGTTGAAGATGTCAGGGAGCACATCTGACAGCTGCTCTGCACAGTGCCTGAGCATTCTCCCTGTGTGCTCGCAGCTTTCCATGGGTTGACTCTGGATAAGACTAAGCAGAGTGCTTGCTCCTCCACAGCCGGTGTTCATTTCTGAAGCTGTGTGTTGTCCAGACTATGCAAAGTCTGTCTGGGAGGTGGACATCTCTGTTGTAAGTCAGTAAAGGGATTCTGAAGGCCGTCATGGCCCGGATGCCGTGTCACATGTGCCTCAGATCCTTGGTGGATCCATGGACTTTGAAAAACTGTCAAAATCTTGTTCCAAGTCATGTTCCATGCCTATGGTGCTCTGCTCAAAAGCTCCACTAATATGTTTTGCATAAAGGAGAAAACCGAGTTGACAGTAGTTTCAAAGATACAGCACGATGAGATGGAATCGTTTGTCCTTGTTCTTTTTGTTGGTGAGTATAACACCTTAATCGATTGAATGATTACATGGCAAATTGTACCAAATTGCTGGTCACCTATGGGAGCCTGTAGCATCACATACCTCAAAGCAGAATAAGGAACACATCACTGTCAATAAAGACATTTCTGATTGAATATGGGAATACAGGAGATAAATAATTATCTCATTCTCTGATCAGTTTGCCTGCTTACAATGAAATTATGATATGATTTAATATATTATAATAATATAAATACTAGTATATAATACAGTGGTGGTCTAGTGGTGTAGGGCGCTGGATCGCTGATCCAAAGGTTGGGGGTTCGAGTCCCACTCTCCACAGGGTTGTCACTGCCCCCCCCCCCAGTGCACTAACTGGGTTATCAAAGGTGGGCCATGTCCCTCACTGTCTATGGTGAGAGGTTGATGTAAAAGAACCATTGCTGACTTTCGTAAAGAGGAGCTGCAAAGTCGTCAGCGTGTTTCTGTCCCTTGCTAAAGGGTTGTGACAGGAAGGGCATCCGACGTAAAAACCTCTGCCAAATCAAATGTGCGAATCAGATGATTCGCTGTGGCGACTCCCGAGTAAAAGGGAAAAAGCCGAAAGGAAGACAGACAGAAATACTAGTATATAATAGGTCAGTAGCCTCCCTGTTGATAAGGTGCTACATAACTAATCCCAAGGTCGAGGGTTCAAGTCCCACTATCACTAGATTGTCACTGTCCCCCCAATGCACTGACTGGGTTATGTCTTTCGCTGTCTATGGTGGAGGTCCATGCTAAAGAATCATTGCTGACTTTTGTAAAGAGGAGCTGCATAGGTGTACTCTACCCTCGCAGAGTCCGCTGAGATGGGCACCAGCCTCCCCGTGACCCTGATTTGGATTAAGCGATTCAGAAAAAGAATGAATAATAATGTAATATAATAATATATAACAATATAATATAAACCTATAATATTATATAAAATTTCGCATACGTGCACACAATCACATGCACACGCACGCACTCACTCATGCATGTACACAAACACAACCAAATTCTTCTTCTTCTTCTTTTCCTTTTGGCTTTTTCCCTTTAACTCAGGAGTCGCCACAGCGAATCATCTGATCCACACGTTTGATTTGGCAGAGGATTTTACGTCGGATGTCCTTCCTGTCACAATCCTTTTTAGCAAGGGACAGAAACACGCTGACGGCTTTGCAGCTCCTCTTTACGAAAGTCAGCAATGGTTCTTTTACATCAACCTCTCACCATAGACAGTGACAGACATGGCCCGCCTTTGATAACCCCCTTAGCTGCACTGGGGGGACAGTGAGTCCCCTTGTGGGGACTCGAACACCCAATCTTAGGATCAGTGATACTGCGCCCTATTCACTAAACCACCAAATAAACACTGATAAAGACTCAAGCACACGGGGCAGTGGTGGTCTAGTGGATAGGGCGCAGGATCGCCGATCCTAAGGTTGGAGGTTCGAGTAACCACAGGGTTGTCACTGTCCTCCCCAGTGTCAGGCATGTAAAAGAACCATTGTTGACTTTCGTAAAGAGGAGCTGCAAAGCCATCAGCGTGTTTCTGTCCATTGCTAAAGGGTTGTGACAGGAAGGACATCCGACGTAAAAACCCATGCCAAATCAAATGTGCGAATCAGATGACTCGCTGTGGCAGCTCCCGAGAAAAGGGAAAAGCCGAAAGGAAGAAAGAAAGAAACACTCAAGCACACACAATCATTGGATTTTTTCCATGATAAACTCTTATAAGCACATGGTGCTGCCCCCTTGTGCCCACAGTGATACAGTGTAAGAAATAATGAAATAATTGTACAGTGAAGATCTGACAGCGTCCTTAAAGCCTCAAGCTTTTCAGCTTTAATATAAATAAATGAAAGATATTGACTCAGTGCTACAGTTGGTACAGTGACACACAAAGTGCAGACTTATATTTGCATCGAGTGATAAAATAATGAAAAACAAACAGAAAATGTTATAAGGTTCACATCCTCATCTCCCCTTCATAATATAAGGTGTTCTCAGATTAGTTACGAGAGGTACACCCTCGAGGTTCTGTTTATTCTCACTTACCGAGACGGCAACTGGTACGTCATCATCACATCTTTATCCACATTTGCAGCCAGGAGCCACAGGGGATCCTGCAGGGCGTATTTAATCAGACTCTCGCTCTGCTCTAACTGTAAGGGGCCTGAAACATCACCTCCTGGTTTCTTCGAATTAAGGGACTGCTGTGAGGAGTCTACACTCCCAAAGTAGTTACTGCTGTCATTGCTGATGCGACTGCTCCCTGCATAAAAAAGATTTTAAATCATTACATGAATAATATTTCCATCTGTATGATGATCACAGTGCTCAGATTTCCACATCACTCCATTCTCATCAATACTTTGATGTTTGAGGGCACCATGGCATTCCGAACACATCTACGTACTCAGAATTATGGGCAGATCTATGCAATTATTTAAAACAGAGTTAAAATGAAAATAAAGTTTGTACAAAGTTTGTACTTCAGTGAAGATCGAGGAGCAGAGACACCAGACAAAAATACCAGACGTCCTCTCAATACCAAACATTGTGCTGAATCACATGATTAATAACAATATGTGACAATAAAATATATATAACATTGGAATTTTTATAAGTACATTTCAATTAAAAAAAATAACATTTGGAATTTAATACTCAAATATCCCCCTCTTTAAATCACCACCTTATTGTGGTGGAGGGCTTTAATGCAGCCGTGAGGGGGGCACAAACAAGTGTCTGCCCTCACGCCGGTCCCAAGCTCGGATAAATGCAGAGAGTTGCGACAGGAAGGGCATCTGGTGTAAAACGTTTGCCAGAATACAAAAACCAAACCGTAAAGACAAATTTCATACCGGATCGGTCAAGGCCTGCGTTAACAACGACCGCAATCAGTGCTGTTAAGCTACAGGGTGCTGGTGGAAATTGGACTACTGTTGGTCGAAGAAGGAGAGGTTGAAGAAGGAGAGGTGGGAGGCGTGTCCGTAGGCAGAGAGAGAAGAGGAAAGGCATGAGTCTAGGACTGAGAGTGGGGACTTTGAATGTTGGAACTATGACAGGAAAAGATCGAGAGCTGGCTGACATGATGCAGAGGAGGAAGGTGGACATACTGTGTGTTCAGGAGACCAGGTGGAAAGGTAGCAAGCCTAGAAGCTTAGGAGCAGGGTTTAAGCGGTTTGTCCATGGTGTAGATGGGAAGAGAAATGGAGTAGGAGTCATCCTGAAGGAGGGATTTGTCATTTGTGAATGTTCTAGAAGTGAAAAGAGTGTCAGACAGAGTGATGAGTCTCAAGTTAGAAATTGGAGGCGTGATGTTCAATGTTGTTAGTACTTATGCCCCACAGGCAGGATGTGAGCTAGAAGAGAAGGAGAGATTCTGGAGTGAGTGAGATGAAGTGATGAAGAGTGAAAGAGTGGTCATTGGTGCAGACTTCAATGGACATGTTGGTGCAGGCAACAGAGAGAACGAGGAAGTGATGGGCAGATTTGGTATCCAAGACAGAGATACAGAAGGACAGATGTTGATCGATATTGCCAAAAGGATGGAACTGGCTGGAGCACACAGGTAGACTACATCTTGTGTAGGTGATGTAATTTGAAGGAAGTCAGTGACTGCAAAGTAGTAGTGGGTGAGAGTGTTGCCAAACAGCATAGGATGGTGGTGTGCAGGATGATGCTGATGGTGAGGAAGGTGAAGAAGGCAAAGGCAGAGCAGAAGACAAAGTGGTGGAAGCTGAAAAAGGAAGAGTGTCGTTTTCTCTTCAAGGAGGAGTTGAAACAGGCTTTGGATGGTCAGGAAGTGCTTCCAGATGACTGGACAACTACAGCTAATGTGATCAGGGAGACAGGTATGAGAGCACTTGGTGTGTCCTCTGGAAGGACAGTGGATAAGGAGACCTAGTGGTGGAGTGAGGAAGTGCAGGAGTGTGTACAAAAGAAGAGATTAGCTAAAAAGAAATGGGACATAGAGAGGACCGAAGAGAGTAAACAGGAGTACAGGGAGACACAGCGTAAGGCGAAGGTAGTGGTGTCAAAGGCCAAACAGAGTGCGTATGATGACTTGTATGATAGGTTGGACAGTAAGGAGGGACAAAATGATTTATACAGGTTGGCACAACAGAGAAATAGAGATGGGAAGGACATGCCGGAAGTTAGAGTGATTAAGGTCAGGATGGGAAATGTATTGACTGATGAAAGAAGTGTGCTGGGAGAAAAAAAGAGTAGAAGAGGTGACTGTTGAGGACCAGGAAATAGCAAAGATTAGTAAGGGAGAAGTGAGGAGGGCATTGAAGAGGATGAAGAGTGGAAACCCAGTTGGTCCTGATGACATACTGATGGAGGTATGGAAATGTCTAGGAGAGGTAGCAGTAGATTTTCTGACAAGAACATTCAACAAGGTCTTGGAGAGTGAACAGATGCCGGAGGAATGGAGGAGAAGTGTGCTGGTGCCTATTTTTAAGAACAAGGGTGCAGAGTTGTGGCAACTACAGAGGGATAAACTTGATTAGCCATACGATGAAGTTATGGGAAAGAATAGTGGAAGCTAGACTAAGGGCAGAGGTCAGCATTTGTGAACAACAGTTTGGTTTCATGCCAAGAAAGAGAACCACAGATGCAGTGTTTGGATGTTAATAGAGAAGTACAGAGAAGGTCAGAAGGAGCTGGACACTGCCTTTGTGGATCTGGAGAAAGCATATGACAGGGTGCCGAGAGAAAAACTGTGGTATTGCATGAGGAAGTCTGGAGTGGCAGAGAAGTATGTTAGAGAGGTGCAGGACATGTATGAGAGATGTAAGACAGTGGTGAGGTGTGCTGTCGGTGTGACACAAGAGTTCAAGGTGGAGGTGGGACTGCATCAAGGGTCAGCACTGAGTCCCTTCTTGTTTACTATGGTGATGGACAGGTTTATAGACCAGGACAAGACAAGAGACAAGATTCCCCATGGACTATGGTGTTTGCAGATGACATTGTGATCTGTAGTGAGAGCAGAGAACAAGTGCAGGAAAATCTAAAGAGGTGGAGGTATGCCCTGGAAAGGAGAGGAATGAAGGTTAGACTCAGTAAAACAGAATACATGTCTGTGAATGACAAGGACCCAAGAGGAATGGTGAGGTTATAGGGGCAGAGATAAAGAAGGTGGAAGATTTTAAGTACTTAGGCTCAACAATCCAGAGCAATGGAGTGTGTGGAAAAGAGGTGAAGCGTGTGCAGGCAGGTTGGAATGGTTGGAGAAAAGTATCTGATATGATGTGTGATAGGAAGGTATCGGCAAGAATGAAAGGAAAAGTGTACAAGACGGTGTTGAGGCCAGTGATGTTGTATGATTTAGAAACAGTGGCTCTGAGGAAAAGTCAGGAGGCAGAGCTGGAGGTAGCAGAGATGAAAATGTTGAGGTTCTCTTTGGGAGTAACGAGGATGGATAGGATCAGGAATGAGTTCATCAGAGGGACAGCACATGTTTGAGGTTTTGGAGACAAAGTCAGAGAGGCTAGATGTAGATGGTTTGGACATGTATAGAGGAGAGATAGTGAGTATATTGGTAGTAGGATGCTGAGGTTGGAACTACCAGGCAGAAGGCTGAGAGGAAGACCAAAGAGAAGATTTATGGATGTGGTGGAGGAGGACATGAAGGTGGTTGGAGTAAGGGTAGAAGATGCAGAGGATAGGGTGAGATGGAGGCGGATGGTTTGCTGTGGCGATCCCTGAAGGGAAAAGCCGAAAGGAAAAGAAGAAGAAGAAGAAGATCGTGGTGGAGGGCTTTGCGTGTCCTAATGATACCAGGAGCGATGTTGTCAGTGGCATTAAGCACCAGGGTCACCCAAGGCAAACAGGTTCTAGGAGAAGGTCCAGACAAAATGTCGTTCAAAGACCCCATGGAGAAACTTAAAAGGACATGCATTTCCCCTGGAGCTAGGCCTGGGGGAGGAGCTCAAAGATGAGCACGCTTGGTGTTCAGGCTTCTGCTCATGGAGCCCGGCTGGGCCCACCCCAAAAAGGAGAAATGGGTCTGCCCTCCCATAGACCTACCACCTGTAAGAGGGGCTATAAGGGTCGGGTGGAGTGTGAGTTGGGTGGCAACTGAAGGCATGGGTTCTGTCGAACCGACCCTCAGCTAAAGATGCTGACGCTTGGGACATAAAATGTCACCTCTCTGGCAGGGAAGGAGCCTGAGCTGGTGCATGAGGTGGAGAGATACCGACTAAACATGGCCAAACTTACCTCAACGCATGTCTTGGGCTCTGGCTCCACCTTTATCAAGAAGGGCTGGACTTTATTACATTTGGGAGTTGCTCATGGAAAGAGTCACCCCTTTTGCCCACATGTTGGGGTTCTCCCCGGTTGATGAAAGGGTAGCTTCACTCCACCTTTGAGTGGGAGGAAGGGTCCTGACTGTTGTTTGTGGTTAAGCACCAAATGACAGTTCAGAGTACCCACCCTGATTGGAGTCATTCGGGGGGTGTTAGGAAACGCTTCTCCTGGGAACTACCTCGTTGTACTGAGAGACTTCAATGTCAAAGTGGGCAACACTAGTGTGACCTGGAAGGATGTGATTGGTAGGTATGGCCTCTCTAGACTGAACCTAAATGGTGTTTCGTTGATAGACTTCTGTGCTTGACACGGTTTGTCCATCATAAACACCATGCTCGAACATAAGGGTGTCCATACGTGTACTTTGCAAAAGGATACCCTAGACCGCAATTCGATAATCAACCTTGTAGTCGTGTCACCAAACTTGTGGCCGCATGTTCTTCACACTCGGGTGAAGAGAGGAGAGGAGCTGTCAACCAATCATTTCATCTGTTTCCCTCGGGCTATCTTGTGGGGTGTACTCCGGGAGAATGGCGTACTGAATGCGTTGCAATAGGCCATTCAATCTCTGTATCAATGGAGCCAGAGCTTTGTCCACATCGATAACAACAGATCCTGTTTATTTCCAGTGAGGGTAGGAGTCCGCCAAGGCTGTCCTTTTTAATTGATTCTGTTCATTATTTTTAAGGACAGAATTTCTTGGCACAGGCAAGGGGTCCTGGTTTGGTGGCCATCGGATATTGTCTGCTCTTTGCGAATGACATTGTACTTTTGGGGTCATCAATCCAGGACCTCCAGCCCTCATTGGAGTGATTTGCAGCTGAGTGTGTAGGGGCCGGTATGACAATCAACAACTCCAAGTCCGAGGCCATGGTTCTCAGCCGATTAAGGATAGAATGGCCCCTCGGGACTGGAATGAGGTTCTGCCCCAAGTGGAGGAGTTCAAGTATCTCAAGGTCTTGGTCACAAGTGAGGGAAGGATGGAATGGGAGATTGGCAGTTGGATCGCTGCAGCCTCTGCTGTAAAGCAGAGCTTGTGCCTGTCTGTCACGGTGAAGAGGGAGCTAAGTTGCAAGTCTTTCTATGTCCCAACCCTCATCTATGGTCATGAGCTTTGAGTAGTGACCAAAAGAACAAGATCACAGGTACAAGTGGCTGAAATGAGCTTCTTTCGCTGGGTGGCAGCTCCCTCCCTTAGAGATAGGGCGAGAAGCTCAGCCATCCGGGAGGGGTCAGTTGAGGTGGCTCGGGTATATGGTTAGAATGCCTTCCAAACACCTCCCTGGTGTAGTGTTTCCAGCATGTCCAACCAGTAATGGACCCCATGGTCGATCCAGAACACGCTGGAGGGATTATGTCTCTTGGCTGTTCTGGTAATGCCTCAGTGTCTCTTTAGAATAGCTGGAGGAATGGCTGGGGAGAGTGAAATCTGGACGTCACTACTCAGGGCACTGCTCCCGCAACCCAACTCCAGATTAAGCGGAGGCTTAGGACAGGGCCCAAGTGTAGTCTTTGGTCTGACTGAACAAACTGAAGTTCCTCCAGGATTTGTGCATGATAACCTTTTCACTTCAGTTAGCCTCATTGATGAAATGACCAAAAAGTTTATGGATCCCTTGGCGCACTGAGACAGTGTTGAATGCATGACATCCCTTTCACAGGTGTGAAGGATTAAAAAAAAAAAATCTCATGGAAGCACTGACATCCTTATAGAGAGGGAGAAGTTATTAGTGCAATGAAAGGATAACAGTGTTGTAACCATAGCACCAATGATGTAGAAAGATATTCAAAGGTTCATGGATTATGAGAATGTTAGTGGATAAGGAAATGGGTAAGGGAATGGATATAGGAATGCTAAGGGAAATGCAAATAGATAGAGGAATGTTAATAAATGGAGAAATGTCAATAGATATGGGAATGCCAATGGATATGGAAACATTAATGGATAGGGAAATGTTAATGGTTATGGGAATGATAATGGATATGGGAATGTGAACGCATCAGGAAATGTTAATGGATATGGGAATGTCAATGGATATGGGAACGTTAATGGATAGGGAAATGTTAATGGTTATGGGAATGTTACTGGATTGGGAAATGTGAATGGATATACGAATGTGAATGGATACACGAATGTTAATGGATATGGGAATGTTAATTGTTATAGCATTGTTAATGGATAGGCAAATGTTAATGGATAGGGAAATGTTAATGGATTATGGGAATGTTAATGTTATGTGAATGTTAATGGATATGGGAATGTTAATAATTATGGGAATGTTAATGGAGAGGGAAATGTGAATGATATCGGAATGTTTATGGATATGGGAATGTTAATAATTATGGGAATAATAATGGATAGGGAATACTTCCAGAAGAGACTAAAACTATCAGAATTGGCATGAATACCATGATATAATATTTACTGGTGAAGATATTATTTATGTTTCCTATCAAGTTACTGGGATCAATCTGCACTACCAAGAGGAGGATTCCCCGGCACTGAGGGGTGTTCCTCCAGTTTTATGAATTATACAGATACAATCTAATTTCATCAAAAGCCAGTGGATTTCATTTTATTTATGCACAGAGTGAAGCAAACAGGAAGTGAACACGCACCAGTTCCACTCGCAGATCCACCACTTCCGTAAGCTGATGTACCACAGCCATTAAAAGCAGAACCCATGGACCCAGAAATGGCTGACCCGGTACCGGAGCGAGAGTCTTCCAGCATGAGGATATCCAACAGTTCACTTGAAGAAGAAAATGCATCACAGTGGTGCACGTCATCCGGAACTTCCTGCAAAACAACGCAAACCCCAAAAACTTGTGAAACGTAACAAGTGTCAGGGCTGTACTAATAGTTCCTGCTGCTGGTCCTCCTGCTAATGTTTAAAGTTGTCTTACTTATTTGTTATTAATTCTTTTAATATTAAAAAATAATAGCACTTTAAAATTTAGCTTTTGAAAAATATTAGCCCCATTCTTGAATTGCTCTATTTTTATAACAAGTGTAAGTGAAACCGATGTTATACTGTAACACCAGAAAAAACGAAATTACTCTTTTTTGTGAACATGAAGGTGAAATAATTACGACTCCTTTGTGAAATTAGTCACTGGTATTTTTAACCCGACAGTTTCACCCGTCAATATCACATTCAGGTGGGAAGAAAGAGAGAGAGAGAGAGAGAGAGAGAGAAGTCAAAGTTAAAAGAAACCAGGTCCATACCAGCTGTTTATGGATCTTGGTGTGTGGGACAGCATCAGCACCTTTCTCCACCACACTGTTCCCCTGAGGACCAGCAGGGGGTGCTGTGGTGTCCTGTCTTTCACTGCAGCGTGGACTCTCCTCCAGCTGTAAAAGGTTGAGCTGCAGTGGTGAGCTGCACCGTGACTGGAACAAGGGTGGAGATGACTCGTCATGTGTTTCCAGTGATTGAGGGGTGGAGCTCCGTGAAGGCTCCTCCCTCACTTCTGGTTCGGAAGGTTTGGGTTCCTTATCCAGTGAAATGAAAGGGAATGGCTGAGCAGAAAAATGGTTCTGTGGAATAAACGAAGTCTGTACAGGAAATGTGGCCTGGGGTTGGAATGTAACCTGAGTGGGTGGAAACAAAGCCTGTGGGAAAGAAGTAATAAAATGATATACTTAATTATATATGAATAAAACTCGTATTCTTCATTTATACAGTATCTGCCTTACTAAACTCAAAAAAGAATCTTAAAATGGACACTAGAAAGAAAAAAAGAAGTGCACCTGCTCGGGGTAGAAAGGCTGTCGCGTGGCACTTCCTAACTGCGAGAACTGTGAGTAGTTGGGTAACACAAGCGCCACCATGGGGGCGATGAGAGGGGCAGGACACTGGGGCTGCATGGGCTGTATGGGGAAGCGTGGATTCTGGATACAGTGACTGTCTCCAAATCCTGCGAGCGGGGCGTCCACCCTGAGTGGCATGGGATTGGTCCCTGGGTAAACCTGGAGGGTGTATGCAGGCACAACGGCTGGGTAAGCGATGGGAAAGGCAGACTGTGAGGTGTCTGACGTAGACCACGCTGTCTGGTTCAGTCCCTGCAGTTCTTTCCTGAACAGTTGCCTCCGGTGTGAGGCGGTGCTGTCGGACGATTCGTTCTGCTTGATGCGCTTGGATTTGGACTTTCTGTTGCGGCTGCCGCGGCCAGTGACGGGTTCAGCTTTCCCCACCTGCTTACCAACACGAGAAGGTCCGACTGCACAAACAGGGACGAAAATAGAGAGACAATTTAAAACGAGATCAGATACAGTGGTTAATGTGATTCAACCAGATGTGTAAAATTTTAAATGACTTCATCAGAGACTCTGACATCACAGCATCTCCTGAAATTTT
>CM045743.1:945841-1060841 GCA_024760905.1 Plotosus lineatus
CTTTAATCTCAGCTGTTCCTCGTTTTGGTTCCAGGTGAAAGGACTCGGTACTTATTGGACTCTTTTCACATCGAGGGAATATTATAGGATGTCTGTTTTAAACAGTGGATGTTTTATTCAGGCCTGTGGGTTTAAAGTCTACGACTTAATCATACACCTGTTTTTTTTGTTTGTTTGTTTTTGTTTTTTTTTTAGTTTAATCTAAAACAAATAAAAAACAAACAAGCTTATTGTTCAAAACTATGATGTATGTAATTCCTGAATTCATCTGGGGGCGGCGCACTGGTGTAGTGGCCAGCACGACTGCTGCGCAGTGGGAAGGTCCTGGGTTCGAGTCCCAGGCATGTTCTCTCTGCGCTTGTGTGGGTTTCCTCTGAGTACGCCGGTTTCCTCCTACAGTCCAAACCCACGCACACGAGGCTAAACTGGCTGTTACAAATCACTGCGAGGGCTGAGTGTAAATATTTGTATATTTGTGACCCTGTGATTGTCTGAAGAGCTGTTCAGGGTGTACTGTTCAGGGAGCTGCTCATATAAAACTGATCCTGTCGGAGAAAGAGTAGAACACCCTGCTGGTGTGACACTCACTCTTCCTGTGAATGCTGAGCATCAGCGGCCTGTCGTTCGGGTGCAGGTGCAGAAGAACCGGGGTCCCAATCAGGTCTTGTGGTAGATATCCAAGCAACGGAACAGCTCTGAGATAAAAAGACAGCGTTCCGTCACTGTGAAGCAATCTGTATTGGCATTTATTCAGATGATCTGGAGAGGAGAGCGGGAGGTCGGGTTCTGTTCCTAGAACCTCATGTTATTTGAGGTGCAGAATCGAACTGAGGTGCACGCGGGCTTTTAGCTTCTTAAATAATACAAACCAAGAAAAATGTTTAAAAAACAAACAAACAAAAGACCGGACAAACTTTAATCCTGACCTTTCATCGACATCCTGGAACACACAGCTGGGAGTGTGTGTGGTGGTGAAGACGCGCTTGTCCGTCGGGATCCTCGGAGCTGTGGAATAAACATCCCGAGATGAATACGAGCGACACCACAATGATGCATTTCCTTTATTCACAATCTTCTGATTACGTTCAATACACAAAACCCCCCGAGACTTCTGCGTCGGCGGCTTGAACTCCCTCCGCACAGTAACGAACTGAACGCGACGCTGATACCGAAGCTCAGGTAACTGGATACGAATGGAAGCTGATGAAACTAACCAGATTTCTAAAGGACGGATGTTCTGTTTTTCTGCCTGAAGTGACTTTCATAATTAATAAATGATTTAACGTCACAGTTCAGATGTCAGGATTATATGTGCACCCAGCTCACGTTCCTAATGGTGTGTGCAGATTTACACAACGCTCATCTGATCAGCATCAATTCAAATGAACGATGACTTCTTACACTTTAATAAACCGATGATTGTGTTAGGTTTAAATAAGTGATGTCTTTCATTCTATCCCTCATTTTGTGAAAGGTTTCTGAACACCACACAAAGCATCGCTTCCTCCGCTGTCTTGTCTCGTACCCAGAGTGCATCCTGCTGCCCCTCACGCCTTCGCTCAGATGTAAAGGGAATCGAGATTCACCAGCCCAGTTCACCCGGCCCAGCCGCTGTGGCCCAGCTCTGATGGCCATCGTCAGTGCTTTCTGGAGTTACACGGCCCCTATACACAGAAGGCTGTGATGCGCGAGGTACGCAGCGCCGTGATTTAAGCTCATTCCGAAGCTGGTCGGCCCCAGTGACCCGTCCACCTCTGTCTGACTGCAGTAAAAGTCGCTCAGCTCTTTATATTTGCTCTTTTTTGTAATTTCCAAATCTGCACAATGAATGAAATATCATCAGCTTTTCACAAGTCCTGAAAGAAGATAAAAAGCTGAATGAAATAAATGAGACGAAACATTATTCTTGGTTATTTACTTATTGTGGAAAGCGATGCAATACCACATGTCTCTGAGTGGAAAAGCAAATAAACCTCCAGGATTATCAGGTACATTTGTGCCAGGTAAACTTGTTCCGTTTAAAGAATCCACCAGAGTCTGTTCTTCAGAGCATGTTGATGGAACAATATCAGGGCACGAACAAAACTTAGTGACGACCGCAGGAGAAGATGTTCTGCTCATCAGGTCGGAGAAGGTTGCAGATCCATCTCTCTCGCTCTCATTTTTAAAAAATTTCCCCCTAATTTCTCGCTAATTTATTCGTATCCAATTCCCAACCATCAGGTATTGCCTTCCCCATCACACGACCACCACCCACCAGGGAGGGGAGCAAGCATGCACACCCTCCGTGATGTGCAACACGAGCCACCCACCTGTGGCACATGTGTATTTAGGGGTGGATCTAACACACTCCAAGAGAAAGCGGTATCCAAACCTTCGTGTGAATGAGCCCACAAACGCCCATGATTGGCTGACGATTGCTTTGAGTGACAGGGAAGTGAGCGTATGCCGTCCCCTACCCGTGAGGGCTCATCCAATTAGCTCACACGGACTCCTGACAACGGACAGCTGTGGCATTGACCTGGATTCAAACTTGTGATCACGCACCTTGTCGACGTGCCAGTCGTGAGCCACGGACTCATCTCAATAATGAGTTTGGATTCCACCAACCCACCATCAGATGGATGGGGGAGGTCTAAAGCACTAAAGGCCTCTCTGTCTAATGGCAACGTTCTGGAGTTCACCATCAGGAGGACACTTCACCAAAATAGTGCATACCACAAAGCTGCAGGGCCTATTTTGCTACATCCGAGCCAGGACAATTTGTCTTCACTGATTCTGATGAATACCAGTAAAGTCTAAAGGAAAATATCAGGATATCGGCCATGCAGCAAGACAGCGATCCAAAAGATAAAAGTCATTCTACTGAAGAACGTTTAAAAAGAAGAAATGCAGTGTTTATCGCAAGTCAAAGTCCTGACCGTGTTCCAATAGAAATGTTACACGATCAGGGAAAACACGTCAGTTTCAGTTCTGACTGCACAGGACGGTGTGAGAGAAAACGCTCACAGACTTTTACCTCCACGGATAACTAATACTGCACTGGATCACGTCCTCAAGAAATAAATATGCATATAAACGATTTGCATCTTATTTGATTCTTAATTGCATTCTTTTTATCTACTTTGAGGATCTGTGTGCAAATCTGACATTTCTAAGTCATAATTATACCCAAAATTATATAGAAATTAAGAAAAATTATAAAGTTTTAATCTATTCAGTTATTAACTGTGACTCTGTATTTAAAATGTGCTGAGTTCACCATGCAGCAGTTTAATGTTAACCAATCAGAGCTTTCGATTTAATAAGCAGATGGTTAAGACTATTTGATTAAATATTTACTGCCATTTTAAAAGAGAGAGAGAGAAAGAGAGAGGGGGGGAAAGAGAGAGAGAGGGGGAGGAGAGAGAGAGAAAGAGAGAGGGAGTGAGAGAGATCGAGGGGAGAGAGATAGAGAAGCGGAGGGGAAAGAGAGAGAGAGGGGGAGGAGAGAGAGAGAAAGAGAGAGGGAGTGAGAGAGGGAGGGAGGGAGAGAGATAGAGAAGCGGAGGGGGAAAGAGAGAGAGAGAGAGAGAGAGAGGAGGAGAGAGAGAGAAAGAGAGAGGGAGTGAGAGAGATCGAGGGGGAGAGAGAAGGGAGGGGGAGGCAGAGGGTGTTAGAGAGCGAGGGAGGGAGGGAGGAAGAGAGAAATAAATAAGAGAGAGACTGAGAAGAGAGGGCAGAGAGGGGAGGGATGGAGAGGGCGAGAGGGAGGGAGACAGAGGGAGGGGAGACAGGCGGAGCGAGGGAGGGAGGGGGAGGAGTTGTGGTAGTGTATGAGAGTGTATGAGGTCAGGAGTGGTGGAACAGTGTGTGAGGGTGGTACAGGATCTCGGATCTCGAGGAGGATGCTGTGGGAGCACTGAGGTGTTCAGTGGCACTGCTTGATTGTGCAGCTCGGATTATACAACCATCAGCTCCAAGCACTTTCTTATTTGTCACGGACGGGTTACTAATGAAGCCAGACAAGAGTCCCTGTGGACCATGATGTTGGCGGATGACACTATGATCTGCAGTGAGAGCAGAGAACAGGTGGAGATGGGTCTGGGGAGGTGGAGGTACGCACCACAGAAAAGAGGAGTAAAAGCAGGAGTAAGGGAGAGAATACGTGTCTGAATGGCAGTGATGGAAGAGGGCGGGAGTGATGGAAGAGGGTGGAGTGATGGAAGAGGGCGGGAGTGATGGAAGAGGGCGGGAGTGATGGAAGAGGGCGGGAGTGATGGAAGAGGGTGGAGTGATGGAAGAGGGCGGGAGTGATGGAAGAGGGCGGGAATGATAGAAGAGGGTGTGAGTGATGGACGAGGGCGGGAGTGATGGAAGAGGGCGGGAGTGATAGAAGAGGGCGGGAGTGATGGAAGAGGGCGGGAATGATAGAATGATAGAAGAGGGTGGAGTGATGGAAGAGGGCGGGAGTGATGGAAGAGGGCAGGAGTGATGGAAGAGGGCGGGAATGATAGAAGAGGGTGTGAGTGATGGACGAGGGCGGGAGTGATGGAAGAGGGCGGGAGTGATAGAAGAGGGCGGGAGTGATGGAAGAGGGCGGGAATGATAGAATGATAGAAGAGGGTGTGAGTGATGGAAGAGGGCGGGAGTGATAGAAGAGGGCGGGAGTGATGGAAGAGGGCGGGAATGATAGAATGATAGAAGAGGGTGTGAGTGATGGAAGACTGTGGGAGTGATGAGTAGAGTGAACTGTCTGGGGTAACGGAGAGTGTGGTAGAGAACTGCAGGGGAGCAGCGCAGACAGGATGGAGGTTGTGAATATGAGAACGTGAACGTGTGAATATGAATGAACGAGTGAATAAATGAAAGTGTGAATAAGTAAACGGGAGTGAACGTGCGAATCTTTAAATGACCTTCATAACCAGAATGCACTCTTTCAGCCAGCAGAAGGCAGCAGAACTGGTCTTCAGCGTGTTCAGTGTCCTGCACCTTCATTAAATAAGGCGTCATGCGGAACGGGTAGTACTGCAGATCTCCCTCAGAAGCCTTACCACCACTGTAACACACACACACACACACACACACACACACACACACACACACACAGATGTACATTTACATTCAGTCTTTATCTTTTGTTATTTTATGGATCATGGTTTATAAATGATTCGAGGCATGCAGGGGCGCAAGCTGTGTTTGGTTTCGGTATTACAGAAAGTGCTGAGCGGGAGAACGTAGAAAAGAGAAAATACTGAAATCAGTGTCTCGTCCTTATCCGGACGATGCTGGTCTTGTATTACGACACTGAGGCACCAACAGAAAAAAGAAAAGAGTAAAAGTTGGCCTTTGTTTACAGTGTATGAAGCGGTCGTGCTCAGGCGGCGCACAATATCTATCGTCTTCACAGGACTACGTTAGAAATTCACGATGTGATTCAACTACCTCGAGGAACATCCATTTTAATGCCCCTCCCCCTGAGCCTGAGGTTCGTCGTTGGTTTTCTACGCACTACAGTCACCAAATGAAGTTTAATTTAGATCTTCATGATTTATTCGAACCACAGGGGGTGTAGTGCTTAGCACAGCCGCCTCACAGAAGGAAGGTCCTGGGTTCGGCGAGGTCATCCTTGTATGGAGTTTGCATGTTGTCCCTGTACATGTGTAGGATCCCTCAGGGTACTCTGGTTTCCTCCCAACAGTACAGTGACATGAACGTTAGGTTTATTTGCAGTTCCAAATTGCCCCTAGATGTTTATGAGTGTGAATGATTGCGTGCACATGTGTGTTAGCCCTGCGATGGTCTGGTGAGCTGTTCAGCATGTACCCAACCTTCTCCCAGTGTGGACTGAGATAGGGTCTAGTCTCCCTGTGACTCCAATAGGATTAAGTAGTTCAGTAAATAAATAAATGAATGAATGAATGAGTATTTTAACCACGACAGAAAGTGCTCAGGTGAGCCGTGTAGTTTGCAGCTCCGGTAATAAACGCGACAGAGAATTGAATATGCTACATATAATCACGCAAGAAAACCACCGAGGTGAGCTCACACAATAAGGCAGATTCCGAGTACATATAAACTACATTTAAATGCAATACTTTTACAGTTTATTTTTACAGTTTAAAGGTGTGATAGCTACTGAAGTCCCTGTGAAAATCTGTGAGTGTCCATCATTCAGATTGAAGCGTTATCCACTCAGAATACTGAATTTTAACCCTGAGATAACGCACCAGTAATACTGCGCTGCTCCATTGTTCAGTTCCTTTTCTGTAACCACTTAATCCTAATTAGGGTCACAGGGAGGCTGGCGCCCATCTCAGCCGACTTGGGGTGAGGGTATAGTACACCCTGGACAACTCGCCAGGCCATTACAGGGCAAAAACACACTGACGGCTTTGCAGCTCCTCTTTACGAAAGTCAGCAATGGTTCTTTTTCAGCCTCTCAGCATAGACAGTGAGAGACATGGCCGGCCTTTGATAACCCAGTTAGTGCACTGGGGGGGACAGTGACAACCTTGTGGAGAGTGGGACTCGAACCCCCAACCTTTGGATCAGCGATCCGGCGCCCTATACCACTAGACCACCACTGCCCTCTGCTCCATTTTAGAATATACTAATCGTCTTTACACAGCATGAATGTAGCTGCACTCGTAAAACACTATATGAAGGGGTGTGTCCAATAGTGTGGTACTGAAACAAAAAATGAATCCAACAAACAAATAGAGTGTAAAATGTTTCATAGTGATCTTTCAGCAGCATGAATGTACTGTCTTTCATTATTTTATTTAACCTGGAGTATAATTCCTCGAGTGGATAATGAGAAAAAACAGTTTCTCTGTACAGCAGTGATGGACGGATTTAACACTAACGCTGTGTGACTAATCTTGGAATCAGCTAAAGCACAAGCCTGCGTATAAAACATGCAGTGTGGAATGAAAAGGACACACACATACACAGATACACACACACACATGCACACATAGACACACACACACACACACACACACACACACACACACACACACACACACACAGACGCACACACACAGACGCACACACACACACACAAACACACACACACACAGATATACACACATACATGCACACACAGACACAAAGACACACACATGCACACAGGCATGTTTATATATATATAATATACAAATACAAGTATATATGCGGATCCTCACCTGATACGGCAGAAGAATGATTTTTCTTGCATGCAGTCAGAAGGTGAAGATTCTGTTGTGGAAATAAAAGGAAATGTTTGTTACTTCCAGGTGATGGAGAAATTCTCTTGCTGCCACTGAAAACTAATTCAACCACCCTGCTGCCGAAACCGTCAATCATACTGAGAGAAATATCCATTCATGTTTTTCATTCAATCATTTCTACAGTAATTTCTTCACACAGATTTGTATGATGGATGCTCCACATAACGATAGAAATAAAAAAAATCATATTTTCTACAAAGAAAAACAATATCATTATTGATAACTGCATATGGTGAGCTATTATTTTATTATAACAGTCTGCTGCCAGGTATAACAAGCTGGCGCTAAGCGTAACAGACCGTTGCTAAGCGTAACAGACTGTTGCTAAGCGTAACAGACCGCGTAACAGATCGTTGCTAAGCGTAACAGACCGTTGCTAAGCGTAACAGACCGTTGCTAAGCGTAACAGACCGTTGCTAAGCGTAACAGACCATTGCTTAGCGTAACAGACCGTTGCTAAGCGTAACAGACCGTTGCTAAGCGTAACAGACCGTTGCTAAGCGTAACAGACCGTTGCTAAGCGTAACAGACCGTTGCTAAGCGTAACAGACCGTTGCTAAGTGTAACAGACCGTTGCTAAGCGTAACAGACCGTTGCTTAGCGTAACAGACCATTGCTAAGCGTAACAGACCGTTGCTAAGCGTAACAGACCGTTGCTAAGCGTAACAGACCGTTGCTTAGCGTAACAGACCGTTGCTAAGCGTAACAGACCGTTGCTAAGCGTAACAGACCGTTGCTAAGCGTAACAGACTGTTGCTAAGTGTAACAGACCGTTGCTAAGCATAACAGACCGTTGCTAAGCGTAACAGACCGTTGCTAAGCGTAACAGACCGTTGCTTAGCGTAACAGACCGTTGCTAAGCGTAACAGACCATTGATAAGCGTAACAGACCGTTTCTAAGCATAACAGACCGTTGCTAAGCGTAACAGACCATTGCTAAGCGTAACAGACCGTTTCTAAGCGTAACAGACCGTTGCTTAGCGTAACAGACCGTTGCTAAGCGTAACAGACCGTTGCTTAGCGTAACAGACCGTTGCTAAGCGTAACAGACCGTTGCTAAGTGTAACAGACCGTTGCTAAGCGTAACAGACCGTTGCTTAGCGTAACAGACCATTGCTAAGCGTACTGCCCTCCCAAGCCAGACCACAGTATCTGCAAAATCATGAAACTGAGAAAATTGAGCCCACTAGGTGGAGCTGATTGCACTTAGTCAGAAAAACATAAAAGGCCAATTTGGCTAAAATTGCAGATACTGCGGTCTGGCTTGGGAGGGCAGCGTAACAGACCGTTGCTTAGCGTAACAGACCGTTGCTAAGCGTAACAGACCGTTGCTAAGCGTAACAGACCGTTGCTAAGCGTAACAGACCGTTGCTAAGCGTAACACACTGTTGCTAAGCGTAACAGACCGTTGCTAAGCGTAACACACTGTTGCTAAGTGTAACAGACCGTTGCTAAGCGTAACAGACCGTTGCTTAGCGTAACAGACCATTGCTAAGCGTAACAGACCGTTGCTTAGCGTAACAGACCGTTGCTTAGCGTAACAGACCATTGCTAAGCGTAACAGACCGTTGCTTAGCGTAACAGACCGTTGCTAAGCGTAACAGACCGTTGCTAAGCGTAACAGACCGTTGCTAAGCGTAACACACTGTTGCTAAGTGTAACAGACCGTTGCTAAGCATAACAGACCGTTGCTAAGCGTAACAGACCGTTGCTAAGCGTAACAGACCGTTGCTTAGCGTAACAGACCGTTGCTAAGCGTAACAGACCATTGCTAAGCGTAACAGACCGTTTCTAAGCATAACAGACCGTTGCTTAGCGTGCGTAACAGACCGTTTCTAAGCGTAACAGACTGTTGCTAAGCGTAACAGACCGTTGCTAAGCGTAACAGACCGTTGCTAAGCGTAACAGACCGTTGCTAAGCGTAACAGACCGTTGCTTAGCGTAACAGACCGTTGCTTAGCGTAACAGACCGTTGCTAAGCGTAACAGGCCGTTGTTAAGCGTAACACGCTGTTGTAAATTATGATGTGTTGTTACTTTATAAAACTGACTGTCACTAAATATAACAGATCATTGCTCAGTAGCACATTAGCAGAATTAATAAAACAAAATGTAATATTTTAAAATGATTATTTTGCAGGTATGTGTGCAATAACGCGATAAAGTACAACAAGCTAATGATTAACCAAAAGTCTTCCTCTGAGGGGGACGGACCTGCTGTTGCTGTGTTGGTTATTCATCAAAACGTAAAGTCCGGTAAATTCCTGTGGTGTAAGATAAACAGAACACGTGGGGACATGCTGTTTCTGGAAACTTTGTGGTGGTCATGGTATCTCATTGTGTGTTTTTCCACGATCGTATTCCTGATTGTGTGAAGTGAATACATACTATGGTCCCGTTTTTAATCATGCGTTATTCTTTCTTTCAGTTTTGCAGGCAAAATGTTTTTATTTTCAATTAGAGTGACGTCTACTTTTACTAACTAAACCAGGTTGCACACACAAGTTCTATTCTAGACCAGTAAACAGATTCATGCCCCAGAACTGGGCTGTTGGACTTTCGCCCTTCTAAAAATGACGCCATGGTGCAGGAAGCGTTTACTGTAGCCCGAATCAGGGGAGAATGACGCACTCACACCGGTAATCTCAGGAGATTCTTTACTATTCATGTGGGCCAATTCGTTTCCTAAATGTGTGTTAATGGCAGCACTGAACACTGCAGGTAAGAAGTGCATGACTCACCAGCTCCTGTACACATGCTCCAAGATGGCAGCCTGTACGGCGTGGTGAAGCTGTAGAACACACTGACGTCCTGGGGAGTTAAAAACTCCACAAACTTGGCGTTCTTGAACACATTCTTCTTACAGTTTAGAATGGATTCTGCCTGATCCGAGATGTACACAATCTTTCCTGTGATCAGAGAAACTGCCACTGCAAAGATGTCCTACACACACACACACACACACACACACACACACACACACACACACACACACACACACACACACACACACACACACACACACACACACACCAGAGTCTAAGTTTTACGTCAATGTCTCATTCTATTATAAGCTGTGTTATGCATGATCATCTCCTATGAGCCCACGGAGCTCTGATGAGTAAGTGTACATAGCACTCGATCCCACGCAGTTTGTTTGGGTGAATTACCTCAAAGCTATGATTAGGTTTCCGCAGTACAAAATCTAAACAACAAACAGTCACACAAAAAGACATGAAATATATTCGCTAAATGAGAATAAGAATGATTATTATTTCTGCATCAATACAATTTAAAGCATCATCAGATTTTCACACAAATTAAACAAATAATAACAGAACAATCCAAAGCACACAACTCACACACTACGGAAAATATAAAGAATAAATGCAATCTTTAGTCCTGAACTTAATCCTAATTAGGGTTGCAGGGAGGCTGGCGCCCATTTCAGTCGACACTGGGTGAGGGCGGGTTACACCCTGAACAGCTCGCAGGTCATCGCAGGGCCAACACTAACACAACCATTCATACTCACACTCACACCTAGGGGCGATCTGGAACAGCCATACTGGATCATTTCCTCAATAAATAAATAATCAAGAAGGTTTTCCCCCCTAACTTGTTTATTTTGGTTCCCTTTAGCTATGTTTGTGAAAATCTGATGATCATTTAAATCATATTTACACAAAAATAAAGAAAAATTCAAAAGGGGTCACAATTTTGAAATATCACTTGATGCATGATAAGCAATATGGGCAGTGATGGTCTAGTGGTATAGGTGCTGGATCACTGATCCTAAGGTTGGGGGTTCGAGTCCCACTCTCTACAAGGTTGTCACTGTCCCCCCAGTGCACGAACTGGGTTATCAAAGGCCAGCCATGTCTGTCACTGTCTATGGTGAGAGGTTGACGTAAAAGAACCATTGCTGACTTTCGTAAAGAGGAGCTGCAAAGCCGTCAGCGTGTTTCTGCCCCTCGCTAAACGGTTGTGTCAGGAAAGACAGCCGACGTAAAAACCTATGAACCAAATCAAACGTGCGAATCATTCACTGTGGTGACCCCTGAAAAGGGAAAAAGCCGAAAGGAAATCTCTCTCATGCATGATAAGCAAATCTCTTCCTGTTTGGTCCCACTCAACACTGGGCTCAAAATCTGGACTCATCAGATACCAGGTTCTACACTCTGTTCACTGCAGTCTGCAGCTGGTATATAATTATAAATTTTTATATACAGTAATAATAATAATATATTTTTCTGACCACTCATCTATTTATTCCAGTTTCCAGTCCTGTTCTACTGTAAGTTTGGAAATGATGTCTTGATGTTCACTCGTAAACAGCACTATGAGATCTACTGTCATTTACTGACTGTGAAACTTACTGGAGTATTATAAACTCTCATCACACTCAGTGCTTTCTTTCCAGATGCTCATGACATATTTGACATTTTTTGATCCAAAGTTTATCATTTCAGCTCCAAGATTTATTTAACCGAGTTGTTGTCTTATAATTTAACTGCGAGGGTAATTACCAGCTGAAGCAGATTATCCACTACAGTAATTATTTTATTGAAAGAGAAGTTCAGATGTTTAACTCACAGAAAACTTACCGTGCTTTTCAGTGTGTACTCTGAGGTGATGCTGTCAATCTCTTCAATGGTGTATGAGGACACATCCAGGCCAGACGGCTGGCTGTCATTGATCATGAGTGACTGGTAGTACTCCTCATTAGCTGGAAAAGCAAATAATAACATTGTAAATAAAATTGGAATAATTTAAATCAGCACGTCTTTATTTGATTAAGTGTTAATAATTAAATTATAAACGAGAGTTGTTAAAACACCGAGTAGGTAGAAGGGCAGGCTGGTAGAGGAGCAGGTTGGTAAAATATTGAGTTGGTAGAAGGGAGGGTTGGGAGAAGGGCGGGTTGGTAGAGGAGCGGGTTGGTAGGGGAGCAGGTTGGTAGAGGAGCGAGTTGGTAAAATATTGAGTTGGTAGAAGAGCGGGTTAGTAGAAGGGCGGGTTGGTCGAAGAGCAGGTTAGTAGACGAGCGGGTTGGTAGAAGAACAGGTAAGTAGAAGACTGTTAGTAGAGGAGCAGGTTGGTAAAATATTGAGTTGGTAGAAGTGCAAGTTGGAAGAAGGGCGGGTTGGAAGAAGGGCGGGTTGGTTGAGGAGAGGGTTTGTAAAATATTGAGTTGGTAGAGGAGCGGGTTGGTAAAATATTGAGTCGGTAGAGGAACAAGTTGGTAAAATATTGAGTTGGTGAATGGTGGGTTACTAGAAGGGCGGGTTGGTAGAAGAGCGGGTTGGTAGAGGAGTGGGTTGGTAAAATATTGAGTTGGTAGAAGGGCGGGTTGGTAGAGGAGCGGGTTGGTAGAGGAGCAGGTTGGTAAAATATTGAGTTGGTAGAAGGGCGGGTTGGTAGAAGGGCGGGTTGGTAGAGGAGCAGGTTGGTAAAATATTGAGTTGGTAGAAGGGCGGGTTGGTAGAAGGGCGGGTTGGTAGAGGAGCAGGTTGGTAGAGGATTGGGTAGGTAAAAGGGCAGGTTGGTAGAAAGGTGGGTTGGTAGAGGAGTGAGTTGGTAGAAGGGCGGGTTGATAGAGGAGTGGGTTGGTAAAAGGGCGTGTTGGTAGAAGGGTGGGTTGGTACAGAATCGGGTTGGTAGAGGAGCGGGTTGGTGGAAGGGCGGGTTGGTATAAGGGTGGGTTGGTAGAGGAGCGGGTTGGTAGAAGGGCGGGTTAGTAGAGGAGCAGGTTGGTAGAGGATCGGGTAGGTAAAAGGGCAGGTTGGTAGAAGGGTGGGTTGGTAAAGGAGTGAGTTGGTAGAAGGGCGGGTTGGTAGAGGAGTGGGTTGGTAGAAGGGTGGGTTGGTAGAGAAGCGGGTTGGTAGAAGGGTGGGTTGGTTGAGGAGCGGGTTGGTAGAGGAGCAGGTTGGTAGAAGGGCGGGTTGGTAGAGGAGCGGGTTGGTAGAAGGGCGGGTTAGTAGAGGAGCAGGTTGGTAGAGGATCGGGTAGGTAAAAGGGCAGGTTGGTAGAAGGGTGGGTTGGTAAAGGAGTGAGTTGGTAGAAGGGCGGGTTGGTAGAGGAGTGGGTTGGTAGAAGGGTGGGTTGGTAGAGAAGCGGGTTGGTAGAAGGGTGGGTTGGTTGAGGAGCGGGTTGGTAGAGGAGCAGGTTGGTAGAAGGGCGGGTTGGTAGAAGGGTGGGTTGGTAGAGGAGCGGGTTGGTAGAGGAGTGGGTTGGTAGAGGAGCGGGTTGGTAGAAGGGTGGGTTGGTAGAAGGGTGGGTTGGTAGAAGGGTGAGTTGGTAGAGAAGTGGGTTGGTTGAAGAGCGGGTTGGTAGAGGAGCAGGTTGGTAGAAGGGCGGGTTGGTAGAAGGGTGGGTTGGTAGAGGAGCGGGTTGGTAGAAGGGTGGGTTGGTAGAGGAGCGGGTTGGTAGAAGGGCGGGTTGGTAGAAGGGTGGGTTGGTAGAGGAGCGGGTTGGTAGAGGAGTGGGTTGGTAGAGGAGCGGGTTGGTAGAGGAGCGGTTGGTAGAAGGGTGGGTTGGTAGAAGGGTGAGTTGGTAGAGAAGTGGGTTGGTTGAAGAGCGGGTTGGTAGAGGAGCAGGTTGGTAGAAGGGCGGGTTGGTAGAAGGGTGGGTTGGTAGAAGGGTGGGTTGGTAGAGGAGCGGGTTGGTAGAAGGGTGGGTTGGTAGAGGAGCGGGTTGGTAGAAGGGCAGGTTGGTCGAAGGGTGGGTTGGTAAAAAGGTGGGTTGGTAGAGGAGTGGGTTGGTAGAGGAGTGGGTTGTTAACATATTGAGTTGGTAGAAGGGCGGGTTGGTCGAAGACTGAGTTACACGAATAAGATTTTAGACCTGGAGCATGAATTCGAGTTTAATATCAGTTATGATTGTGCCACCGTCCCCGACCCTGGCCACTCCAGCCTCTTTTTGATACACAGGCATTTCCTGATAATCATTTTTAGTGTAATCAAGCCATCATACAACTCCAACATCATTTTCATTCAGAGTCTAAAAAATTGTAAAGTAATGCCGAGGTTAAAAAAAAAAAAAAAGTTTTTGAAACCCATCAGGAGGATTGTCTTTTAATAAGTTCATGATAGGCGTGTTGTACTCACCCTCGACCTGTTTAACACAGCGCAGTGCATACTTCAGAGTGTTCAGAGTCGTGGACTTGCTGCCTTTATTCCTTTTATCTGCTGGTAAATGCAGCTTCAGCTCCTTCAGGGTTTTTATCAACTCCTTCTGTGTTTTTGCCTTGGCAGATTCTTCACTACTGTAAATTTACAGACCACACACACACACACACACACACACACACACACACATACACACACGAGATAGCGTTTGTCACTAACATGTGACTGTTTAAAGATTCTGTACTGATTAATATATCACGCAGATTATATATCACGTGCATATTTTGTACATTATGTATCGTCATCATCATCATTATCATCATTTTGCAATAATCTGGGGTCAGTTCATGGGGGCAGCAGTCTAAGTGGTGATGTCCAGATGTCTCTCTCCCGAGTCATTGCCTCCAGCTTTCTGAGGGGACACCAAGGCATTCCTAAACACCCGAGAGACATAGTTCCTCTTGCATATTCTGCCTTGACCCCGGGGTTTCTTCCTGGTTGGACATGCCCAAAACACCACACTCAAGAGGCGTTCGGAAGGTATTTTAACCAGATACCCAAGCCACCTCAACTGACTCCTTTCACTGTGGAAGAGCAGCAGTTCTACTCCGAGCTCCTCCCAAATGGCTGAGCTTCTCGTCCTATCTCTAAGGGAGAACCCCGCCACCCAGCGAAGGAAGCTCATTTCAGCCACTTACATCCCCGATCTTGTTTTTTCGGTCACTACCCAAAGCTTGTGACCGTAGATCAGGGTTGGGACATAGATCAATTGGTAAATTAAAAGCTTTGCAATGCGGCTCAGCTCCCCCTTCACCACTAAGTACCAGTACAGGCTCCGCTTTACAGGCTCTGCTTTACAACAGAGGCTGCAGCGATCCACATGTCAATCTCCCGCTCCATCCTTCCCTCACTGGTGAACAAGACTCCAAGACACTTGAACTCCTCCACTTTGGGCAGGACCTCATTCCAGCTCTGGAGGGAGCATTCCAGCCTTTTCTGGCTGAGAAACATGGCCTCAGACTTGGAGCTGCTGATTCTCATCCCGGCCGCTTCACACTCGGCTGCAAATCGCTCTAATGAGGGCTGGAGGTCCCGGATTGATGAAGCCAAAAGCACAACATCATCCGTAAAAAACAGAGATGAAATGCTATGGTTAGCAAACCAGAACCCCTCATCACCTTAGATGCACAACTCTGACTGAAAACGAATTCGATCTGTTACTGGTGCTAAGTGCACTAATGGACATCCTTATGTTTGAACATGGTGTTTGTGATGGACAAACCGTTATGAACACAGAAGACCAATAACAAAACACCATTTGGGTTCAGATAGGAGAGGCCGTACCTACCGATCACACCCTTTCAGGATACACTGTCATTGCCCACATGGAATTCAGCCAGGACAATGAGGGAGTCCCCAGGTGGAGCATTCTCCAAAAAGGATGGGTTCTCTTAACAGTCATTTGGCACATAAGCACAAACAACAGTCAGGACCCATCCTTCCACATGAAGACAGAGGGAAGTTATCCTTTCATCAACTGGAGAGAACCTCAACATATGGGCATCTAAATGGGGGGGGGGGGCAAAAAGGATGCCCACACAAGCTTGCCGCCTCTCCCCATGGCATTCCATGTCCCAAAAGTTAGAGTCAGTAGCCAAGTATTGGTCTGACAGAACCCATGCCTTCGGCTGCCACCCAACAACTCACAGAATACATGAGTCCTATAGCCCTTCCCACATGTGGTGGGTTCATTGGAGGGTGGTCCCATGCCTCCTTTTCAGGCTGGGTCCAACCACCAGGTGCCCGCCTTCAAGCCCTTTCCACAGGCCTGGTCCAGAGGGAGCACATAGCTCCTGGATCATGTGGATTATATATTATTTGCATGAAATTATATAATCATGTACATTGTATATCACATGAATTATATATCACAAGCATACCACATGTATTATGTAGCATGTAGATTATATATTGTGTGGATCACATACTGCGTGCTCTATGTATTATGTTAATCATGTGCATTATATATCATTCATTAATTTTCTGAACTACTTAATTCTAATTATGGTCACGGGGAGGCTGGCGCCCATCTCAGCCGACTGTGGATGAAGCTGGGGTACACTGTACACTGTGGACAGTTCGCCAGGCCACCGCAGGGTGTACTAATATATCATGTGGATGATATACAGTATGTGGATTATATATATATATATATATATATATATATATATATATATATATATATATATATATATATATATATATACACACACACACACACACACACACACACACACACACACACGTGTTTGTACAGTTTATTCTGCAGATATAAAGAGCATTTGTGATAACACACCTGCATCCACTGGTGGAAGGGTTATCTTGTTCAGAACTTGCACTCAGCAGACTAAAGGCATTGGAGCTGCTGGGAGGTGAAGGACTGTGGGAATTGGAACTGCAAGAAAAATAAAACGCATAAAATAAGTGCAAAAAGAGAAAAAGCCGAAAGGAAAAGAAAAAAGAAGTTCAAATAAGTGTAATGTGTGTGTGTGTGTGTGTGTGTGTGTGTGTGTGTGTGTGTGTGTGTGCGTGCACTAGGTGCAGTAAGTACTGAGAGTAACCCTGCAGGTGAAGGTGACAGTTCGGCTTGTTGAAGATAAATCAATAGTGATTAGTGACTGTATATATATATATATATATATATATATATTGAGGTATCCAGGCCACAGCTTTATCCTACAAGCTTATGGCTGTAAGTGCCAAATACAGCAGCTTTCCAGGTGCAGTCGACACTCAGGCTCTCTGAAGATTAAGAACAGACTTTATAAATAGCTCCCAAAGGAGCTTGGAATAGAAAGCCTGTTTCCAAATAGGATATTTAAGCAGAGCAGCTAAAGAACCTGCAATAGAAACACACTAAATATAGAAAGGTGAAGTCCTGGTTGTACGTGATTAAAAGCAACCCATCACTACAACCCATCACCATAACTGAACAATAAAACCCCACACTCCAACCCATCACTACCACCAAACACTACCAATAGAATTAGGTTGTTAATTGATGAAAAACATGTTGATGTGCCTATTGGGTTATAGTATGTCCATGTGGTTCTGAGCGTTTCCTGTATAAAAGTAAACTAATGTCTATAATAAACAATGCCCTGTGATTAAAGTGATATTTCCTCACCAGGATGTTTGATGAAACAAATCAATTGCTATAGTGAAGTTTTTTTAACTCATGCATAAAAAAAATATATATTTTTTTTATTTGGCTCATCTGTCTGAACTTTCTCAGAGAAGAACAGAAAGACCGAACGAAATATAATAAACACAAACTACTGATGGTGCCCATTCTATAAGACAGGCGTTACTTTAGGAAAAGGCCTAAAATTACATCATGACATCTGTACACTTGAATCACCACATCGACACCAGGTGACGCCAGCAGCCGTGTGACGGAGAGAATTTAACTGAGTTTGGAAATGGTTTGCTGGAACAATTTGATTAAACTGGTTTCATTGTTCCAGATGTTCACAGCAGCACTAGAGGAAAGTTCAGGTACTAAAAATACACCTGTACATGATTGTATTATGTACAGGGCCTGTGTGGTGGTTTAAATCCAGCCACTGTGGGAACATCGTGTTCGTCGTCAGGTCACTGAGATCAACAACACACCACGCAAAGTTCCCACATACAGAACAGAGAAATGATGTACAGCCCTAAGAATGTTGGTCCAAAAAGTACAAAGAACATGAGAAAATGATCAAAGCTTGGGGCGCAGTTACTTCAGTGGACCGATTAACACTACAGATGTGGACCGGACAAAACATCTCGACATGAGAATCGGAATCCACACAGCTTAAAACTGTACACATGAGTAAGTAATTACTAAGTTATTACCTCTTGTTGCTCCCTGACGATTCCAGAAGGGCGGAGTCCTTGCTATTTCCATTAGAACTTCCGGTGGATTCGCTCCTGTTTGAGGAGTTTCCATGGGATTCATTACCATGAGATTCATTTCCTTGTGATTCGGTCCCACTTCCACTGGAACCACTGCTCTTCATCTCTAAGTCCTCGTGTAAGGAGTGTGCCATCTTGCACTCACTGTGGGGCGAAGAAGAAGAAGAAGAAGAAGAAGAAGGGTCCTGACTGCTACTGTCACTGCCATCTGAGGCCAGTCCAAGACCTCCTGCCTCGGGAAACCTCTCAATATGATGAAGTGTTGCCATAGAACTGCAGCCAGTGGCCTGGTCCTGGCCCCGCAGAGAAGAAAATAAGTAGGATTCTGAAGTAGTGTCTTCAGACAAGGAGGTTGACTTGTTCATTTGTGCTGTAATTAAAAACGCTGTCCTAAAAGCTCCATGACGCTGTCACAATCAAACTAAAACTGTCCTGAATATCCTTCAAGAGAAAACACAAACATCAAAGAATCATCAGTCACACACGTGTGTGTGTGAACCTGTGTGTGTGAGTTTGTGTGTGTACATGTGTGTGTACATGTGTGTGTGTGTGTATATGTGTGTCTGAGTTTGTGTGTACCTGTGTGTGTACATGTACATGTGTGTCTATTTGTGTGTGTGTGAGTTTGTGTATACGTGAGTGTATGTGTATACGTGTGTCTATATGTATGTGTGAGTTTGTGTGTGTACATGTGTGTACATGTGTGTCTTAGTTTGTGTGTACCTGTGTGTGTGGGTGTGTGTGTATACGTGAGTGTATGTGTATACGTGTGTCTATATGTATGTGCGAGTTTGTGTGTACATGTGTGTCTGAGTTTGTGTGTACCTGTGTGTGTGTGTGTGTGTGTGTGTGTGTGTGTGTGTGTGTGTGTGTGTGTGTGTACATGTGTGTCTATTTGTGTGTGTGTGAGTTTGTGTATACGTGAGTGTATGTGTATACGTGTGTCTATATGTATGTGTGAGTTTGTGTGTACATGTGTGTGTACATGTGTGTCTTAGTTTGTGTGTACCTGTGTGTGTGTGTGTGTGTGTGTGTGTGTGTGTGTGTGTGTGTGTGTGTGTGTACATGTGTGTCTATTTGTGTGTGTGTGAGTTTGTGTATACGTGAGTGTATGTGTATATGTGTGTCTATATGTATGTGTGAGTTTGTGTGTGTGTACGTGTGTGTTTGTGTCTTCCGCGGATATTAATTTTGTTCTGACAGCAGACAGATACACTTTCCTCCCAGCAGGTCCATGAGTTCACTTTTTGATCCTGAGATTTTACCTGGACATTGTTTTTTAATGTTCTGTTCTCACAGAATTTGCAGAGACTGGTATTTCTGAATGAAATACGATAACACTTGATTTTCCTTGCGGTGGAATTATTGTATATATATCGGTGGAGGATAGATTGCAGGAAGATCGGAGAACCCCAGACACCTACTGGTGTGTAGGGATGATATGCCTGTGATTGTTTACTGTATTACAATTTCATGTGATAGAATTAAGAGGGACTGAAGGGTTTAAAATAGAAACAAACACATTATATCTGAACTGCATATGAGAGTTAAGAAAAATCTAACCGGTCTCATTTGGGCCAAAGTTTAAACACCAGAGCATAAAGGGCAGAATCTGTCTGGTGCCCTTCTTAATGCAGACGTTCAAAGAACATCAAAGCCAACTTTAGCCTTGCAATGGTCAACAGTCTAGGGGTTCCATCACCTCTACTCTCAACTAAAACTCTATCTGCACCTTCAAAGCTCTCTAACCATGTGAGGTGCCCTCTGTCCATGCACCATGCATGTCCTGCCCTTTAGCCTTGGTTTAGGTTCTGTAGTTTATCGGACCAGACACACCTGGTGTTTTATCTCCCAGGAACTCAGCTGGCTTTGTCTGCCTTATTCTCGCCCCGGAGATACAACTCTCAGCACTGACATATAACATAGAGCTTGGTTTATATATATATATACATACACATACACACACACACACACACACACACACACACACACACACACACACACACACACACACAACTACGCACACACATAAACACTCACACATGCATACTTACACACAAACACACACACGCACACTCAAACACACACACACACAGATACACACACACATGCACACACACATACGCACACACACACACACACACAAGCACACACACTCTCTGTCCCTCTCTCTCTCTCTCTCTCTCTCTCTCTCTCACACACACACACACACACACACACACACACACTCTGTCTCTCTCTCTCTCACATACACACACACACACATACACACACGCCCACGCACACACACACACACACACACACACACACACACACACACACACACACACACACACACACACACACACACGAAAGGGTATGTCAAGAGCAGAGTTTTTAATATTCCAGGGCATGAAATTAGCGACGGTCCACCGGCATTTGCTGGCATTTTTGTTGGAGATTTGAACAAATCCAACCAAATACCAGCCACCATGTGAGGCAGAAGGCTTTTTCAGTAAACCAAACAATTTGTCATCGCCTCAGATAGGACACTTCATAGATTTGATAAAGTAACAGTAATAGTGACCAGCCATCTCAGTTCTGTTTATATTGGTGCGACATCTTTCGGCAACGGGGAAAATTACGGTGCAATAAACTGGTGTCGATTCAGTAATAATACTGGAAATCATAATATTGATAATTTTCGATCGCCATTTTGGATTAAATAAATAAAGCGGTTAGGCTCCTTACCAGAAGCTTGAGAAGATGCTGGGCATTTGAGTGGCATCATAGGGCTTAAATAATCACTAAAAACACACGAAAAATGTGAATTCACAATTCAAGCAATCACGTTGATGACATGAGAGCGAAGGAGAAAAAAAGGGGTGTAGTACACATCATCTGCAACCAATCAGCAGGAGGGAGAAACAAAAGCTCTCAGCAATTGGTTAAATTTGAATCAGATGCCAGTAACTTCGGGTTTGCCGCTAATCCGCGAGTATAATAATAACAATTTAACTGTAACTAACGATGTCAAAGCAGACAAAGTTACCTGGCTTTGTAAAAGATCAAAAAACTGATCAAAGTGTCGCTGGACCAAGTAGTACTAATATCAGAGATTATTAAGATTATGAAAAGAATCGACATCCAAAGAGGACTCTTCAGGACCAATGACTCCGCCCACACTTTAAAGTGGTGCATTAACCCAAACTTTCAATCTTATTTAAAGCAAACTATGTAATACTGGAATGGGCCCGAGTACAATTTTACATTGCAAACACCAAAAGATTTTGGTCAAATTAAAGAAAATATGAGTTATTAGACAAGTTTTAATTTGATCATCAGAATAATAAATAAATAGTTGTATATGATAGAGAATTGGTTTACATGTATGATTCTTATTCAGTCATAATAGCTACTGTACACCAAACATATAGACAGGTTATCATATAATTAATCATTCCAGAAAAGGTGGGGTCCAGTAAATTCTTAAGGGTCCTGCAGATTTTTTCTTCTGCCTGTCCCCTGTCCGGTGGAAAGTTTTCTGAATTTCGTGCCCTGTATTCTGAAACCACATTAACTCTATCCCAGGGCTATCCTAGAAATCTCACGTTCTGATTGGCTGATCTACTACAGGCACCCCTCGCCACTTCGCGATTTGAGCATCGCGGTCTTGGTACATCGCGGCATTTTAATAAAAAAATAAAATAAAAAAATATATATTCATAAAAAAATTCAATATTCGTACTGAAACTCACATGTAAGCAAGCGGAAGGCAGGGACCCAAGGCAGGCTATGTCCATTGTTTCCAAACGACAGACTGAAGTGCCCCTCCTCCCCAGTTCAGGCAGGGACCGCCCACTCAACTCAATCTCGCAAGCTGATTGGCTTAGACACGTGACGCTGTTGCCTCCCGCCCACTTAACTCAATCTCGCAAGCTGACTGTCTTAGACGCGTGATGCTGTTGCCTCCCGCCCACTCAACTCAATCTCGCAAGCTGATTGGCTTAGATGCGTGACACTGCGGCCTCGCACATTCCCGCGGGATTTTTTGTGATTTTGTGATCTTACTGTATAGTGTTTGTGAACGTCCTGCACCGGAGAAGAGCGACAGTATTGTCAGAGGTGAGTACAGCACTTACAGTATTTATATATAAATTCAATTTAAATATTAATATATTACAGTATTACAGCATATAACTGTGTAACGTTTAATATACACTTCTGCGAAAACATTATAGAAATGAGACAACATGGTATGTGTGTGTGTGTGTGTGTGTGTGTGTGTGTGTGTGTGTGTGTGTGTGTGGGGTGGGGTGGTTTCCTACTTTGCGTTTTTTTGAATATCACGGCCAGGTCTGGTCTACATTATCCGTGATATTCAAGGGACGACTGTAATAGGATATTAACTCATATATACTGTGACCTGAAAACTTACTGCAAGAGGAAAAAATAAATAAATAGAAGCAGTCCCGTGCATTTGTAAGCTAATCCTGCCACCCACTTCAACCATTAATTCAAATCTAATTCCAGAGAAAAGAAGAATATTTCATATGGCAGTATTAGATAATAATTTTTTTTTGCAAGAATGACAGTTTTTAACCAACCATAGCGTCCTCAGCTGTTTGCGAACAGAAAGCGATGCATCACACTCAGTCTGTGCTGAAAGCTGGTGCTGCTCGTATACTGGTTTCTTTATTCAAGACTCATTCCTCAAAAACCATCAGAACACTTTAAGAATCTGATCATTTGTTAATTAGCCTCAGAAGCAGGTCTTTGGGTTTTTGGAGGAAACCAGAAGAACTGCACACAATCACAGGAAGAACACGCAAACTCCTCACAGCGACACCATGCCTGGGACCCGAACTCAGAACCCTTCTGCTTTTTGCACCACACAGTCATAACTGAGCAGTACAGTATTTATTTTATTAACAGTATTTGTTTTTATTTCGGTCTCAGTGTTTAATCTGTTTTAATTATATATATATATATATATATATGAGGTTGATGTAAAAGAACCATTGCTGACTTTCGTAAAGAGGAGCTGCAAAGTCGTCAGCGTGTTTCCGTCCCTTGATAAAAAGGATTGTGACAGGAAGGGCATCGACCTAAAAACCTCTGCCAAATCAAACGTGCGAATCAGATGATTCACTGTGGCGACTCCCGAGTAAAAAGGGAAAAAGCCGAAAGGAAGACAGACATATAAATATAAGATAATCATAGAGTAACTTTTTTAAATGCAGAAATAAACATATCAGTGGAATGTAATCTGTATAAAAAGTGTAAGGCTGATAATAAGCAGAAGCGGTTCGGTGCGGTCCCACCTGTGTACCTTTCCAGATAAAATCAGCTTCACGTCAGAGGCTTATCTCCTCGTGTACGGTTCAGACCGCTGTGTTCAGATAAGGGAGCGGCTGATTGTGAACATGACAGACGAAGTGACTGTACAGGCCCAGCATGCGGAGTAACCTAGTAACCCAGAGGAAAACTAAAGCAAAGTCCAAATCAGCGTTCGGTGATCCAGATAGAACTCAGGGTGATTTAGATAAAGCCACGCTTTATGCTGATTATGACTTCATTATCAAACTGATGCGCTCCGTTCTCGCAAATGTGACACGTCTCATTCACATGCGCGGGTTCAAGGGGAGGGTTTTACTGCACTGCCGCTGAACTTTAGTTGACCTTCAAATGTGGGCAGGAGACACAACTCCATGGCAACCAACAATGATTCGTGCCTTAGAAGCAGCTTTATAAAATTAACATGAGGTCATGACCTTAATTTGGAAATTTTTAGTTATGTTAAACTGAATGTTGTCATGGCAACATTATTCTGTTATCATTTGTACAATGAACCTCTCAGTCCAACAAACATAAAAGTGACCAGAGCCCTCACACTCCAGGATTTTGAGCTAACTGAAGAATCGATGAACGGTGTAATTAGCGCTTATTGACAGGTTTGTAATAAAAACTATATAAACTGTACAAACATATGTTATAAATTGATTACTTTATATATGATAGCCAAGTAATCACATATCAGTCTAAATGAAATCCTAGTAAACTGACTCTCACTTTGCATCCAACATCCTTCAGCCAACACCTGGTGATACAGCACCAGTCGAGGTTAGATCAGTGTGGGAGGGACTCGGGCCGCGGTACAGAACCGCATTCGACTGGTTCCTCGCTAAGCAATTGTTTATTCATATTTAAACATGCAACAACCATAGTTTTAAAATTATTAATGATTAGGCTATAATGTAGAACCCGGCACCCTGTGTGGGTGAACAAGGACTGAGAGACAACTTTCATCCACTAAACCTTTCAGCACCGTCTCAAAATCTCAGCAGCTTTCACTGGATTTATGTTCAAAGTTCAGGTTCATGAACTTATGAGTGTATATGTGTGTGTGTGTGTGTGTGTGTGTGTGTGTGTGTGTGTGTGTGTGTGTGTGTGTGTGTGTGTGTGTGTGTGTGTGTGTGTGTGTGTGTGTGTGTGTGTGTGTGTGTTTGTGTAATGGCTGCTGCAGCTGATAGCAAGAAAGCCTTCAAAATCTCAGCAGCCGTAGCTTTCATCAAATTTATGTTCAAAGTTCAGGTTCATGAACTTATGAGTGTGTGTGTGTGTGTGTGTGTGTGTGTGTGTGTGTGTGTGTGTGTGTGGTCTGTGTGTGTGTGTGTGTGTGTGTGTGTGTGTGTGTGTGTGTGGTCTGTGTGGTCTGTGTGTGTGTGTGTGTGTGTGTGTGTGTGTGTGTGTGTGTGTGTGTGTGTGTTTGTGTAATGGCTGCTGCAGCTGATGGCAACAAAGCCTTGAAAATTCCCGTGAAACAGTAATCAGTAATGTTCATGATCACATGCTTTTACTGATAATTTTGAGGTTCTAATATGGTACAGATTGATATGGTACACCAGTATTCACATGCAAGTTGGTTCTGATTCAAATATTAGTTCTACAGTGGAGAGTTGATGTAGGGGGCAGTTGTGGCTTAGTGCTATAGGGCGCTGGATCACTGATCCAAAGGTCTGGGGTTCGAGTCCCACTCTCCACAAGGTTATCACTGTCCCCCCCAGTGCAGCTAACTGGGTTATCAAAGGCGGGCCATGTCTGTCACTGTCTATGGTGAGAGGTTGATGTAAAAGAACCATTGCTGACTTTCGTAAAGAGGAGCTGCAAAGTCGTCAGCGTGTTTCTGTCCCTTGCTAAAAGGGTTGTGACAGGAAGGGCATCCGACCTAAAAACCTCTGCCAAATCAAACGTGCCAATCAGATGATTCGCTGTGGCGACTCCCGAGTAAAAGGGGAAAAAGCCGAAAGGAAGACAGACAGTGGAGAGTTGAGGTGATCACATGACCTTTCATTTTTTTTTTTTACAATTAAAACGTTAGATCTCTACACCAAACCACGCCGTGTGATGGAATAGAAACAGACTTAAATACAGTATGCATGCAAGCTCTTCCTGGGTTTCATTCATCCATTCATTTTCTGAGTCGCTTAATCCTAATTAGGGTCACAGAGAGGATGGTACCCATTTCAGCCGACTCCGATCAAGGGCAGAGTACACTCTGGACAGCTCAACTTCAATACTGCCACCACACACGTTTAAATCCTAACACCTCGCACAGTCCCTGATCTGATGAGGGTGTGGTCTAGTAATGAACTATTTAGTGTGTGTGAGTGTGTGAATGTCAGGATTGGAATAAAGAGTGCACGGGTATTTGGAAACGGTGCTAAAATGTTTGCCGCAGACGTATCACTGATCCGTCCTGCCAGCCCAGGACTCGGCTCACTCTCCTTCTGACCGAGAGAGCTTCACACACACACACAATAAGTTGATGTGCTGGTGTTACCTGTTAGTGTCTTCTCAGTCAAATGATTCCCAAAGAAACAAAGATTTCTCAATCCAACTCTTATAGAACCGTCCTGGGACCCAGAGCCTCACACGGGGACATTTACGGCAGCCCTGTGGAGTGATAACATCAGATGATTGCAGACAGAGTTACACTTCAGTGAGAGCTCTTAGGCACAACATTTACTTCTATCCAACACCATTCATTCATTCCTTCATTTTCTGAGCCGCGAATTAGGTTCGCGGGCAGGCTGGCACCCATCTCAGCCGACTCTGGGCGAGGGCAGTGTACACCATGGACAGCTCACCAGGCCATCGCAGGGCAGAAATACGCTGACGGCTATGCGGCTTCTCTTGAGGAATGTCAGAAACGGGTCGTTTACAAAAACCTCCACCATAGACAGTGAGCGACACGGCCGGCCTTGGATAACCCAGTTAGTGCACTGGGAGGGACCGACGCTATCCAGCACTGCGTTCGTTTTTCGTGGAGACCTTGAACTGTTAAGCCACTCCAGTACTCTATAGAATCATATGTTTGAACGTTAGACGACGGCGTGCCTGAACGTTTCGAGATGTCTGGTGGGCGGTAATGGCTTACTGGGGAAAGGCGATGGGTTGCTGATCTGAAGGTCACTGATTCAAGCTTCACTATCAGCACTGTTGGGCCCTTGAGCAAGGCCCTTAACCCTCAATTGCTCAGTTGTATAAAAATGATAATTGCAAGTCGCTCTGGATAAGAGCGCCTGCAAAAGCTTTCTATGTAAACGAGACAGTGCACTTGAACGTTTGGAGGCGGGGTGTTCAGTTGAAACCTTTTTCCGCTTTCTGGAGTTACACTTCATTTTGAATTCTTCCTTCAGGCTCTCTTTTGGTCTGTAGCACGATTATATCACAGTGCACTGCACACGCCTATCACACACGGATTATCTACAATATTCCGATGATACGGTTTCTTCCTGGTTTTATTTCAACCCTAACGACAAAGTGGAGGTTATCTTCCCCTAGCAGGATTTCATGTGGGTTCAATTACAAATTCCCTCCTCTGTAGGTTAGTAGTGCCCTAGATAGTGTACAGCAGCCAGTACTCTGAACATGCAGTGTACCGCTGCGGGGAGCAAGGAGTCCTTCAGGGTGTGATCATCACAGCACCTCTGTACAAACGTCAGTATCCTGGACATGTGCATTAAAACTTCACATCGAAACTCAACCTTTCTGAATAATACTCAGTCCATCGCCCTTCACCCTCAGCCTCGGAAATAAAACACCAAGAGTCGAACATTAACCGTGCGCTACTTCACGCACTGAGCAACGAAGGTCAGAATGCCATCCGTTATGAGGTCGGGTGTGATTCACGTTTTTCTTTCGGAATATGAAGACTCTGAAGTTTCCTGGACAGAGCTCCGACCGTCCTGTTTATTTTATAAGTCAAAGTGAAGGCTCGAGAACTTCAGACATCTCCACTGATTTCACTGTTCTGTTCAGGAATTGCATCTCAAAGCATCGACATTTCAAATATTTCGATGAAATCAGTCCTGCTGAGCTCAGCTTTAATGAACAATACAGGAAAGAATCAGATCAGAGAGAAACCGTCAAACCCAGGAGTGAACAGTACCATCCAGCATCGTGGGTTGGAGCGGGAAGGTGGAGCTACGACCGCTTTAAACTCAGACAGGAAAAGCTTCAGAATTAAAGTTCTCAACTCGGACTGAAACTATTTTGGGCAAAGCTGCTACCGCATGATTCCATGGGCGGCTTGGCCAGGAAATGCAGGTTGGAAATAGTCCTGTAATTACCGGAATACTATGGGTCAAGCCCTGGCTTTGTAAGAACTGGACTGCAGCCAGTTTCAAGTCCGTGGGGAGAGAGCTTGGCGAGCTCAGAGACGAGCAGGGCTCGGCATTTCTGGACCTTGCTATGAATGAAGATACTTCTCAGCTCCTGTCCCGGTGTACGTTCAGTGCCGCTCTTCAGCATGTGTGATGTGCGAGTTTTCACTCCAGCACCAAACCGGCCGGAATTCGCAGGAGCAGAGCCGGCTTTAACAAAATAAGCTTCGATTGATACCTGCCTGTTATTAAAAGGCCCAAATTTGCCTGAGATACCGACAGGTGAATTTGGAACAACACCAGTTATGGAAAATACTGTACTTTCATTCATTTTCTGTAACCGCTTAACCCTAATTGAGGTCGCAGTGAGGCTGGCGCCCATCTCAGCCGAGTCCGGGCGAAGGCGGGGTACACCCTGGACAGATTGCCAGACTGTTGCAGGGCAGTTACGAATTTTTTTTTTTTTATGGAGAAACTGCATTTATTTATTCAACTGTTTGAAATCTTCATTTTCACAAAGTTTGATGAATATATTTAGATTAAATCATTCTCATGGTGGCCCGTTTCATGCAGCCGACAGTGAGAGTCGCCTGTAAATCGCCTCAGTAAATGAATCGGTTCACAGATTTAAAAAGCTCTGCACTGGATGAGACTGACTGCGTAAACCCAGTCCGGTTTTGTCTGATCGAAGTAAAGGTTGAAATCATTTTAACTTTCGTTCTGCTCATTCAGAGAAGCACAGACCTCTCATCTACGTAAAACAGGCCCGTGTGACTGGCGCAGTGCTATACGGACATATACAACTTCACCACAGGGAATGCCACTAGACATCTGAGCAGACCGTGTAGGGGCCATTAATTGATTATATCAGAGGAAGAAAATCAAACCGTGACCAGCGTCACGCCACAGAGAGATGAAGTGTCTGGAGAGCAGATCGAATCTCATCGGAAGAGAAAATCCTCAAAATACAAAGAACTTGAGCTTAAATGGGCTTCATCCTTAAACCGGGCCATGTGTGTATGTGGCAGGTACATTTCACCAGGACCACGATGGACAGGACCAGAGCAACTGCAATCCGGTCCGTAATGTCTTCCAGCCAGCTGGAACATCTCAACATCTTCTACATCTCAAAACTACTAAGCCAAGTATACACCCTTTATTTTTTTGGAATAGAAATAAAATGGACTGGTTCCAGAAGCCCGATTACTGGGCCACCACACAACCTGAAGCACTCCACCCACCCTGTTCAAAGAATAAACATTTACTATTATTCATATATGTTTCATGTAATCTCGGAGACTAAATCGCCCTGAGGACTAAAATATCTCAGGACTGTAAAATCAGGCCACAGGCACCGAGATCTGCTGAGACAGAAGCAGCTGCACAATTTCCTTTTACGTCATCGCATGTGTATGGAATCACTCGGCCGAGCGGGGTATTCATGAGGCCCGGAGACAGGCACGGATTCTTTCCACTGACTCTGTCACTGTAAGCTGTTCACATCGCAGTTCTTTTCTTCATGCCTTGACCTCTGCAGTTCCCTGAGCTTCAATCATCACTTTCTCCAACGACTTAACAGCAAAGAAACGACAGGAAAGATTTAAGCAAATCATTTCAGGGGCACAACAAGTTTCACTCCAAGTTATAATCAGTAGCAACCGAACAACCCCATCCTGAAAAAAAAAAAAAAAAAAAAAAGATTCGACTGCGGTGAGGACATTGTGTTCCTCCAAGTTCTTTCCAGACTGGAATTTCCTTTTGGATTGCTTTCCGTGGATGACATAATGAATGGGTTTTGTGGAAAATGGAAAAAGAATGAAAGAATATCTCATACTCGTCTACATGCTGTACTTACAGAGCCCCGTCCTAGCCTGTATGAACCCCAGGGTGTTCTTCTACAGACTCACCCTCTCACCCCCACCCACTCACTCCCTCACAATCTCTCACCCTCTCACCCACTCACTCACACAATCACTCACCCTCTCACCCACAATCTCACTCACCCACTCACCCTCTCACCCACCAACCCACTCACCCTCTCACTCACAATCTCACTCACCCACTCACCCACTCACTCCCTCACAATCTCTCACCCTCTCATCCACTCACTCACAATCTCACTCACCCACTCACCCTCTCACCCACACAATCACCCACAATCTCACTCACCCACTCACCCTCTCAACCCCACCCACTCACTCCCTCACCCACTCACCCTCTCACCCACCAACCCACTCACCCTCTCACCCACAGACTCACAATCTCACCCTCTCACCCACCCACCCACTCACTCACCCACCCACCCACCCACTCACTCACACAATCACTCACCCTCTCACCCACAATCTCACTCACCCACTCACCCTCTCAACCCCACCCACTCACTCCCTCACCCACTCACCCTCTCACCCACCAACCCACTCTCCCTCTCACCCACAGACTCACAATCTCACCCTCTCACCCACCCACACACCCACTCACTCACACAATCACTCATCCTCTCACCCACAGACTCACAATCTCACTCACCCACTCACCCTCTCAACCCCACCCATTCACTCCCTCACAATCTCACCCACACACTCACACAATCACTCACCCTCTCACCCACCCACCCACTCACCCACCCATCCACTCACACAACCTCTCACCCTCTCACCCGTCCACCCACTAACAAACTCACTCACTCTGTTCCCCACTCACAGTCTCACCCACCCACTCACCTTCCCAGCCACTCACAGACTCCTTTCTAGAATCAGGTGTTTGGATTCTTTGCTTGATTATTATAACAGCCAAATGCTGCAGCGGTGAATGTTATTATTTTAATTTGCTAAACTATAAAATTGTTTATAGTAAGTTTCCCAGGGTGTCCCTGCACTCGCCGAGAATTGGCTGAGATGAGCGCCAGCCTCCCTGCAACCCTAACTAGGATTAAGCTCCTCAGAAAACGAACGAATGAATGAACAACAATAATGATATGAATAGTTGTATGTTGGCTCTGTGAGGGACCAGCAAGATGTCCAGGGTGCTCAAAGTCGGTTGAGATCGGCTCCATCCTCCCTGCAATCCTAGAAGAATTAATTGTTCAGCAAATGAATGAAGACATTTTGAAAGTTTAATTCATTCTAAATATTTTTATAAACCAATCAGAAGCCTGGAATCAGTCTGAATTGACTTCATATCTTAAGTGTGACATTATACCGTCTTCCTCACTTTTATTATTTCCTTCTTGTTTATTATTTTATTATTTCGTGCTTAACCGAACCTGAAAGAATCATGACCGCATGCTTCTGCAGATATTGGTATGTATCTGAGTACTACATGCAGTAAACATATAGCTGCAGGGTTTCTGTGCACGGACTGCATGTGTGTGTGTGTGCGTGACTCATGGCCAGTACGCATATCTGAAAGAAAAAAAAAAAGGAATGGAGCATTTCCCTCTCGATGTGCGTCATCAGCCTTTCCTCCACGCCTAACACTTGTGGTACACAACAACACAGCAACCACTTCGGCACTGCCTGCCAGATCTGCTCTTTATTCTCCACTGTGCACTTATATGTAGTTATCCCCTGGTGGACATGAACCCACTGCAGTCTGTATGAGGGTACAGAGCCTCACAACCCCACGCTGAAACGGTGCTGGAAGGCTCCAGAGAGCAACAATTACATACATGTATCACAATACTGCCACAGGACGCGCTGGTTCCTGAAGATGAAAAAATGAACTTATAGGCCGACAATTTAGAAATGGAGTGAAGCTCACGCCTGAAGGTCCCACCAGTTCCAAAGTATACATGTTTGTGGGAGGAAACCAGAGTACCCAGAGAAAAACACACAATCACGGGGTAACATGCATACTCTATACCAGGGGTCACCAACATGGCACCGGGTCGCCTGCGAGGACAATCTGAGTCGCCCACGGGCCTATTCACTGCTATATCTGGAATAGGCCGGCGGCTCTATAGTGCCACTCTCCATTGAGCTGTATCTAATTTTTTTTTGCTATTTTTAAAAAATCAAATCAATATCTTGACACAAATATCATGAATTATTAATAATAACAGGGAATTAAAGGTAAATGGAGCAAATTTGTTACAGTATTTTGGAAGTGTGTACCGACCTGGTAGACCTTCACATTAACTGGTATCCAAGAAATAGCTCTCCGTTTCAAAAAGGTTGCTCACCCCTGATCTGTAGGGACTCCCAAGGGACTCCCAAGGGACTCAACCCCAGGACCTTTTTTTGTTTTGGGGCGGAGATGCTAATCACTTTTCCCTCTTTTCATAGCAAAGTAATCAAATGTAAGTCCGATTTCAAATCAGACCTGGCCTGGAATAAGTCTCTGATCCTGACATATCGATTTTAACCCACCTGATGAGCACCAGCAGGCACGAGGGTTGTTACTGAATAAGTTTCAAAAACACAAGCATGCAGGTTAAAGCCAGATTAAAGTATTTGGAGCTCGTCATCTAGGACAAGGTCAGTTTTAATAATTAGCCGAGGTACAGACACGCCCAGGCACTGTTCGCAGCAGAAATCCCTCTACACCGCCACTGATGTCACCTTGTCATCTTTAAAACCTGTGCTGAGGATCTGCATCCTAACATAACTCAATCAGCAGCTGACACACCACAGGCATGGGTTTTAGCAACAGCCAATAAGAACGCATCATCCATATTTACTTTAACTTCCTTTTGTTATCTTGTTGTACTCGTATAAACGTGATGAATGTCTGAGCCCCATCACAAAATCACGGAAGAGGATGTGCTGAAAACTTCATGGGCTGACCGTGGTTCACATGCTTTCCCTGTGGCCCACATACTTCTTCTTCCTCACATAAGATAAGATAAGATGAGATCCAGCTTTATTAATCTCACAATGGAGAAATTCACTGTTACAGGCTCTTGAGGTACCATCAGTAGGGGGTGCAAAAATAGATACAAGTACAAACATACACACGTACATATATATTATATGTACACCACATGATGCAGTGCTAAGATCCTATTGGTATACAAAACTCTTCAGTTTCATTACTCTGGCATTACCCAACGTCTAATTCAGCCTATGAACTTTTTCAGCCACCCTCGTGTCGTGCTATGAGAAGCAATATCCAGAGCAGGGTTGTGTGAGGGTCTTCTAATCCTTACACCGTATCACAGCGACATGACATCCGATGAGAATGTCATAGCTTTAGCACCAACAGGGGACACCACTGGATTATCAGCAGTCCATCACTATTGTTTGCACTGGCTATCTGTCATGGTTGCAGGGAAAGCTGGAGACAATTGCATCTGACTTTCCAGCCACTGCTCAGAAGCGTTAGACGGACTGGATACACTGAGCTCTGGGTGAAAGTGTACGAGGCTGTGTGTAGGTGGTGCTGTGCGCTGGACTTGGGGTGAAGTCCCACTGGAGTATGGAGTATGGCGTACAGTGAACACAGAACATGAATGAACGAATTAATATTTATTTATTTATTTATATGAAGGTGGTGGCACGGTGGCGTAGTGGTTAGCACGTCCACCTCACAGTAAGAAGGCCTGGGCTTGATTCCCGGCCTGGGCGTTTATGTGTGGAGTTTGCATGTTCTCCCCGTTCTTGCGTGAGTTTCCTCCGGGTGCTCTGGTTTCCTCCCACAATCCAAACACGTGCACAGTAGGTCAATTGGCCGTTCTAAATTGCCCCTAGGTTTGCATCGTGCAGAAGGCAATGGCAAACCACTGCACGTTATCCTTCATGGCGGGTCGCCAATGGTCGTCCTACGACTCAGGCACTAGATAGATAGATATGCAGGACATTTTAAGTTAATTTTGAAATAGTACTAAGTCGTCAGCGTGTTTCTGTCCCTTGCTAAAACGGGTTGTGACAGGAAGGGCATCCGACGTAAAAACCTCTGCCAAATCAAACGTGCGGATCAAATGATTCGCTGTGGCGACTCCCGAGGAAAAGGGAAAAAGCCAAAAGGAAAACAGACTAACATATTAATACTGAATTCTGAGAGCTATTCTTCTTCTTCTTTTCCTTCTGGCTGTTCCCTTCAGGCCTCCATCTCTCCCTATCCTCTGCATCTTCTTCTCTTATACCAACTGCCTTCATGTCCGCCTTCACCACATCCATAAATCTTCTCTTTGGTCTTCCTCTGGGCCTTCTGCCTGGTAGTTCCAGCTTCAGCATACTATTACCAATATACTCACTATCCCTCCTCTGTACATGTCCAAACCATCTCAATCTAGCCTCACTGACTTTGTCTCCAAAACATCTAACATGTGCTGTCCCTCTGATGTGCTCATTCCTGATCCTATCCATCCTCGTTACTCCCAAAGAGAACCTCAACATTTTCATCTCTGATACCTCCAGCTCTGCCTCCTGTCTTTTCCTCAGGGCCACTGTTTCTAACCCATACAACATCGCTGGCCTCATCACCGTCTTGTACACTTTTCCTTTCATTCTTGCCGATACCTTCCTATCACACATCACACCGGACACTTTTCTCCATCCATTCCAACCTGCCTGCACACGCTTCTTCACCTCTTTTCCACACTCTCCATTGCTCTGGACTGTTGAGCCCAAGTACTTAAAATCCTCCACCTTTCTTATCTCTGCTCCCTGTAACCTCATCGTTCCTCTTGGGTCCTTGTCGTTCACACACATGTATTCTGTCTTACTGAGACTAACCTTCATTCCTCTCCTTTCCAGGGCATACCTCCACCTCTCTAGATTTCCCTGCACTTGTTCTCTGCTCTCACTACAGATCACAATGTCATCTGCAAACATCATAGTCCATGGAGATTCTTGTCTCACCTCGTCTATAAAACCTGTCCATCACCATAGAAAGCAAGAAGGGGCTCAGAAGCTGACTCTTGATGGCTCTTGATGACGCTCTGAGAGCGGTTTTCAAAAATATAAAGAGACTTTAATAATGTTTGTCTTAATTGATTAAGGAGTGAACCCTCCACCGGCGTTAAGATCTTACTCACAGTATTCTGAACCGGTAACCAGGTCAGGGGTTAACCATGTGCAGCTCGATCATAAAGTGATCCTGGCAGTGAAACCTCTGATCTTTACTCCCATCAGACAGCCACAGGGGCGGGAATGTCACGCAAAGGTCGTCCGGCCTTGAAGAGGTTCTACTTTTGCACACTCAACCCCACAAGCTCTTTCTCGTGCTTCTTTTGCTTCCCTCTTTTCTCTGTGTATCTCTCCACGATTATTGAGGAATTCGGGAGTCCAGGAATTAAAACACTGTTCACTTTATTAGGAACACCTGTACACCTGTCTGGACAGCCAATCACTGTGTGTAAATAGATTCTGTCATTATTCACAAAGCATCTGGATAAAGAGAAGATGACCTGTGTGTGTGTGTGTGTGTGTGAATCTTTATGGATTTCTCCATCATCTGGAGCCTGATTGAATGGTTTATGGACTTGAGGTTATATCAGGAGAAGTTGAGAATTGAGACATGGATCAGAGATTTGCAGGAAATGGTGAGAAATGTTTTATCCCCATATTGGGGATGTGCTCGTGACCGGACCGGTGACACACACACACACACACACACACACACGTGTTTAAACGCCATGCGTGAAAGAGCTGGTCGTCTCTGGCTCTCCAGTGTGGAGGAGATGAATAAAAGCACATTTTATAGAATAAATAGGAACATTATGTTTATAATAGGAACATGATGATTATTAATAGGAACATGATCATAAGGAAATCTTCTGGCACCTCAATAAAATTTGCCTGTGATGAAAAAGCACTGGAAGAACATTCAGCCTACCTGCGGCTCTGCTCTCTTTATTCTTCCACTGCGGGGGATTCTGTTCGCAGTCCAGTCCCTGGTTCTGGTTCTGCCTCCTGACACACTGCACTTCTGCACACTGCTGCCCTGAATCGCCAGCGCGAGCGGGCGATGACCTCAATTCAAACTCCGCCCTCCACAACCATTTCCACCAATCAGATCGACTCGGAAAATCCCGTTACCCAATAAAATATGCGAGAACAATAATGCTCCGGCGCCTATTGGCTGAAACCGTCTTCAGTCTCTTTACATAAGGCAGGCTAAATGCTCACGTGGAACCCCATGGCCAGTGACGGAATGGCCCTGACGTGGGCGAATCACCGGCGAGGCGGTGAGAGAGTGAATGGAGGGAAGAGAGCGGTTGATTTGGAGAGAGCCAGCGCGCGCACACACACACACACACATACACACACACACAGACACACACAGTGTTATACAAACTCTTATACAATGTGTGTTAGCCTGTGTAGAACCCGGTGTGGTAACCCATAGTGACCACACACAAGCTTACCGCCAAACAGTGACGTAGGATTATGCAAATAATATTACATCACTGTACATACCGTCCACGGAGCATTTTAAATACTATTTATGATAGAATAACACGACAGTGGTGGACTATTGTGTTTTATAGTGGTGGTAAGTGCTGGATGACTAATGCAGCCATGGGGGGGGGGTTTAACAACGACCGCCATCAGTGCTGTCAACCAACAGGGTGCTGATGGAAATTGGACTACTGTTGGTCGAATACGTCAAAGAAGGAGAGGCGGGAGGCGTGTCCGTAGGCAGAGAGAGAAGAGGAAATGTGTGAGTCTAGGACTGAGAGTGGGGACTTTGAATGTTGGAACTATGACAGGAAAAGGTAGACAGCTGGCTGACATGATGCAGAGGAGGAAGGTGGACATACTGTGTGTTCAGGAGACCAGGTGGAAAGGTAGCAGGGCTAGAAGCTTAGGATCAGGGTTTAAACTGTTTTATCATGGTGTGGATGGGAAGAGAATTGGAGGAGGAGTCATCTTGAAGGAGGAGTTTGCCAGGAATGTTCTAGAAGTGAAAAGAGTGTCAGACAGAGTGATGAGTCTCAAGTTAGAAATTGAAGGCGTGATGGTCAATGTTGTTAGTGCTTATGCCCCACAGGCAGGATGTGAGCTAGAAGAGAAGGAGAGATTCTGGAGTGAGTTAGATGAAGTGATGCAGAGTAACCCCAGAGGTGAAAGAGTGGTCATTGGGGCAGACTTCAATGGACATGTTGGTGCAGGCAACAGAGGGGACGAAGAAGTGATGGGCAGGTTTGGTATCCAGGACAGGAACACAGAAGGACAGATGTTGATCGATTTTGCAAAAAGGATGGAAATGGCTGTGGTGAATACTTTCTTCAAGAAGAAACAGAAGCATAGGGGACTTATGAAAGCGGAGGTAAGAGCACACAGGTAGACTACATCTTGTGTAGGCGATGTAATTTGAAGGAAGTCAGTGACTGCAAAGTAGTAGTGGGTGAGAGTGTTGCCAAACAGCATAGGATGGTGATGTGCAGGATGACGCTGATGGTGAGAAAGGTGAAAAAGGCAAAGGCAGAGCAAAAGAAGAGGTTAGCCAAGAATAAGTGGGACATTGAGAGGACCGAAAAGAGTAAACAGGAGTACAGGGAGACACAGCATAAGGCGAAGGTAGCGGTGTCAAAGGCCAAACAGAGGGCGTATGATGACTTGTATGATAGGTTGAACAGTAAGGAGGGAGAAAATGATCTACACAGGTTAGCACAGCAGAGAAATAGAGATGGGAAAGACGTGCAGCAAGTTAGAGTGATAAAGGACAGAGAGGGAAATGTATTGATTGATGTGTGCTGGGAAGATGGAAAGAGTACTTTGAAGAGCTGATGAATGAGGAAAATGAGAGAGAAAAAAAGAGTAGAAGGGGTGCCCGGTGAGGAGCACGAGGTAGCAAAGATTAGTAAGGGAGAAGTGAGGAGGGCATTGAAGAGGATGAAGAGTGGAAAGGCAGTTGGCCCTGATCACATACTGGTGAAGGTATGGAAGTGTCTAGGGGAGGTAGCAGTAGATTTTCTGACAAGAACATTCAACAAGGTCTTAGAAAGTGAGCAGATGCCAGAGGAATGGAGGAGAAGTGTGCTTGTGCCCATTTTTAAGAACAAGGGAGATGTACAGAGTTGTGGCAACTACAGAGGGATAAAGTTGATGAGCCATACAATGAAGCTATGGGAAAGAATAGTGGAAGCAAGACTAAAGGCAGAGGTCAGCATTTGTGAACAACAGTTTGGTTTCATGCCAAGAAAGAGCACCACAGATGCAGTGTTTGCTTTGAGGATGTTAATAGAGAAATACAGAGAAGGTCAGAAGGAGCTGCATTGTTCCTTTGTGGATCTGGAGAAAGCATATGACAGGGTGCCGAGAGAAGAACTGTGGTATTGTATGAGGAAGTCTGGAGTGACTGAGAAGTATGTTAGAGTGGTGCAGGACATGTATGAGAGATGTAAGACAGTGGTGAGGTGTGCTGTCGGTGTGACAGAAGAGTTCAAGGTGGAGCTGGGACTGCATCAAGGGTCAGCTCTTAGCCCCTTCTTGTTTGCTATGGTGATGGACAGGCTAACAGACGAGCTTAGACAAAAATCTCCATGGACTATGATGTTTGCAGATGACATAGTGATCTGTAGTGAGAGCAGAGACCAAGTGCAGGAAAATCTAGAGAGGTGGAGGTATTCCCTGGAAAGGTGGGGATTGAAGGTTAGTCTTAGTAAGACAGAGTACATGTGTGTGAACGACAAGGACCCAAGAGGAACTTTGAGGTTACAGGGGGCAGAGATAAAGAAGGTGGAGGATTTTAAGTACTTAGGCTCAACAATCCAGAGCAATGGAGAGTGTGGAAAAGAGGTGAAGAAGCGCGTGCAGGCAGGTTGGAATGGATGGAGAAAAGTGTCCGGTGTGATGTGTGATAGGAGAGTATCGGCAAGAATGAAGGGAAAAGTGTACAAGACGGTGATGAGGCCAGCGATGTTGTATGGTTTAGAGACAGTGGCCCTGGGGAAACGACAGGAGTCAGAGTTGGAGGTAGCAGAGATGAAAATGTTGAGGTTCTCTTTGGGAGTAATGATGATGGATAGGATCAGAAATGAGTACATCAGAGGGACAGCACATGTTAGATGTTTTGGAGACAAAGTCAGTGAGGCTAGATTGAGATGGTTTGGACATGTACAGAGGAGGGATAGTGAGTATATTGGTAGTAGGATGCTGAGGTTGGAACTACCAGGCAAAAGGCCCAGAGGAAGACCAAAGAGAAGATTTATGGATGTGGTGAAGGCGGACATGACAGTCGTTGGAGTAAGAGTAGAAGATGCAGAAGATAGGGAGAGATGGAGGCAGATCATTTGCTGTGGCGACCCCTGAAAGGGAACAGCCGAAAGGAAAAGAAGAAGAAGTGCTGGATGACTGATCTCAAGCCATTCAAGCCCCACTATCACCGGGCGTGTGTGTCCCCCCCCACCCCCCTGCATTAGCTGGGTCATCAAAGGCCTGCGTGTCTCTCACTGTCTGTGGTGTGAGGTTCATGTAAAACAACCATTACTGACATGTCCGACATGAGCACTGACATGAGCGGTTCAGGGTGTACCGGCCGAGAGCCAGCATCCCCACCAGGATAATTAGGATTATGGAAATCAGAAAATGAATGAATGAATGTGGACACAACTTGCAAGCAAACCTGCTAAAATATTCCAAAGTGCCAATACCTGACAAAATGTTGTAAGATGCTCTAAAATGTGCCACAGATTTCAAAAAGTGCCAAAATGTCCCACAAAGTGCTGAAATGTGCCAAAACACTGACAAAGTGCCAACACATTGCAGACCGTGCTATATTGTGCGTATTCAGTGTTCAATGTTCAAAATGAGTCAAAACCTACAAAAAGTGCCAAGATTTTCAAAAATTTGCTTAAATGTACTGAAATGTTCAAAAAGTGTCAAAATATATGAAAATATCCCAAAACTTTCAAAAAGTGGTGGGGTTATACATTAGGATGGCCCAAAAATATTTTTTTTCCCAATTTTTTTAATGCAAACTGTCTTATTTAAGGTTTGTTGAAAAAAAAAAAAAAAAAAAAAAGCAGTAAAAATTTCAAGCATATAAAACAAGTGTAAGTGATCTCCCAAAGCCCTTGAAATTTATCATTTAAGGCCAAATTTAGTGATAATTCAGGTTTCCATAATTTTTTTTTTAGGTCAGTAATTAATATCTAAAGAGACAATATTAATCAGGGCAGTGATGGCCTGGTGGTAAAGGGCACTAGATCGCTGATCCTAAAGTTGGGAGTTCGAGTCCCACTCTCCATAAGGTTGTCGCTGTCCCCCCCCAGTGCAGCTAAGTGGGTTATGAAAGGCCTACCATGTCTCTCACTGTCTATGGTGTGAGGTTTATGTAAAAGAACCATTGATGACTTTCGACAATAGTAGGCTGCAAAGCCGTCGGCATGTTTTTGCCCTGCGCTAGCCTGGCAAGCTGTCCAGGGTATATTCTGCCCTCTCTCGGAGTCGGCTGAGATGGGCATCAGCCTCACTACGACCCAAATTAGGATTAAGCTGTTACAGAAAATGAAGTGAACTGAATAATGTAAATCAGCATTTAATTGATATCAAACAACAGTTCAATCTAGAAAGTCATGTTATATTTAAAAGATAAGTCACAGTAGCCCTCATAAACAATGTTTGTGTAAATGTAAAATAAATATAATTTTTTTTTCAGACTTAGTTACTTTCAAAGTTATGGCAGTTCCTATGTGGACTTTTATTTTATTTTATTACATCCTTTAGGTTTATATGGGAATCACACACGTCAAATATTTAAATAGCAAATCACTGAATAAACATTAAACTTCCAAAGTAAACCAATAACCAAAAGCCTCTCAATATTGGAAAGTGGTTTCCCTGGCAACCAAATAGCTGTCGTTGAGCAAGTTTTAGGTGCATGTGGTATACTGTAGATGGGGAAGAATCTGACTGCAACAGGAAAAGAGTAATAAATTCCAACTGAATAAATTCCAACTGAATAAATTCCAACTGAATGGCCATTTCAGTTATTTTACTGAACTATTGATGGAATAAATTGATCGGATAAATGAGATGCCACTATGTGTGTATTGTAAGTTCTGTGTATCTAAAGCTTCCTGTTCTTCTTGTAATTGTGACATGTGCGCTCAGTACATGAAACTGTTGGGTGGGTTCCTGTGTTGTGTTTCGGTTCGGGTGGGATTCGGAAAGTAACAATGTAACAATGAGGAATTGCTTTGAAATGGATATAGCCAAGTGTTAAGCACCGCAGGGCACAAACATATATATGTTAATGCTTTGTGAACACGCGATTATTGCTTTGCACGCACATCCCTCTGTATAAATAAGCGGACACTGCATGTGTTCGAGGAGCTTCCGATGAAGAAACCAGACTGATTTCACTCGTGTGGTTCGTTGTCTGTTGCTCCCGGAGTACTCCTAGATGTTGAGATGCAGGAATCCAGGTCGTGCAGGTTTATCGAAGAGCTTCCTCAAGAAAGAGAGTTCTTACAATCTGGTGACCCCGACGTGATACTCCTGATCAGGTAAGACAAGATTTGTTTGACTACCTGGTTTCTCAGTATCTGAGCGTCTGTTATGCCCTTTTCATAAGGGACGGTTTATCCTCAGTGGCTATAACTGGGAAGAGCGCTATACAAATATACAAAAGGTGCACGTGCATCCTGCATGCCAACGTATTTCTGGTGGAGGGTAAACAATGGGAAATTCCTACCCAAAGCCTAATCCCGGGGAAACCCCCAAGGAATGGATGAATAAATGTGGTCTTGCTTATTATACTGAACCATGGCTTAGTAATCGAGCCGGATGGACGGAGGGACTCGACCAAGTGCCAAACTTCCCTCGAATGGGGACTTTTGATGCAGGATTCCTGACATCCGCGCATCGCATGATTTATGATGGATTGGGCAACCCCTCCTGGGATGATGAATACATGAAGGAGGTTTATGTAAAATGGTATGAAATGCGCTCATACTGGTTACAACTTAAGAAACTCTTCGAACCAAAGAGGGTGACTCAGTGTCCCCAAACCTAAATTAGTGAGTAAGGAAAAGGGAAAAAAGAAAATTACCAAAAGTCCAGCCTGCTGTGTACAAACAGTGTCCCCCGTGACTCCCCCACCATATCCCGTAGGGTCGGGGGACAATGCCCCGCTGCTCCCCGCTGATCCTACACCAGCGGAGGTCCCTGTCCTCTACCCAACCCTGCTCGAAAAATAGAAGAGGACGGGGAGGAAGAGGGGCGTCGTCAGGCTCGTTATCGTTCCTCGCTCTATTGGGCGCGCAATTTACGGTTTATTTAGTCTCCCGACGGGAAGGAGCTTGTGATCTCTCCCACGTCACTAACTGGGGTAGAATATCTTTTTGTTATCGATAGCGGTGCGACCCTATCCTCCCTAGGCAGGGACTACCAGGGTGCTGTCTCCCCCAGGTTTACCAGCTCTGTGGGTATAGATGGGGTCCCCTTCTCCTCCCCATATACGCCGCCCCTTCTTTTATGTTTTCCTGATGACCCTACGCTTGATACATTGCAAATATCCTACTCCTTTGTATATATGTCCGAATGCCCTTTTAATTTGCTGGGCCGCGATCTCATGAGCATTCTGGGGTTCCAAATCTCTTTCCAGGGCTCGAGCATGACCATTCAAACGTGCGACACCTCCTCTGTTTCTCTGTTGTCATTGCAAGCGCAGCCCTTGCCGTTTAACGTTAATTCGGCGTGCGTGGCGAGTTCCACCTCGCCCCCTGTACTCGACACGCTGCACACCAATCTTTGGGCAGAACATAAGAATGACGTGGGTTGTGTGGACTGCGTCCCGTATGAAGCTACCGTGAAGCACATTTCGCCCGTGTACATCCGACAATACCCCTTATCGCCTCAAAAAATGTTGGGTATCGACACCATTCTGGCCTCTCTTCTGGAACAGGGTATCATCGTGCCGTGCACAAGCCCTTATAACACTTCTGTGAACCCGGTTCCCAAGCCGGACGGTTCTTGGCGCCTAACCCAGGATCTCAGAAAAATTAATGAGCTCATCATCCCAGTCTCGCAGGTTGTCCCGGACGTGCCCTCTATTATGGCTTCCATTCCTTGCTACCATACCCATTTCTCCGTGATTGACCTGTGCTCGGCGTTTTTTAGTATCCCTGTTGAGCCCAACACACAGCCCCTCTTCGCTTTCACACACCGGCAGCGACAGTACACGTGGACTAAATTACCTCAAGGGTTCATAGACTCTCCTGCTGTTTCCTGTGGTTAGGGATGCACTGGGGTCTCTCGACGTTCTCGTGGGTTCCTGTGCCCACTCCTACACCGACGACCTCCTGGTGTCCGGCCTAACTTATGAACTGTGTCTTGATGCAACCGTTCAACTGCTCCTCTTACTGGAAAAGAAGGGTTTCAAGGTTTCAAAGCCCAAGCTACAGTTTTGCCTACCGACTGTCATATACCTGGGCTACAAACTCTCTCACGGGACAAAACACCTTACTCAGGATCACGTCAAGATCATAGTGGACACTCAGAAGCCTGCCACGAAACAGGCGCTCCTTGCTTTCCTGGGCCTCATTAATTACTGCCGACAATGGATCCCGGACTGTTCCTTTTATGACAAACGTTTACGCTCTGCCATGGCTCACACTGACCCTCTCCACCAACCCTTGGTCTGGACTGAGGACATGCTGGACGCGTTCAAAGCCCTGAAGTCGGCCCTATGCTCCACGCCGGCTCTCGGGCTCCCGGACTACACCAAACCTTTTCACCTCTATGTTGCGCACCAGGCCGGCACGGCTTCTGGGGTTTTGGCTCAGAACCACGGGGGGGGGGGACTGAGACCCTGTGCTTTCCTCTCCAAAACTTTAGATACTGTAGCTCAGGGTTTACCTGCTTGCCTTCGCGCTGTCGCTGCCAGTGCGGTGTTAGTCCTCGAAGCAGAAAAAATAGTGCTCTCCCATCCACTCGTTTTACACACCAGCCATCAGGTTAGGCATATCCTTAATACTCTGTCCACACAACACATGTCTTCTCAATGTTGCTCAGGTTACGAGGCCATCCTTTGTGCTACTGATAATCTAACCATCTCTTGTTCCTCTTCCCTAGATAACGTGGCCCAGGCCCTACAGCGCCTGCTTAATGCTCAAGATGACTGCGAACCGTTGGAACATGACTGCATGGACACCATTGTCCATGACACCAGTATTAGGTCTGACTTATTATCCACGCCTCTCTCCACAGGTTTCTCTCTGTTTGTAGATGGGTCATGCTCGAAACCCTCCTTACGGAGTGTTCCTCTGCGGCTACGCGGTATGTTCCTTACCGGGCCAAGTTTTGGAAGCGTACTCGCTCCCCTTTAATTCCGCTCAAGCAGCGGAGTTATACGCACTCACTCGGGCATGCACTCTCGCCTCCGACCAGGACGTTACTATATACACTGACTCTCGTTACGCTTTCGGGGTGGCGCACGATTTCGGCCGTATCTGGCAATCTCGTGGTTTCACTGCTGCTGACGGTAAGCCCATTTCACATTCCACCTTGGTCCAGGACCTTATTGTGTCCTGCAATCTCCCGCTCCGTTTAGCGATCGTAAAGACCCGCGGTCATTCCTCTGACCACACTGATGAGGCACGGGGTAACTCTTTGGCTGACCGCGCAGCTAAACAGGCTGCCTTGCTCGGTTCCTGCAGCCTGCGCTGGTGTCAACCTCACACATGCTTAGCGCCCTCCTCCCTGACTTGGATCTGAAATCCCTTCAGTCCTCGGCGTCCACAGAATACACTGATTTTTGGTCCTTGCATGGCTCTCAGCCCTCGGGGGACAGCATTCTACTCGATTCGACCGGTCGCTTATGTCTGCCCACGCACTGTCTTCCTTTCCTCGTCCGCGAGTTTCACGGGCCTACACATCACGGTCGAAGAGGGGTGGTGACAGATATGGAAAATGATTTTTGTATACGACAACTAGCCTCTACGGTACACAGCATACTGGACAAATGCCTGATTTGTGCACAGAACAATGTGTCCAAACCACATGCATCACATCAGCATCTGCCGAAACCAGATACTCCCTTCCAGGAGTGGCAGATAGATTTTACTCACATGCCCCGGCAGGGCCCCTTTAAATATCTATTGGTTATCGTGGATAAATTTTCCCGGTGGGTCGAAGCTTTCCCATGTGGGAACGAAAACGCCCGAGTAGTGGTTCAAAAGTTATCACAGGAAATTATTCCCAGATATGGCCTCCTGTTGGGAATTGATTCGGACAAAGGCACACCATTCACCTCAAAAGTCACCCAACTGTTGGCCCAAGAGCTAAAGATCAATTGGCGTTTCCATGTCCCATATCACCCTCAGTCCTCCGGAATCGTGGAACGAACAAACAGAACAATTAAAGGGAAATTACGGAAGGCAATGCACGCCACTGGATCAAGGAATTGGGTTTCAGTACTACCCGTGGTTTTGGCGGATCTGCGAATGACCTCGCAGGTGGCCTTAGGGAATCTATCTCCTTACGAAGTGGTAATGGGGAGACCCTTTCCTGCATCTTGGAGGAAGGGAAAACAGGCTTTGGGGACGGAAGACTTAGATATACACATGAGCGAGTATGCCGTGGGCCTTGTTAAGGTCCTAAACGACTATTGGGAACGCACTAATCAGAATACTTCGGTCCCGGCAGACACAAGCACTCATGCCTTCAAGGTAGGAGACAAGGTGCTGGTCAAAAAATTTGCAAAACTAAATTCCCCTTTGAGAGACACCCCTTACAGTGAGCCCACGGAGATACTCGCTGTTACTCGTACCGCCGTACTAACCGACCTCTTTCCACAGTGGATCCATGCTACCAGACTGAAGAAAAGTCCGCAATGATGTATTAAGTGCACTTTGTATTTGTGAATTTTTTGTCCTCATTACCTCTCTTTCAGGTCTCGAGATACCAGCCCTTCTGGGGTGAATGAACTACTTGTCTGGACCTGATCCAGATATCTAAGTACCACCACCACATCCTCTCGCAGACGGGTCGGATAACGCCCATTTAAAATCCAACTTATGTATACCTCTTATGCCCTGCTCTTAATCAGGCATATATATGGACCCTATAGTTATAGGATAATCGGGCATATATATGTTAATGCTTTGTGAACACGCAATTACTACTTTGCATGCACATCTCCAAGTGTTAAGTGCCGCAGTGCACAAACATATATGTTAATGCTTTGTGAACACGCAATTATTGCTTTGCACGCACATCCCTCTGTATAAATAAGCGGACACTGCATGTGTTCGAAGAGCTTCTGATGAATAAACCAGACTGATTTCACTTGTGTGGTTTGTTGTCTGTTGCTCCCGGAGTACTCCTAGACGTTGAGATGCAGGAATCCAGATCGTGCAGGTTTCTCTAAGAGCTTCCTCCACAGAGAGAGTTCTTACAACTATTATTATTTAAGATGAACAATAGTAAACATTTAATCAGTGAAAATCACCCTGACAGCAAGTTTTGAAATTTTAAAAAGAATAATCTAGCCATTTTTAATAATTAGTTTACATTATGCAAAACAATATTATGATGAATTAATAGAACATTGTGATTAAACAGAGTGTTTAATTTGTTTGTATATTCTTTATCATGATATATTAAATGTTCATTCAAAATTCAGCTCATCTGCATATTAATCTCAGAATTGTCTTTTCTACTGTGTGCTGTAGTGTGTGAAGATTTTCCGTGCTTAATCTAAATCCAGTACCAGCACAGTGTGAGCCTGAGCCATCGGCCTACAGTCTGCAACATGCCTGCAACACCAACACGTCTGATACTGTACAAACCCACCTGCCTAACTGAACTATTTTGCAAAGTTCAACAAATACAAATTAGACTTATTCCAGAAATGTATTTTGTGATATTCTGGGTCCAGCGGCGCGAGTCACGAATTGCTCTGGGAGGTCACTTACACTTGTTTTATAGGGTTGCCCAAAAACCTCTGGATGGAGATAATGATTATCATTCTGACCATGTTCACGACCTCATCAGAGAAACACTTGGGTAATGTATCTTTCGCGTAAACATTTAAAATGTGAATATGCATGTAAACAGAACACACTCCCCTGATGCGATGCATGAATGAGTGGCTGTTTTAATCAATCTTAAAAAAAAAGCACATGAACTAATATGCTATTAATAAACTGGATGAGATGGAAGTGCAGAGAGCCAGAGGAACAGTGTTTTGGATTGTGGACATGGAGGACTGCTGTACCTAATGGAATATTCTACATTTACTCTTCTTCTTTTGTTTTCGGCTTTCCCCTTCAGGGGTCGCCGCAGCGAATCGTCCGCCTCCATCTCAGCCGATCTTCTACTTTTACTCCAACTGCCTTCATGTCCTCCTTCATCACATCCACAAAGCTTCTCTTTGGTCTTCCTCTAGTCCTTCTGCCTGGTAGTTCCAACCTCAGCAACTCCTACTACCAATATACTCACTATCCCTCCTCTGTACATGTCCAAACCATCTCAATCTAGCCTCTTTGACTTTGTCTCCGAAACGTCTTACATGTGCTGTCCCTCTGATGGACTCATTCCTGATCCTATCCATCCTCGTTACTCCCAAAGAGAACCTCAACAATTTCATCTCTGCTACCTCCAGCTCTGCCTCCTGTCTTTTCCTCAGTGCCACTGTTTCTAAACCATACAACATCGCTGGCCTCAACATCGTCTTGTACACTTTTCCCTTCATTCTTGTTGATACCTTCCTATCACACATCACACCGGACACTTTTCTCCATCCATTCCAACCTGCCTGCACACGCTTCTTCACCTCTTTTCCACACTCTCCACTTCTCTGGATTGTTGAGCCTGAGTACTTAAATGAATAAATGAATGAATGAGATATCATTAGAGATAAAGAACTTACAATGGCTAAAACCCTCTGAGATATTGGAAGGAAAAAGCTGGAAGCTACAAAAGCCCTCACAGAAACTGAAGAGAGATGCCTCATTCTTAAGTAGGCAAGCAACAGCAAGTAACTTAAAAATCTACGTAATTAAAGGCACATAACCTCAAAGTATTAAAGACTGAGCCAGGATTTTTCTGCAAAGACCTGCCGTTAATTACAGTGGAAAGAGAAGAGTCAATTCTTGCAGTTGATGTGAAGAAAACAAGCAGGCAGTGGTGGTCTCGTGGTATAGGGCGCTGGATCGCTGATCCAAAAGTTAGGGGTTCGAGTCCCACTCTCCACAAGGTTGCCACTGTCCCCCCAGTGCAGCTAACTGGGTTATCAAAGGCGGGCCATGTCTGTCACTGTCTATGGTGAGAGGTTGATGTAAAAGAACCATTGCTGACTTTTGTAAAGAGTAGCTGCAAAGCCGTCAGTGTGTTTCTGTCCCTTGCTAAAAAGGGTTGTGACAGGAAGGGCATCCGACGTAAAAACCTCTGCCAAATCAAATGTGCGAATCAGATGATTCCCTGTGGCGACTCCTGAGAAAGGGAAAAAGCCGAAAGGAGAAGAAGATGTGAAGAAAACAAGCAGAAGAAACTGAGTACAGTGTTTACGTAGGCTCAGCAGGACGTGGTTAAGCACCCGTTGAGAATGGATGCTGGATTCTTGGAGTAGGACTGAGTGATTTTATGCATGAACCCACAAAATTGAACATGCTCTTTTTATATGCTGTGTGTCTTGAAGTGAAAAGAACCAAGGACAAGAGATCGCCTGATGGTGTGATAATCCCAAACAGACACACACACACACACACACACACCAATCAGAAGTAAAAAACATCCATCCCTGATCTGATTCGAACAGAAAGGCATCTCCCTGGAGCTTTGAATTGGTGCTTAAAGCTGTATGTGACCTTTCACTACTGAAATATTTCAGTGAGATAATTGCAGTGTAAAACATTAAACTCAAGATTGTCACAACTGGTACTGGATCATGGTTACAAGGTTAATATAATAAACTCAACACACCTGATTTTACATTATATATTATATTATCCCACCTGGGAGTTCTATCAGACTCCTGAAACTTACTGCCATTTCTTATGTACACATCATTATTCTGCCCAAGTTTTGTGTAAAAATAAGTATTCACTGGAGGCAAGACGGAAATGGCTGACTGGTCCCTGAGATGAAATGCCCAGTGATATCTACTGAGCCCGAATTAAATTATTATTTCTTATATATTATATAAATTATTATTTCTTTTAATAATGATAATATTTTGTAATAAACCATTGTAGTTCATGATTAATTATAATCTTGCTGGGTAAATAATATTAATGAATGAAGTAATTTATGAAACGACATCAGAAACAAGAGAATCTCCTGAATTAATGCTCATCCCTTTTATTACTCGATCTTTCAATCAGATTTTCTTATTTCTTTATTGATTGGTGGAAAGCCATCAAATAATTATTGATATTGCATCTCTTCCATTAGATAACCAAATTGTTGCATCCTGCTATTGGATAAGCTAAACGACTACTGCACGAATGGCATACTGAAAATACTAACATGATATCAGTACTCTGAAAATATTTTAAATGAATAATAAGTAATTTTAGAATTCAGCTTTCATATGATTCCGAGAGTTGTTTGGATTCAGGTGTTTATCCACCAGTTGGAAAAAACTCAGGCTCTCCTGCCCAAGTTGGACATGTTTTGGTGGAAAGGAGGTCACAATACTCCTTTTAATGTTTTTGGTACTTAGTCAATTAGTTCAAATAACAGTTTAAACTTAATAAAATAAAGAGACTTGCCACAACAGATGAGGAGAGTCAGCTGTCCCTTTATTTCAAACAATCAACCAGATACGTTCAAATAAAGAAATCAGTTACAGCGGTCAGTCAAACATCCTACTGTCCCCAAGTCAATGCGATAGTCTGCCTCAGTCTAACTAAAAACCTCTTTGGCCTCCCCTGCTTATATGCTCCTATATATGCTCCTATATATGCTCCTATATATGCTTATATACAGCTATAGTGCTGTGTCACCTCCTCCAGCCTGAGCCAATTTCCCATCGTTTGCATTTCTAGGTGTTTTAGACCCACCTTCCTTAATTTACGTATTTCCCCGTTTTCCCATTATTTTCCCAGTTGTCCCTGTATCACCCTTAATTTGATGTCGTCCACCCCTTGGTGTCAGGCGCTTATAAGCACCTTCTTCCTGCTGGAGCTCACAAGACCTGATCACATGGATTATCTTCACCTGATTTCTCATTTAAATCATCATGAGTAGTACTTCATGTTTCTACTTATTCTGAGTTTAATTTGAAAGAGTAAAATGCACATTGTATACGTGAGCATGTGGTTATATTTCTTCTGCCTTTGTGATCAAATATTGTTTCATGTTCATCGCAATTAGTGTACCAATGGCTCATGCAACTATTGCAGAGGTGCATGTCCTGGGCCTTGAGCCGTCACGCACTTCAGTGGTTGTTCTTAAAACTTTTTCATGGGATTATAATTGATTATATCTTCACAAGACACACATCTTTCTTTTTCTTTAGCTCAGTCTGCCCGCCGTGCTATTTTTGGGAGGAAAAGAAGTGTCATACCCGTATTCCTTCTCACTTGCCTATACTCTCTGCTGATCTCCTGGATTTTCTGTGCTTCCCGGCAGCTACCCAGTTCCAGCCTTCACGTCTTGCCACCCAGAAGCAGGGCACCCAGTCTCACTCAAAGACATGTGACCAGTCCACCCAAACTGACGGCCTTACTTCTGATGGATAGTCTATGGTTTCATCTTCTCCTCCAGGGTCACCCCTCATTCCTCATGGCTCTCCATCCATTCCTCCTGGTTCCCCCTATATTCCTCTAGTCTCACCTGACTACTCTTCTCCAGGGCCTTTTCTTCTGCCTCCCAATTGGCCCACTTCTCCAAGTGACTATTCACCAACTTCCCAAATTGCTTTTGAGCCTTCTTCTTCTTTCACTGACATGGTGTCAGTCATTCCCTTAGACAGGCAAATTGATTTGTAATGTTCAAATTGTTTAATAAATCTTCTTCTTTTCTCTTCTTTGAGTTCTAGCATGATTATTTCGCATTACTACACAAATTGCCTTTGAGTCATACACAGTTAGTATAAAATTATATTCAACAATTATTTCTTGCATTTTATCTTATTACTAAAACTTCAAGCAAAATAGCATAAAAGTAAGATTTTTTTTTCCACACACACACACGTCAACCAAATCATTCTTTACATCAGATTGGGTTTTCCCATGCCATACATACTAAATCTTCATAATCATTACTGATAATATATATTTATACTCAAGCATGGATTCTTCAGAAATGATCATAAACGAAACTGACTCTTTAAAATTTTATACTGAAAGAAATGGGGAAGCACCCCCACGGCAGTATTTACTAATGGCATAATGTAGTCCTTAAATACATCACGAGATTGTTTAGCATTTTCTTTTTTAAGATGCTCAATCTCCTCCTCCATCAGCTGGGCTCTCTCATCCATCCCTTTCTGCATGAGTTGTTTCTGTTCAGCTAGTTTACTCTCCACTGCTCTGTCCAGCTCCTGCAGCTGCTGCGACCTCTCCTCCTCAAACTTGATCATCAGCTGCTGTACTCGTTCATCTTGATGTAATTTTTGATCCTCCATCAGTTGTTTCATTTCCATCTGTTTCTCCTGTTCTACTTTACACTGCTGCTCTAAAAGCGCTGCATGTTCTCTCTCCTCTGTCACCATGGGAAAAAAAGAGACACAATTAAAAGGAATATCTTCTCAGACTACAATTTAATTTTCTAACTAGATAAATCCAAATGTCAGTCTAACATTAGTGTTTATGAAAAGAAAAAGAGAAGAAAATTACAGATACAGTGCGTATAGTGAAAAATATCACCCCTTCAAAATAGTCATGTTTTGTTGCTTGGTAGCCTGAAATGAAGACACAACCAATATATAATCAGAAGAGGTAAAAACCCACTCGAATGGTTAAAGGATTGCCTCTCCTAAAATACTTACAAACTCACGTAGGTGGAACTGATCACCGTCCTCATTACTCACCAAGCTAACTGCTTACCAAGCCACCCGTGATCAACTGTATTCAATCTCCTCAGTTCAACATTAAAACAGCTATTCCTAAAACTTTCAAGAGCGAGGAAGAGTAACTAACAGCAATCAATCAACAAAGGTGGCAGGGCTCTACCAAAAGAACTCAGGGATAAAGTTGTAGACAGACACAAGTTAGGAGATGGAGGATTCTTTTTCGGTGTTTTCAATCCTGAGGAGCACAGCGACATCCATAATCAGGAAGTGGAAACAGTTTGGTACTAATAGGACCCTTCCCGGGTTGGGCGTTTGCTCTAAACTGGGGAGAAACCAACAAGAGATCTTTGAGCTTAGAGACAGTTAAATGAATTTTCTGCAAAAAAGGGTCACTGTATGAATGTGCTATCGCAAATGGTCCACATGGGTGGCTTGCAAGAGAAAAAACAAGTCTTGATTTTGTTTTGGTAAAATGTTACATGGAGATTCTAAAACCAAATGTAAAAAGGTGTTATGGTGAGCTGAAACTAAAACTGAAATATTCAGCCTCCAGTAATGCACGGGGCTGTTTCTCTGCAGCAGAGACTGGGCCATGTGTCAAGATACCAGGAAAAATAGCCCTAGAAACTTGGCAATACCCCTGAGCTCCGCACTCTATAAGGTACACCCAAGCCCAAGATGAACACCAAATATGGTAATAATAGTGTCTTAATGTCCAAACTCCTGAGGAAAACCTGCTGCCCACAGAAGGACACATGTTTTTACATCATACATTCATATACATGATTTGTTGAAAGATTGACTGATATGCATGATAATTTTTAAAAATAGAACCAGTCTGGTACTAAACATGAAACATGTTAGATATTCTTTATGTGTATAAGAATCAGTGGTTAAAGTTAAAGCTGTCATTAGTTATGATAATGTGGTTTTTGTAGTGTTAAAAGTGCTTATAATTGAAAAACAAACAAACAAAAAATGACAAAGGACCCCCCCCCCCCCCCAAAAAAAAATAAAATAAAATAAAAAAGGGAAAGTTTTTTTCCTGATGATCCTGGGGTGGGGGTGCGTGGGTGGGGGTGGGGGTGGGGTGGGGGTGCGTGGGGTGGGGGTGTTACTCGATCTGTCCACATTACAAACTTAGATAAGGATTTCGACCGTGTACTCCAGTTTCCTCTGGCAGTCCAAAGACATCCATATTAGGTTAATTGTCTGTTTCAGATTGCCCCGATGTGTGAGTATGAATAGTTGTATATTGCCCTGCAATGGTTTCGTGAACTATTCAAGGTGTAACCCACCTTTGCCTTTTACCCAGTGTTGGCCGAGATATGCTCCAGCCTCCCCATGACATTAGTAGCAGGATCAAGTGCTTCGGTAAATGAGTGAGGGAGAACTCCTGGCTCATTATTCAAAATATTTTCTGGAGCATTCATGGGGATGTTTGACTGGACTCTACGTAATGAATTCGTGTGAGTTTTCACCTCCAGGTTCGGATGGACAAACTTATCTTCAGTATACAGTATCTTTAATGAGGGGGCTTAAAAATTCCTCTGACAAAAATTTTCTATGTGGTGAAATAAATACAGAATGGTAAATACAGTGTGGTAGAGTGACACTGTTTACATGTCATTTTAATATACAGTGGTACCCTGACTTACGAGTGTCTTTTATAATGAATTTTCCATGATACGAGCTTTGATTCCACCAAAAATCCGCTCCATCCAACCAGCACAATTTTGATTTATGAGCTCGAATGGGGAAATGGCATTTCCGGTCTAATTAGCCTCGTATTCTTCCACGTGTATTCTGCCGCACACCGAGAATGCCTTCTACTCGAGAGAGTGCTTCTAAATTATTTTCTGTGATGCCCCCTATAGGAAGAAAAAAAATTACACCCCCCCCCCCATTTCCCCACAGCATCCTGCTTGACTATAAATAGTGTTTGCTGCACTTCATATCATTTGCTCGGTGCTTTTTCCCTACACCACAGGAAACACGGTGAGAGTGCCACTGCCACAAACTGTAGAGGATGTGCAATTAAGATAAAATAAGATCACCAGATCAGGCTCCTTCCCTGCCAGAGAGGTGACATTATATGTCCCGAGGGACAGAGTCAGTAGCCGAGGATCAGTGCGACAGAACCCATGCCTTCGGCTGCCGCCCAACTCACATTGCACCCGACTCCTAAAACTCCTCCCACGGGTGGTGGGTCCATGGGAGGGCAGACTAATATCATCTTTTTGGGCTAGGCCCAGCCAGGCTCCATGAGCAGAAGCCTGACCACCAGGCGCTCACCTTTGAGCCCCTCCCCAGGTCCTGGCTCCAGGGGGGGGACCCCCGGTGACCCTCGTCTGGGCAAGGGAGACTGCATCTTTGTCTGTCTCTCAATCATAAGGGTCTCCTGAATCATGCGACACCCTTCTATGGAGCGGGAAAATGGTATTAATGCCCCACGTACTGATTAATGTTTGTATATATATCAGATGATCAGAAGGGTTAATTGACTTATTGTTTCTTCTTGTTTTATTATTATTTATTATTAATTACTATCAATGTTAATGTACATGGATTATTATTATTATGAAATATTCATTGTTTTTACATGTTTATTTTTAATATATTAGGTCAAATATACGTGTTTGTGGCAAGTTATATGAGTTTGGGAGGGGGTTGGAATAGATTAATTGGTTTTCTGTTATTTCTTCTTGGAATAATTGTTTTATCTAACGAACTTTTTGGCGAACAAGCTTGCCCTCAGAATGGATTAAATTCGTAAGTCAAGGTACCGCTGTATAATATATTCAGTGATGTGGTTCAGCCCAGCTTACCTTGAATTCTCTTCTCATTTTCAGTCAGCATTTCATCAGTCTGGAGAATTAGCTTTGCTTCCTTATTTTTCTCATTTAGAAACTTCTGTAACACCTCTTCAGCCTTTACACACACACACACACACACACACACACACACACACACACACACACACACACACACACACACACACACACACACACACACACACACACACACACACAGACAGAGTACAGAAAAACATAGCAGTGTAACAGTCAATAAAATATCAGGTGTGCTGTACACATATTTTTGACTCTGTCAGTTTTCTCTTTGCTGGCAACGAGAGATCAAACACATTCTTCCAAAAGCACAGAAAGCGCAAGGCCACCACCTGGTTTTAGCTTTACACTGAGCACATCTGAGTTAAGTCTCAAACGGTGAATACGAGACGTCTAATGATAACTTTGTGATTTATTTCCTGATATTTAAATCTAAATATGAGAAACAGATACAACATGTTATGTCCCCCTCATTCGCTCAATGCAAATTACTTCCATATTACTTTTTTCCTTCAATAATGATATTGTGTTTTGATGTGAAATGACGTACACATATGAAAGCTTTTATTGTTTGGGTTTAACTTCCCTTTATTCATGCAGCATCGGAGCAGTACAACTCTCAGAATAATAATTTGGACATTTTGTCATTAAATAATGAACCAAACAAAAAAAACACAGGCCACATGAAAACTGCACGGAGAGTGCCAACCCTCATTGTTAAACCAGATGGTCTAGAGCATCACATCCTGTATCCATGAATATTAGATTATTATGGGCTTAAATGTTTGCATCTGTATTTGTTACCTGGCATCCCTTGTTGGGCTGCTGGTGGTACTGAATGATGACACTGTCTCTGTGTGTGCAGTAGCGGTTATATCCTCCAGGCTTTGTGTACTCTCCCTTCTGCACACACTCACTCATCTCCGTGCATAGATCAGACAGAATCAGCTGGCACTTCAAGTCTGATGCCTCTATGTTCTGTTTATATAGTTGAGCATAGTGCTCATCTATGGCTTCCTGAAAACACACACACACACAATCGATAACATTAAATCCACCTGCCTATTATTATGTGGGTCCTACGTGTATTGCCAGTTGGCTCTAATTGATCAGCGCATGAACTCCTCCTGACCTCTGAGGCCGTGCCATCTGACACCAGCCATTTCCTGTAAAGTGCAAGGTGGGGTCTGCATTTTTTGAACTTGTTTGTATTTCTTGGATGGGATTCTGTGAGGAAACACCATTTCCATAACGGGGGCCACTTGGTCTGGGACAATGTTTGGTCAAAATAAACTGTCAGAGTAAAATTCACATGATTTCTGTGGGGGCAGTAAGGCACTTAATTACTGAACCCAAAGGCAGGGGTTCAAGCCCCACTAGTAGTGAACTGGGTTATCTAAAGCCGGCCATGTGTCTCACTGTCTGTGCTGAGAGATTCATTTCAAAGAACCATTGTGACTTTCGTAAAGAGAAGCCGCATAGTTGTCAGTGTGTTTCTGCCCTGCAATGACCTGGCAAGTGGTCCAGGGTGTACTCTGCCCTTGCCCAGAGTCAGCTGAGATGGGTGTCAGCCTCCCCGCAACCATAATTAGGATTAAGCCATTCAGAAAATGAATGAATGAAAGATTTCTATGACCCAAGGTTTCCTATCAGACTTCCTATCATCCTATAAGACACTGTTTCTGGTGGCTTGCATTCTTCATAAATGTATTTTCATTTTGTACTGTGTTTATTTCTGTCTTCCTTTCGGCTTTTTCCCTTTTACTCGGGAGTCGCCACAGTGAATCATCTGATTGGCACGTTTGATTTGGCAGAGGTTTTTACGTCGGATGTCCTTCCTGTCACAACCCTTTTTAGCAAGGGACAGAAACACGCTGAGGACTTTGCAGCTCCTCTTTACGAAAGTCAGCAATGGTTCTTTTACATCAACCTCTCACCATAGACAGTGACAGACATGGCCCGCCTTTGATAACCCAGTTAGCCGCACCGGGGGGACAGTGACAACCCTGTGGGGACTTGAACCCCCAAACCTAGGATCAGCGATCCTGCACCCTATGCACTAGACCACCACTGCCCCTTTGTACGGTGTTTATATTTAATATAAATTTAAACTTGCTTATTGTTTCTTTTCTTGCCTGATCTGTAAGTCTAGTTTGCTATTATTTATCAGACATATGTCTATTTTTTTTCCTAAGTAAGTAATAACTAATGGCTGAGTCATAGAGCTCTGCAGAAGAATTCCTATCTGCTCAGAGTGGCCGCTGGGCATAAATGTGCCACATCATAGAAAAGTGATGAAGTCATTAAGTCTTATTAAGTCAGAAATTATTCATAGTGTATATACTTAATATAAAATTATTTCTGGGCTCAATTCAAATGTGAGTGCGCGCGTGTCTGTGTTTGTGTGTGTGTGTGTGTGTGTGTGTGTGTGTGTCTGCTTGTGTGTCTATCTGCAAGTGTGTGCATGTCTGTGAGCAAATGTGTGTGCGTGTCTATGCATGCGCATGTGTGCGCGAGTGTGTACTCGTGCATGTATTTATGTGAACACATGTGTGTTCGTGCCTGTGTGTGTGTGTGTGTGTGTGTATGTGTGTGCATCCGTGTGCGCGCACGTGTGTGAGTCTGTGCGCAAGTGTGTGCGTGTCTGTGTGTGTGTGAGCACGTGTATGTGCATGTTTGTGTGTGTATGTGTGTGTGCCTGCATGTGAGTGTGTGTGCGTGCATGTGTGAGTATGTGAGTTTGTACGAATGTGCAAGTGCATGCACATGTGTGCGAGTATGTGTGCGAGTATGTGTGTGCAAGCGTGTGTGTCTGAGCACGTGTATGTGCATGTTTGTGTGTGTGCCTGCATGTGAGTGTGTATGCGCATGTGTGAGTGCGCGAGTTTGTACGAATGTGCAAGTGCATGCACATGTGTGTGAGTATGTGTGCAAGTATGTGTGTGTGTGTGTGTGTGCAAGTGTGCGTGAGTGTGTGCATGTATGTGTGCGCACGTGTGTGCGTGCACATGTGTTTGTACATGTGTGCGTGTGTGTGTGCATGTATGTGCATGTGTGTCCACGTGTGCGTGCATTTGTGCATGTGTGTGTCCGTGTGTGTGCGTATGCTTGTGAGCGTGTGCGCATGTGTGGGTGTGTTATGTGTGTGGGTATGCGTGAGTATGTGTGACTGTGTGCACGTGTGTGTCTTCACAAATGTGTGTGTGCACGAGTATGTGCATGTGTGTGTGTGTGTGTGTGTGTGTGTGCACATGTGTGTGTGAGTGTGTGTGTGTGTGTGTGTGTGTGTGTGAGTGAGTATGTGTTTGTGTGAGTGTGTCTGAACGTGTGCATGTGTATGTGTGCGTGTGTGTGTGTGTGTGTGTGTGTGTGTGTGCACGTGTTTGTATATGTGCACGTGTGTGCGCACGTGCGCTTGTCCATGTGTGCAGGTGTGTTTGTGTGTGAGTGTGTCTGTGCACGTGTGTGCGTGCACGTGTGTGTGTGTGTGTGCGCGTGTCTGTGTGTGTGTGTGTGTGCGCGTGTCTGTGTGTGTGTGTGTGTGTGTGTGCACAGGCATGTGTATATGCGTGTGTCTGTGTGTGTGTGTGTGTGTGAATGTCTGTGTGTGCGTAACTGAGTATGCATGCTTGTGTGTGCATTATGTGTGCTGTCTATATGAGTGTGTTTGTGTGCTTATGTGTGCGTGTCTGTGTTCGCACACGTGTGTTCGTGTATGTGTGAGTGTGTATGTATGTCTGTGTGTGCGCACGTGTATGTGTATGCGAGTGTGTGTGTACGCGAGTGTGGGTGTTTGTGTTTGAGTGTGTGTTTGTGTGTGCGAGTATGTGTGCCCAAATGTGTGCGAGTGTGTGTGTGTGTGTGTGTGTGTGTGTGTGTGTGCGTCTTTGTACGCATGTGTGGTGCATGTCTGTGTATTTGAGCTTGTGTGTGTGTCTGCGTGTGCATGTGTTTGTGCATGTATGTGTGCGCAAATGTGGGTTTGCATGAGCGTATGTCCATGTGTGTGCTTGTGTTCGTGAGTGTGTGTGTGTGTGTGTGTGTGTGTGTGTGTGTGTGTGTGTGTGTGTGTGCCTGGCTGTATGTGCCTGTCTGTGTGTCCATGTGTGCATGTCTGTGTGCCTGTCTATGTATGTACGTGTGTGCACGTGCATGTGTGTATACCCGTCTGTGTTTGAGTGAGTGTGCGCGTCTGAGTGTGCATGTGTGTGTGGACCTGTCATATTTGTCTGTGTGCATGTATGCATGTGTGCATAACTGTGTATGCGCTCGCTTGTGTGCATTCTGTGTGTGCACGTGTATGTGTGTGCGAGTGTGTGTTTGTGTTCGAATGTGTGTGGTGTGTGCATTTTTGTGTGTGCAAATGTGTGCCTGTGTACATGTGCTCGCGCGTGTATGTGTGTACGTGTGTGCATGTGTGCAAGTGTGTTTGTGCACATGTGTGTGTGCACTTGTCTTTGTGTATGTGTGTGTGCATGTGTGTGTACATGCGATTGTTTGTGCACGTGTTTGCATGTGCATGCGTCTGTATGTGTGTCCATGTGTGTGTGCATGTGTGTGTGTTTGTGCATATGTGCATGTGTTTGTGCATGTGTGTCTGCATGTTTGTTTGGGCATGTGTATGCCTGCTAGTTTGTGTACATGTGTTCATGTGTGTGTCTGCATGTGCATGAGTATGTGTGCATGTGTCTGTGTGTGTGCATGTGTGTATGTGTATGTGTGCGGGTGTGGGTGCACATCTGTGTGTGAGTGTTGTTCGTGTTTATGTGTGCATGTATGTGCGTTTGTGCACGTGTCCGTCTGCCTGTGTGTGTGTTTGTGTGTGTGTGTGTGTTTGCGTGTGTATTTGTGCATGTGTGTTTATGTGCGTGTGTGTGTATGTGCACGTGTTTGTGCGCATATGTGTGCGTGTGTGTGCAAGTGTGCAAGTGTGTTTGTGCACATGTGTGTGCGCACTTGTCTTTGTGTATGTGTGTGTGCATGTGTGTGTACATGCGATTGTTTGTGCACGTGTTTGCATGTGCATGCGTCTGCGTGTGTATGTGTGTGTCCATGTGTGTGTGCATGTGTGTGTGTTTGTGCATGTGCATACGTGTGTGCATGTGTTTGTGCATGTGTGTCTGCATGTTTGTTTGGGCATGTGTATGTCTGCTAGTTTGTGTACATGTGTTCACGTGTGTGTCTGCATGTGCATGAGTATGTGTGCGTGTGTCTGTGTGTGTGTGTGTGTGTGCATGTGTGGGTGCACATCTGTGTGTGAGTGTTGTGCGTGTTTATGTGTGCATGTATGTGCGTTTGTGCACGTGTCCGTCTGCCTGTGTGTGTGTGTGTGTGCGTGTTTGCGTGTGTGTTTGTGCATGTGTGTTTATGTGCGTGTGTGTGTGTATGTGCACATGTGTTTGTGCGCATATGTGTGCGTGTGTGTGTGCATCCGTGTGCATGCCTGCCTGTGTGTGAGCATGTCTGTGTGCGTGTGTTTGTGTGTGCGTGTGTGCGCGAGTGTGTGTGTGTGTGTGTGTGCACATGTTTGTGTGTGTATGTATGCGTGTCTGTGTGTTTGTGTTTGCTTGTGCGTAATGTGTACGCGTGTTTGCATGCGTGTGTGTGCATGAGTGTCTGTGTGTTTGCGCTCATGTGCCTGTTTGTGTGTGCATGTGTGTGTGTGTGTGTGCATGTGAATGTGTGTACACGAGTGTGACTATGTGTCTGTGTGTGCACGAGTGTGTGTGTGTGTGCCTGTCTGTGTGTGCATGTGCACATGTGCATGTGTGTCTGTGCACGTGTGTGCGTGTGCGTGTCTGCCTGCGAGTGTGTGTGATTGTGTGTGCACGCAAGTATGCTATTGTGTGCACGTGTGTGTGTGCACAAGTATTTGTCTGAGTATATGTGCATGTGGTTGTGGGCATGTGTTTGTGTGTGTGTGTGTGTGTGTGTGTGTGTGCACGTGTGTGTCTGCATGTGTGCGAGTATGTGTGCATGTGTACGTGTGCACAAGTGAGTGTTTGTGGCATGTGTGTTTGCACGTGTGCATATGTGTGCCTGAGTGTGAGTGTGTGTGAGATTGTGTCTGTATGCATGTGTGTGAGTGTGTGCATGCGCATGTGTATCCACGTGTGTGTTTGTGTGTGCATAGGTGTGTGTCCACATGTGTGCTTATGCACTTGTGTTTGTGTGTGCGCGAGTGTGTGTGCATGTGTGTGTGCCCGTCTGTGTGTGAGTGTGCCCGTGTGTGTGCGTGTGTGCATGTGCGTTTGTGCACATATGTGTCTGCCTATGTTTGCATGTGTCTGTTTGCCTGTTTGCATGATTGTGTGTGTGCACGTGTGCGAGTGTTTCTGCGTGTGCATATGTGTCCATGTGTGTGCATGTGTGTGCATGTGTGTTTGAGTCTGCATGTGCATTCGTGCATGTGTGTTTGAACATGTGTTTGTGCATGTATGTGCACGCGTGTTTGTGTCTGCATGCGCATGTGAATGTGTGGCTGTGTGTAAGTGTGTCTGTGTGCGCATGTGTTTTTGCGTGTGTGTGTGCATGCGAGTGCGCGCTGTCTGTGTGTATACATATCTGTGTGCGTAAGTATGTGTGTCTGTGTGTGCAAGTGTGTGCACGAGAGTGTGTGTTTATGTTTTCATGTGTGTTGATGTGTGTTTGTGTTTGCATGTGTGTGTGTGTGTGTGCATGTGTGTCTCTGTGTTTGCGCTTTGTGCATTTCTGTGTGTGCGAATGCGTTTACACAGGTGTGAGTGTGCGCGGGTATGTGTGCATGTGTCTGTGTGTACGCGACTGTGTGTTCGCCTGTCTGTGTGCATGTAAACATGTGCACATGTGTTTGACTGTGTGAGCTAGTGTGTTCATGCGTGTGTGCTATTGTGTGCACGTGTGCGTTCGCAAGTATGTGTTCGAGTTTGAGGGGCATGTGTTTGAGTATGTGTGCATGTGTACGTGTGCGCGAGTGAGTGTATGTTTGTGGAATGTGTGTGCACGATTGCATGTGTGTGTATGCATGTGTGTGTGTGCAGGTGTGTTTGTGCATGTGTGTGCATACGTATGTGCATTTGTGTGTCTACATGTGTGTTTGTGCACGTGTGTGTGCACGTGTGTCTGTATGTGTGTGTGTGTGTGTGTGTGTGTGTGTGTGCGAATGTGTGCATGTGTGTAAGCGTGTCTGTGTGTGAGTGTGTTTTTGAATGTGTGTGTGTGTGCTCGCGTGCGAGTGTATGTGCGCGTATCTGTATGTGCGCATGCGTGTGTCTGTATGCGCATGTGTGCGAGTGTATGCACGTGTTGTGGGTGTCTGTGTGCGAGTGTGTGCATGTGCATGTGTACGTGCATCTGTTTGCGTGTGTGCACATGTGTGTCAAATGGGTGTTGTGATGCGCAAAGTGTGGTAGTTGTGGTCGTAGTAGTAGTGCTTGTCACCTCTCGCTTTCAACTAACACCGCTGGCTAGCAGCTTGCCTGTGAAAAGGGGAGCCGAGTGAGTAAGTCTCTCCCTGCCAGTACATAGCCTCTCCACCATCAAGCCCCATGTAGTGCCTCCTCGCGGCGACACATGGTAACTGAGTACCTTGCAGACTCAGGCTGAACTACAGGGGACTCGGAGGAGGTTTGGCCCCCAGACATGCGGCATGCAGGCCCATCAGCGTGTGGACACGCCCTGATGCCCATGACCCAAATCCCCAACTATGGGTTAAATAGTCCCACTGCCTTGTGGATTCCCTTGGTTGGGAGAAGGCTAAGGAGTAAACCCTACAGAAATCCGGAGTGGAGCCCCTAAGGCAGTTGGTCTGAGGATTCCCCTACCTTCTGGCAACTCCTGCAGCTGCGCTGGTACCAAATTGTACTGGATCTTCCTTTCCTTTGGATGCTATCAGCGAGGCCAAGAGGGGGGACTTGACGTTTGGGCAGCACAAGTTCTCCATAGTTCCCGCCCAGGCTCGTATCGCACTGGAGAGGACACTCCAGCGTTGATGCAAGACTTCGGCTCAACACGGGAAGTAGCGGTTAAAAGCTCATTCCGGTTGGCGTAGGATACGGGCGCCTGGGGCTACTTCCGACAGTGGGAGAGACCATCGTGTCTCACTGGACAGCTACCGCCCGCTCCAAGCTGGGCAGCCCCCAGCCAGTAAGGTGCTGTCCCGCCACAGCTCGCCTGCCTTGCTGGGTGCGTAGGGCTTAGGGACTGACCATCTCGACAAGCAAGCTGTAAATTCTGCACCAGGCAGACAAAAACGGATAGATACGAAGACTCCAGCTCTTCGAATAGCAAGCTGGAACGTACGGACTATGTGTCCTGGACTGACAAGTGATCTTCAGCAAATTGACGATGCCCGCAAGACTGCAGTCATCGACCATGAACTGACACGTCTGAATATTGACATTGCTTGTCTACAGGAAACCCAGCTTGCTGACAGTGGTACCATCAAAGAGGCCAACTACACCTTCTACTGGCAGGGTCTGCCACAAGACAACCCGAGACTGCATGGTGTAGGGTTCGCTGTGAAGAACTCGTTGACTACGGCGATTGAACCTCCTACCAGTGGATCAGAGATAATCCTCACTTTACGCCTCTCTACAACTGCAGGCTTTGTAAATCTCCTCAGGATCTATGCACCAACACTCAGTTCCACCCCAGAGGCCAAGAACCAGTTTTATGAGGCTCTGGATGATACACTTTCCAGTATCCCCAGCACTGAAGGACTTTACGTACTAGGTGACTTCAATGCGAGAGTGGGCGCCGACTGTGACACCTGGCCTTCTTGCCTTGGTCACCACGGCATAGGCAGGATGAATGAGAATGGACAGAGGTTGTTGGAGCTGTGCTGCCATCATGGCCTGTGTGTAACAAATACATACTTCAAGTGCAAAGACCGCCACAAAGTTTCCTGGAGACACCCCAGATCTTGCCACTGGCACCAGCCACCAGCCACCTTATCCTCACCAGGTGCACGGATCTGAGCAGCGTTCTCCACCCTAGAAGTTTCCATAGCGCAGACTGCGACACAGACCACAGCCTCGTTGGAAGCAGGATACGGCTGACAACAAAGAGGATCCATCACTCTAAAAGTAAAAGCCTCCCACGCATCAACACCTGCTCCTCAAGGGATCCCCAGCGAATCCAACTGTTTCATGACACAGTCAAGGAGAAGTTGGCTTTGCAGACTCCTGGCAAAGACATCAACAGCAAGTGGAGCTTCCTAAGAGATACTATCTACACAACAGCCCTCACCGCTTTTGGGAAAAAGGAGCGTCGGAGTGTAGACTGGTACGAGGCTCACTGGGAGGAGATGCAGCCTGTGACAGAAGCCAAGAGGGAAGCCCTCCTAGCATACAAGCAAAACTCTGGCACCAGTACTCGGGACACCCTCAAAGCTGCATAAAACAAGGCCCAGCAGACAGCCCGCCACTGTGCAAACGACTTCTGGCTGAACCTCTGCAGCAAGATCCAGATGGCAGCTGACACTGGCAACGCAATGGCCATGTACAATGGCATCAAGACAGCTACTGGCCCAACCACAATTAAGACTGCACCCCTCAAGACCAAGACCGGGGAGGTGATCACGGGCAGCTTGAACGCTGGGTGGAACATTACCTGGAGCTGTACGCAACCAAGAATGTGGTGACCGATGCAATGTCCTACCAAACTTACCTGTCATGGAGGATCTGGATTACCTGCCTTCAGTGGACGAACTGGGCAAAGCCATTGATTGTCTGGCCTGTGGAAAAGCCCCTGGAAAGGATGGCATCCCCCCTGAAGTCTTGAAGAGTGGCAAGCCAGCACTCCTTCAGCGCCTCCATGAGCTGCTGTGTTTATGCTGGAAGGAAGGGTTCATCCCCCAGGATATGCGCGATGCAAACATTGTAACCTTCTACAAAAACAAGAGTGACCGCAGTGACTGTAACAGCTACCATGGCATCTCCCTCCTTAGCATCATAGGGAAAGTCTTTGCTCGTGTTGTCCTTACTCGCCTTCAGATTCTTGCTTCCCGGGTGTACCCAGAATCGCAGTGTGGTTTCAGGGCAGGCCGATCCACAGTCCATATGATCTTCTCACTTCGTCAACTGCAAGATAAGTGTCGGGAGCAGCAGAAGCCCCTGTACATTGCTTTCATAGACCTGACTAAAGCATTCGACCTGGTCAGCAGAAGCGGACTCTTCAGCCTCCTGCAGAAGATTGGATGTCCTCAAAGGTTACTTCAAATCATGACCTCCTTTCACGAGGACATGCACAGCACAGTCTGCTTCAATGGTGGGACTTCTGCAGCTTTCCCAGTGAGCAGTGGTGTGAAGCAAGGCTGCGTCCTAGCTCCGACACTCTTTGGGATATTCTTCGCGATGCTTCTTCAGTATGCCTTCTCTGACAGTGAGGAAGGGATCCATATCCACACCAGGTCAGATGGAAAATTGTTTAACATAGCTCGACTGCGCGCTAAGACGAAGGTGAGGCAGGTCCTCATCCGCGAGATGCTGTTCGCGGATGACGCTGCACTGACGTCCCACACTGAGGCTGGTCTTCAAGAGCTAGTCAATCGCCTGTCCCATGCCTGTAATGAATTCGGACTGACCATCAGCCTGAAGAAGAAAAATATCCTGGCCCAGGGCACAAACACAGTCCCAAACATCAACATAAATAACACGCAGTTTGAGGTCGTGGACTCCTTCACCTACCTGGGATCCCCTATCACCAACACTCTCTCTTGACATAGAGATCTCATGCAGAATCGGGAAAGCCGCCGTAGTGATGTCCAAACTGAACAAGCGTGTATGGAGTAATACCCAGCTAACAGAGAACACCAAGCTACGTGTCTACCAGTCCTATGTTCTTAGCACACTCCTTTATGGCAGTGAGGCCTGGTCCACGTACGCTGGTCAGGAAAAGCGGCTCAACAGCTTCCACCTTCGCTGTCTGCTCCATATAAAATGGCAAAACAGAGTAACCAACACCGAGGTACTACAGCGTGCTGGCATGCCAAGTCTGCTCGCACTGCTGAGCCAGAGACGACTTAGGTGGTTGGGTCACGTACGGCGAATGGACGAGGGGCGCATCCCTAAAGACATGTTGTATGGAGAGCTGAGTGAGGGCTCCCGCCGCACAGGAAGACCACAGCTTCGGTACAAGGACGTGTGCAAGCGGGACATGAAATTATCTGGCATCGACATAAACTCCTGGGAAGGCACTGCTGAAACACGCCAGCTCTGGAAGACCACTGTCAATGAGGGGGTCAACAAAGCTGAAACTAACAGAATAAACAAGCTAGCTGAGAAAAGAGCAAAGAGGAAAGAAAGGGTAGCCCCCATGGCTCCTCAAAGCCCTTTCATATGCAATAATTGTTTAAGAAACTGTCACTCTAGGGTGGGCCTTTACAGTCACTACCGCAAATGCCTACCATAGCGCTACATCATCGTCTCTCGAGACGTACGGCTGCCGCCGCCGCCGACGACATGTGTAAGTATTGTGTGTGTGTGTGTGTGTGTGCATGCGTGTCTGTGTATGCCTGTGTGTGTGCGTGTGTTTGTGTGCCTGTCTATGTGTGCACATGTGCGTTCGAGTGTGTGTGTGTGTGTCTGCGCGTGTGTACATGTGTGTGTGTGCATGTGTGTTGGCGTGTGTGTACGTGTGTGAGTTTGTTTGTATGTGTGAGTGTGCATGTGTCTGCTCATGTGTGCACGTGTATTTGTGTTCTTGTGTGCATATGTGCGTGTGTCTGTCTGTCCGTGTGTGTACCAGTGTTTGCACACACACACGTTTAGTGTATGTGTGTTTGAGTTTTTGTTCATGTGTGTGTGCGTGCATGTGTGTGGCTGTATCTATGCAGGCGTGTCTGTGTGTGCATATGTGTATGTGTATGTCTGTGTTTGCATGTGTGCGCACATGTGTGTGCATGTGTATATGTCCACTTATGTGTGTGTAAGTTTGTGAGTGTGTGTGTGTGCGCATGTGTGTGCGTACCTGTGTATGTGGCGTGTCTGAGCGTGTGTGCATGAGTGTTCACTAGGGGTGTCCTTGAAAACTTTTTGTTACTATTGGTATCGATATATTGATCAAAAAAATTTCTGATGCATCAATACAATGGAATATTGTTGTACTGTTCCATAAATGCATTAAATAGAACAAACTAAGATATATTACAGTATTACATATTACTAAAATATATTACATAAAATGTATTACAGTAGTCTGTATAATGCATTGAATACAGTGTGTCGTTGACTAACGACTTATGTGAGTTTCGTCTGATCGACTTTACGACCGCAAAAGTGGTGAAGCATGATTCATGGCAGTGCAGTGCTAGTGTTGCGTACGATGGTTGTTTGCACTGCTGGCAGCACCAGCATCTTAAAAGGCCAAGCAGGAGATGATGCAGGTTCACTTTCTAACTGCTCAGAGCAAATTTATTCATCTACCTTCAATGCCACGTCACTGTGGCGCGAAGCTGAGAGCCAATCCTTTCTGTGTGGGCGGGTACCTTGAAGCTCTATTTTTATTGGACTCACATGCTGCAGTGTTTATGTGACAGGAAGCGTGTCTCAAGTTTTGGCAATCAGATGCTATCTGCAGTTTGAAGTTTTTCCATGCCCGAACATTTGTGTTTGCTTGCCAGCTGTGCTTGGCTTTGTGGAAATGAGCCGATCAAAACAAGGGAAATTTACCTCTTTACTCAAAAACAACAAGCGCAGTCTGTGGCTGTTGTTATAATCCAATAAAATTGGAGTTTGAAGCTATCGGACCCGCCCACACAGTGGAGTACATCTTCTTGTTCAAAATGTTCCGTGCTGTTGAGAACACGCGTTCTGACGGCACATTAGAAGCAGGGACGTACCATTTGCCATACAGAGAGGCGTGATGTACCATTTACTCGGGGTGTCAATCGAAAATGGCATTTACTACAGACGCTGTCATGAACACAGGAAGCTATAATGTTAGAAGTATCGATACCCCTTTCATAGGTATCGATTCTCGATCGACATAATTATATCGGCGATATATCGATTTTCCGATTGTCAATGACATTCCTAGTGTTTACATGTGTGCATCTGTGTCCATGTGTTTACACGTGTGTGTGTGTGTGTGTGTGTGTGTGTGCATGTGTGTGTGTGCGCATGTGCGCATGCCCATACGTGTGTACATATGTGTGTGTCTGCACGTGTGTTTATGTGCGTGTATGTCTCTGTGTATGTGTGTGGGCACATGTGTTCACGCGTGCCTGTGTGTGAGTGGGTCTGAGTATGCATGTGTTTTTGCATGTGTGTGTGCGAGTGTGTGCACGTGTGTGCCTGTCTGTGTGTGAGTGTGTGCAAGTGCGTGTGCACACATGTCTGTTTTTGCATGTGTGTATGTATGTAAGTTTAGTGTGGGTGTGTGCACGTGCGTGTGTTTATGTGTACATGTGTGTGCATGTCTGCGTGCAAGTGTGTGTGTGTGTGTGTGCCTGTGTATGCATGTGTGTGTGCAAGTGTGTGTTTGTGTGCACATGTGCGTGCAAGTGTGGGTGTGTGTGAGCATGTGAGCGAGTGTGTCTGCGCATGTATGTGTGTACACATGTGTGAGTCTGTGCACGTGTGTGTGTACATGTGTGTGTGCATGTGTACGCAGTTGTTTGTATGTTTGCATGTGTGTGGCTGCACGTGTGCGCTCGTGTTTTTGTGCTCCTGTGAGCATGTGTGTCTGTCCGTATGCTAGTGCTTACGTGTCTGTGTGTGTGTGTGTGTGTGTGAGTGCATGCAGGTGTGTGCATATATGTATGTGTGAGTGTTCATGTATGTGCGCACGTGTCAGCATGTGTGTGTGTGTGTGTGTGTGCGTGGCTGTGTGCGAGTGTGTGTGATTATGTGTGGGTGTGTGTGCACGTGTGCATGCATGTTTGTACAAGTGCTTGTCATGTGTGCATGCCTGTGCACGTGTGTGTGCGTGCACATGTATTTGTGTGCGTGTGTGTGCACATGTGTGTGTATGCGTGTGTACACGCGTGCCTGTTTGTGAGCGGATCTCAGTATATGTGTGTTTTTGCATGTGTGTGTGAGTGTGTGCATGTGTGTGCGCGTGTCTATGTGCACACATGTCAGTAATTGTGTATGTGTGCACGTGTGTGTGTGTGTGTGTGTGTGTGTGTGTGTGTGTGTGTGTGTGTGTAAGTATTGTGTGTGCATGCGCGTGTGTGTGTCTATGTGTACGTGTGTGTGCATGTCTATGTGTGTGCATGTCTGTGTGCGAGTGTATGTGCCTGTGTATGCACGTGTGTGCAAGCCTGTGTGTTTGTGTGCCTGTCTGTGTGTGCACGTGTGTGTGCGAGTGTGGGTGTGTGTGAGTATGTGGTCGAGTGTGTCTGCATGTGTATGTGTGCACATGTGAGTCTGTGTGTGTAAGCATTATGTGAGTGTCCGCGTCTGTGTGTCTATGTGTACATGTGTGAATGTGTGTTGATGTCTGTGTGTGCGCATGTGAGTGCATGTCCATGTGCGAGTGTGTGTGCCTGTGTACGCACGTGTGTGTGTGCGCAAGTGTGTCTCTTTGTGTGCTTGTCTGTGTGTGCATGCGAGTGAGTATGTGTGCACGTGTATGACTCTGTGCACATGTGTATGTCTGTCCAAAACTCACCATCAGTTTTCTGAAGTATTCGCCGTCCTGATCTTTAAAGGAGCGTTTTAGAAACTCACTGCTGGCCTTGGTGGTGTTATTCTGGTGTTCAGCAGAAATTTCACTCACACTGATTGGAAACAAACTCCTCACCTGCAGGGACATTTCAATGAAGAGTTTTTGGGACTTTTAGGAGTAAACCTTTTTTTTTTCGTAAATACCTACATGGAGATATTGTCCGAGACGATAATCGTACATCAACCTTTCCTATATATTTTTGATATTCACTCTGATTCTGATCACATTCACACTAAATATTATGAAGGTTTTTCAGTCATGTCAGAGGGCTCCCGAGTACGCATCGACAAGGTACACAACTATCGACCGCGTTCAAATCCAGATCGATGAAACAGCCATCCGTGGCCCAGAGTCTGTAGGAACTAATAGAACCAGCTCTCATTGGGTGGAATACATTCACCTACCTATTACTCAACACGATCTCCAGCCAATCCTACGCATCTGTTAGCTCATGCGCATGAGGGAGGGATAATGCTTTTAAATATGTGCTCTTTCTGCCAAGTTTTATTTTATAAGTGTACTTAATTATTCACATTTGCTTACATTCTATGCATGTGTGCATGTGTGTGTGTGTGTGTGTGTGTGTGTGTGTATATTATACCTGATCCATCTCTCTCTGGTACAGTTGAAGCCCCTCCTGTACAGCTGCCTGGTTTTCAATCCTTGCCATTACGACCACAGCATTCTCCAAACAGGGAACTTTCCCACTAGAGATAGTCTCCACATACACCTTCACGAGGTGACCCAACACTGCCAACACACACACACACACACACACACACACACACACACACACACACACACACACACACACACACACACACACACACAGTTACAGCACATCTACATACTCCAACACCACTGCAAATGTTTATACAGATTATTAATAAAGAGAAAATAATGTAGTGCTCACTACGCCCTGTGAGTTTGTATCCTCCTTTTACTGTTTTAACTTTGCTTGCAGTAAAAACATAGTCACAGAAACACTGTGCAGTCTTCAGAAAATCAGGCCAAATTTCACTCTCGTCCAGGCTCTCCAGCTCAATCATTTTATCTTGAGATGCAGGAAATGGGAAAACAAAGCACTTCCGGGTTGGAAAATAATTCCGAATACACTGCCTTGGAAGATTATAGTTGGTGTCCCTCCTACTGACCCCTGCAGTGGAGAAACATATCAGCTCAGGTACACTGATCACAAATATTTACGTTGAAGTTCAACACACAATTGACATCTCAGCAGGATTTAAGTGAGTGACAGGAAACTTGAGTAGGAGACAAAAGGAGACAAATCTAAGACTGCAACCTAACAATTGAACTGGAAACTCTCACGCGATTTAAAGAACGTCAGGTTCTTCCTTTCTCAAACCTTTCAAAGGGAAAAGTTTGCCTTATCAAATATTTTGACCAATAAATGTTGCGATATTGAATAATTGTGTTAGAATAGATGAAGCCAGAGTATTAAATCATAAGATTAGTGCTTGTTCTCTCACTCAAAGGTTTGAGTTGGCTGTAAACACAAGTTATTTTCTAATTTTTTTCATGACAATCACACAGATATGTGGGGCCTTCTGATTAGCTGATCTTCTCCCACTGCCATCCCTCTAATGCGCAGTACCACCATCCGATTCTGCATCACAGTGCAGTGAGGGAGGAGCCTTTAACCAAACCTTGTTCAGTTTCCCCACGAAGAAAACTACAAAGAAAGTCCCGGACTGCTTCCTCAACAAAATACATAGCAAAATACAAAGTGGCATTTGCAGCTCGACCCAGCGCTGTCCTAACTGGAGCTGGTGTGGACGAGTCAGATGTGTGCTGTGTAAGTAACATTCATTCATCACCTGAACTGCTTAATCCTAATTAGAGTCGCAGGGAGGCTGATGCCATTCTCAGCTGACTCTGGGAGGGAGCTGAGTGAGGGGTACACCCTGGATAGGTTCCCCGGCCATCGCAGGATGTAGGTAATGTTAGTTTAATGCACACACACACACACACACACACACACACACACACACACACACACAAGCCTACTCCAGCCCTGATGAAATATCTTTTATACCTTTCTTCAGCTGCAGTGCAAACTCCAGGTACTGATCTGCAGTCACCTGCCCCTTATTCTCAATCACCAGCTCCAATGAAAAATCTCGCACAGTCCAGATAAAGTTAGGAAAAAACTTCACAAACTGAGAGTCCTCTTCCTCTTCCTCCTCCTCCTCGGCTGCGCTGGATGCAGGTGATTTGATCTTAATTTGCTCTGCAAGCTCAGTGACATAGCTACAGGGTGGTAAGGAATCATAACAGACTCCGAAACATACTGATTATTGGACTTGGTTGTTACGTAGGCCTAATGGATTCTGTCGGACGATCCCCCACTTGTCACGAATAGGAACATTTAGAGGATTGAAATTGCCCCGTGAAACCAGCAAAGCACGACAGACCACGACATAAACTATATACAATTTAATAATCTGGACAAAATAAGACAAAATTCATAACTTACATCTTAGAGCTAAACCACATCACCTGACCCACCACCAGGGCGCATGCGCAACTAGGTCCCCTTATGGAAAATTCCAGACCCAAACAGTTGAGTCACACCATGTGACTCTCTTCACAGCACATTAACTGAACATAATTACACTCAAAGTTTATACATCCATTATTTTTATATTTACAATCATCCAAATATTTACATGCTGTAACATTGGTCTACTTTGGTTATTGGACTTTGTTCAAGTACCATATTTTCCAGAGTATTAGTCTCACTTTTTTCATACTTTGGCTGAAGGTGCAACTTATACTCCAGAGAGACTCATATGTGAAATTATAACATATAATTCTGTTCAACATAATAATAACAAGCATAATTTCACATGTCTGTTATTTTTACACTCACAACCACAATAGGGCACTCAGGCTTGGGTACCAGTACCTGCTCATCCACCACTGAAGAAATGTCCCCAAAAAGAAAATCCTATTCTGCAGGTTATAAGCTCAAGTGGTGAAATGTGCAGCAGAAAATGGTAATCGGGCTGCAGAAAAAAAGTTTGGCGTGAATGAGAAACTTGTGAGGCACTGGAGAAAAGCAGAGATTATTATTACTGCAATGAAGAAAACAAAAAAAGCTAATCGTAGGCTAAAAGCCAGATGGCCATAGCTACAGGAACTAGCGTGTGTGAACCATGTGTGAACATGGGTGTTTGAGCAACATGCCTCAGGGAGAGGCTTGTCAACAGTGCAGTTACATCTCCACGTCCAGATAGTGAAATTATTAGATATAATTCTGTTCGTCATAATAATAACAAACATAATTTTACTTGTTCATTTTTAAACTCACAACCACAAGAAGGCAACAAGATGGCAGAAAAGCGGAGATTATTATTACTGCAATGAAACAAAAAAAGCTAATCCCAGGCTAAAAGCTAAATAGCCACAGCTAGAACCACGAGCTCGCACATGGGTGCTTGAGCAACTACTTCAGGGCAGGGTTTGTCAACAGTGTGTCCAGGTGGTTGTCAGGGAGATGAATATAAATGACTGTGTGTCAGGACTTTCTTGGTGTTACCAATACAACCCCCTCTCTATCAGAGCGAGGACCACAATGTCACAAAAACTGCCAGCAGATTTCCAAGCCAAGGTAGACAGTTTCCATGAGTTTGTGACTTATAGTCCAGTGCAACTTAGATATGTTTTTTTTCTTTATTATGCAATGTTTTGACCAATGCAACTTGGACTCTGGAGCAACGTATAGTCTGGAAAATACGGTACATATAATTTAATTTGTTACATGTTAATAACAAAAGCTTGAACTAATATGAACAATGAGACCGCATTTTTAAAAATTGCATAAATATGAGCAGAGAACTCTTTGTAGGTATTTTGAAGGTATTTTAAAACCTTTTTGGTCGCATTGAAACCGATATAATTAAAAAGGAAAAAACTGTACCCAGTGATGGATTTGGCAGATTCAAGCAAGAAGTTTGTAAAAACATTGTTTGGAAATTTTTAATACATTTATTTAAGATCATATTAATAATATAAACAATAGTTCTGTTAATAGCTTGCGACCCAGCAGGTGTGCGTTTATGAAGCACTGAAAAATCATGTCACATTATGTAGAAAGCGTGTATGAAAAATGACATGGCTTTCCAAGTACCTGCTATGCATGTTAATGTAGTAAAGGATACTGGAGTTTTTCCACTGCTGTATTGTCGATGGTTCCACGACTGTTGTAGACCAGAGTGCTGCTCAGAAGGACAGCTAAGCAGAAGATCCAGGCATCATTTTTAGAATCTCCCTAAAGTAAAACAGTACAGTTATGCATGTATAACAAATTCTGTTATACTAAACTGTATTAATGTGGATCGCTGTGGTTTCATCAGGATTCCCATGGGGCAGTTTTCACAGTGGTGTAATATTATTGTAAGCAATGGAGCTGTGAGGGGGGCACAAACCAGTGTCTGTCCTCACGCTGGTCCCAAGCCCGGATAAATGCAAAGGGTTGTGACAGGAAGGGCAGAATACAGAATGCAAATCGTCAAAACAAATTCCATACCGGCTCGGTCGAGGCCGAGTTAACAACGACCGCCATCAGTGCAGTTAACCAACATGGTGCTGGTAGAAATTGGACTACTACCGGTCGAAGAAGGAGAGGCGGGAGGCGTGTCCGAAGGTAGAGTGAGAAGAGAAAAGGCATGAGTCTAGGACTGAGAGCAGGGACGTTGAATGTTGGAACAATGACAGGAAAAGCTATAGACCTGGCTGACATGATGCAGATGAGGAAGGTGGACATACTGTGTGTTCAGGAGACCAGGTGGAAAGGTAGCAAGGCTAGAAGCTTAGGAGCAGGTTTAAACTGTTTTATCACGGTGTGGATGGGAAGAGAAATGGAGTAGGAGTCATCTTGAAGGAGGGGTTTGTCAGGAATGTTCTAGAAGTCAAAAGAGTGTCAGACAGAGTGATAACAGAGTCTCAAATAAGAAATCGTGGATCTGTGTATCCCAACAAAAACTGTGGAGGCATACAGTAATAACAAACCTTGGTTTACAAAAGATATCTTACTCATACGCAAGAAAAAGAACTCTGCTTTCCTCAGCGGAGACAAGGAGTCATACACCACTGCCAAATATCAATTGAGGTCTGCAATCAGGAAAGCTAAATCAAACTATGCAATAAAGCTGGAACATCAGATCACATCAAACAATACCCGATATGTATGGAAAAACTAAAGGACATGACTGATTACAAAAAAAAACCCTCCATTTCATCTGACATTGATATGGACCTTCCAAACACACTCAATGAGTTCTATGGGAGGTTTGAACAGTCCCCAGTCCCCCCTATCCCCTCCCTCACCCCCTCCCACACCCCTCATTTCACATCCAGGAGGAAGAGGTCAGGAACATCTTTAAGAAAAATAACAAGAGAAAAGCAGCTGGCCCAGACGGGATCACCCCTGCTGTTCTTAAGTACTGCGCAGCTCAACTGGCCCCAATATTCACCTCCATCTTTAATACGTCCCTCCGCCACTGTACAGTTCCACTATGTTTCAAGGTTTCATCCATAATCCCTGTCCCAAAATCATCAAAGATCTCATGTCTCAACAACTACAGACCAATCGCCCTAACATCCGTGGTCATGAAGTCGTTTGAACGCATCATCCTCAATCATCTGAAGGCATCCACTACCCCCCTGCTCGACCCTCATCAATTTGCTTACCGTGACAACAGGTCTGTTGAGGATGCCGTCAACCTGGCCCTCTACCACATCTTACAGCACCTTGAGTCTCCTAACAGCTATGCCCGTATCCTTTTCATTGACTTCAGTTCTGCTTTTAACACAATAAACCTGGTCAACCTCTTCAACTCTTAAACTGACGGACATGAACATTGACCCCTGTCTACGCCATTGGTTATGGAGCTTCCTATGGAAAAGGCAACAAAGGGTTAAGATGGGTAACCTCTCATCTCGACCTCTGACCCTCAGCACAGATGTCCCCTAGGGTTGCGTCCTCTCACCATGGCTTTTTTCTCTGTACACAAACCATATGACATTCCATCACAGTTCAGTTTCCATTTTTAAATATGCAGACGACACTACTATCATTGGACTCATAACTATGGATAATGAACACCAGTACCGCCAACAAGTAGCCCAAGCTGTCTCCTGGTGCCAAGAAAACAATCTCCAGCTCAACCCATCCAAAACACAAGAACTAATAATTGACTTCAGGCACACAGCCTCACTCAAAACTCCCATTCACATCTCTAATGAACCCATAGCCATAACTGACTCTTTCAAATTTCTCGGCACTCACATTAACAATACATTAAATGGAACACTAACACAGATTACATTCACAAAAAAGTCCACCAAAGACTGTTTTTCCTGAGACAGCTCAAGAAATTTAGAGTGAAAACAAATCTCCTCCGTTTCTACTCCGCCATCATTGAGAGCACTCTCACTTCATCCATAACAGTTTGGTATGGCAGCCTAGACAGCAAATCACAGAAAAAACTACAGCGCATTGTCAATAAATCATCTAGGATCATTGTACCCCACTTCCATCAGTCCAATCAATTTATCATAAATGCTCAATCTTAAGAGCACAAAAAATCACCTCTGATCCCTCTCACCCTGCCCATCATTTGTTTCAACCGCTGCCCTCTAGGAGGCGATATCGATCTTTACCCACCAGAACATCCTGTTTCAAGAACAGTTTCTTCCCTACCGTCATAAGGACTCTGAACTCTTTGCACTGAATGTACATTACAGCCTTGTCTGTCTTTTTGTTGTCCATTATTACTGTAGTTGTTATGGATATGTTTGTAATCATTTGTTTTCATGTGTGCTGTCTTTGTTGTATGATGTGTGTTGTTAATGTCCTTTGTAACTTTTGTCATAGCTGAGTACCGACAGCAAATTCCACCAACTTGGTTGTGTGGTCATTAATAAATAAATGAATGAAATGAATGAAATTCAATGTTGTTAGTGCTTATGCCCCACAAGCAGGATGTGAGTTAGAAGAGAAGGAGACATTCTGCAGTGAGTTAGATGAAGTGATGCAGAGTATCCCCAGAGGTGAGAGTGGTCATTGGTGCAGACATCAATGGACATGTTGGTGCTGGCAATAGAGGGGTGAGGAAGTGATGGGCAGGTTTGGTATCCAGGACAGGAACACAGAAGGACAGATGTTGATAGATTTTCCAAAAAGGATGGAAATGGCCATGGTAAATATTTTCTTCCAGAAGAGAGAGGAGCATAGGGTGACTTATAAAAGTGGAGGTCGGAGAACACAGGTAGACTACATCTTGTGTAGACGATGTAATTTGAAGGAACACAGTGACTACAAAGTAGTAGTAGTAGTTGGCGTGTTGCCAAACAGCATAAGATGGTGTTGTGCAGGATGACACTGATGGTGAGAAAGATGAAGAAGGCAAAGGCAGAGCAGAAGACAAAGTGGTGGAAGTTGTAAAAGGAAGAGTGTTGTGTTGTTTTCAAGGAGGAATTGAAACAGGCTTTGGGTGGTCAGGAAGTGTTTCCAGATGACAGGACAACTGCAGCTAATGTGATCAGGTAGACAGGTAGGAGAGTACTTGGTGTTTTCTCTGGAAGGAAAGTAGATAAGGAGACTTGGTGGTGGAATGAGTAAGTGCAGGAGAGAGTACAAAGGAAGAGGTTAGCTAAGAAGAAGTGGGACATAGAGAGGACCAAAGAGAGTAAACAGGAGTACAAGGAGACACAGTGTAAGGCAAAGGTAGCGCTGTCAAAGGCCAAACAGAGGGCGTATGATGACTTGTATGATAGGTTGGACAGTAAGGAGGGAGAAAATGATTCATACAGGTTGGCACAGCAGAGAAATAGAGATGGGAAAGACGTGCAGCAAGTTAGAATTATTAAGGACAGAGTGGGAAATGTATTGACTGATGACAGAAATGTGCTGGGAAGATTGAAAGAGTACTTTGAAGAGCTGATGAATGAGGAAAATGAGAGAGATAAAAATAGTCGAAGAGGTGACTGTTGAGGACCAGGAAGTAGCAAAGATTAGCAAGGGTGAAGTGAGGGCATTGAAGAGGATGAGGAGTGGAAAGGCAGTTGGTCCTGATGACATACCAATGGAGGTATGGAAGTGTCAAGGAGAGGTAGCAGTAGATTTTCTGACAAGATCATTCTGTTGAATAGAGAAAATAGGTCTTAGAGAGGGAGAGGATGCCAGAAGAAATGGAGCAGAAGTGAGCTGGTTCCCATTTTTAAGAACAAGGGAGACGTGCAGAGTTGTGGCAACAACAGAGGGATAAAGTTGGTGAGCCATACGATGAAGTTATGGGAAAGAATAGTGGAAGCTAGACTAAGGGCAGAGGTCAGCATTTGTGAACAACAGTTTGGTTTCAATGCCAAGAAAGAGCACCACAGATGCAGTGTTTGCTTTGAAGATGTTAATAGAGAAGTACAGAGAAGGTCAGAAGGAGCTGCATTGTGCCTTTGTCGATCTGTAGGAAGTATATGACAGGGTGCCGAGAGAAGAACTGTGGTATTGCATGATGAAGTCTGGAGTGGCAGAGAAGTATGTTAGAGTGGTACAGGACATGAATGAGAGATGTAAGACAGTGGTGAGGTGTGCTGTCGGTGTGACAGAAGAGTTCAAGGTGGAGGTGGGATTGCATTAAGGGTCAACTCTGAGCCCCTTCTTGTTTGCTATGGTGATGGACAGGCTGAGAGACGAGGATAGACAAGAATCTCCATGGACTATGATGTTTGCAGTTGACATTGTGATTTGTAGTGAGAGCAGAGAACAAGTGCAGGAAAATCTAGGGTATGCCCTGAAAAGGAGAGGAATGAAGATTAGCCTCAGTAAGACAGAAAACATGTGTGTGAACGACAAGGACCCAAGAGGAACGGAGAAGTAACAGGCAGCAGAGATAAATAAGTTGGAGGATTTTAAGTACATTGGCTCAACAATCCAGAGCAATGGAGAGTGTGGAAAAGAGGTGAAGAAGCGTGTGCAGGCTGGTTGGAATGGTTGGAAAAAAAGTGTCCATTATGATGTGTGATAGGAAGGTATCGGCAAGAATGAAAGGAAACGTGTACAAGACGGTGATGAGGCCAGCGATGTTGTATGGTTTAGAAACAATTGCCCTGGGGAAAATACAGGAGGCAGAGCTGGAGGTAGCAGATATGAAAATGTTGAGATTCTCTTTGGGAGTAAAGAGGATGGATATTATCAAGAATGAGTACATCAGAGGGACAGTACATGTAAGAGGTTTAGGAGACAAAGTCAGAGAGGCTAGATTGAGATGATTTGGACATGTACAGAGGAGAGATAGTGAATAATATAATGTAGTAGGATGTTGAGGTTGGAACTTCCAGGCAGAAGGCCTAAAGGAAGACCAAAGAGAAGATTTATGGATGTGGTGAAGGAGGACATGAAGGTAGTTGGAGTAAGAGTAGAAGATGCAGAGGACAGGGTGAGATGGAGGCAAATGATTTGCTGTGGCGACCCCCGAAGGGAACCCCCGAAAGGAAAAGAAGAAGAAGAAAGAAGTCGTATTATTGTGAGCAGAAGATAAAATGAGGTTATCAGGATATGGTGTCAAGACTAGGTAACTGCAGTCCAACATTGTTTTGAACCATGCTTAATCACCATCACCATTCAAAGGCCTGCTTTATACCCAAGGAATACCCAAGGAAGGATCATGATATTCCATCATAATTTTTAAACATTTAATTAAAGGCACCTGACCCTTTTGTGTTAATAATATTTCTTCCAGTGTCTAAAGTAAAGTAAATGAGGGGTAGTGGTGGTCTAGTGGTATAGGGCGCCGGATCGCTGATCCAAAGGTTGGGGGTTCAAGCCCCACTCTCCATAAGGTTGTCACTGTCCCCCCCAGTGCAGCTAACTGGGTTATCAAAGGCGGGCCATGTCTCTCACTGTCTATGGTGAGAGGCATGTAAAAGAACCATTGCTGACTTTCGTAAAGAGTAGGCTGTAAAGTCGTCAGCGTGTTTCTGTCCCTTGCTAAAAAGGGCATCCGACGTAAAAACCTCTGCCAAATCAAATGTGCGAATCAGATGATTCGTTGTGGTGACTCCCGAGTAAAAAAGGGAAAAAGCCGAAAGTAAGACAGACAGACAGTGTCTAAAGTAAATGTACTTTACTGACCTATTTTTTGGTGCAGGCTATAAAATACCTGACTACAGATCAATCAGCATGCTATTATTAGCAAGTTAAAAATATAAAAGCTACATCCATCCATCTGGTAATCATTCGATACCATTTATCTGTCAGGGTCGCAAGGAAATCGGAGCCCAACAACTCATTTCATATATCATAAATGCTGCATCTTTGCTGTTGCTATGGAGATTGTTTCTTCACCTTGTCAATGTCCCCCAGTCCCTCAGTGTCCAGCAGCACAAGAGTTTGATTAGCATTATGGGGGTGTGGCACACACCACATCCAAATACCCTTCGTCTTCGACTCGATTGTGCTACCCAGAGCAAAGCCTGCAAAGCATCCATAGTCGTCATCAATACAATTATTTAATAACCAAATAAACTGTACAGATGCTTGTGCAACACAACTGTAATGTAAAAATATGCTTTTAAAAACAGCTCACCAGTTTGTTTTCCTGCCAGGCGGTTCATAAGGTAAGACTTTCCTGTACGATAGAGTCCTACCACAGACACCACCACCACTGGCTGATTAACTTGGTACAGGTATGCCATGGCTTCATCGCCTACACGCAGTGATCCCTGAACATTTTCCACCAAACAAATGGGTTCTGGCATTGGGCAACACATGGTGCTCTCAGACTCTGTCATGGGAGGATATGAGGACATCCAGGGACACACAGAAACACACAAGAACTCAGAAAACCGAAAGGAAAAGAAGTTTTTTACTAAATGCGCCAATTCGCATAGGCCTGCTGGGCACATGTCGCACATATAACACTCACAATGACACTGACGGCTCAGGAAAGTCCATCAAACTTTAGAACTTTACAATAATAACTTACAATATCGTTTATCATGTAAATCACATTAATATTATCATTATGCTGGAGAGAAGTGGAATGTAATTTACCGAAATCTGGGACCGATTTGGAGCATGTTGAGGCTGAGTTGTGTGATGTCATTTTTTCAGAGTCAACAGAGCTATTATTGAAGCGTTAAGCAAAAAAAAAAAAAAAAAAAACACTGCACGGTTAATGTGCCTTGTTGGAGATCAGGTTCATGGGAGCTCTTCCCTCTTTTGCCCATTTTAAAATAAATGTTTAAGCGAAAATCTAGATGTAGTAGATCAGTAAATTTCTGAGCAATCAGCAACAGGAACCGTGGTTTTGTTTTTCGTGGGAATTTCCGTATCTTGTATAAAAACAAATTCTACTGGCTGAATGCCTTCGTGACATCCACACTGCCCAATCACAACATGGTTCTTATTATACCTGACCCTCCACACACTGAATGACTGTAGATAAGAGGACGGAAACACAATTGTGTCAGGATTACATGCACCTTTGTGGTCTCCATTTTTTTTTTCAATGAAAGCATTATTTCCGGTTCTATTAGCGGATTTTTTATTAATCGTTCCAAAGTTTTTGGAATGCATGTCAAAAACCGGTTTTGCTTCAGAGTATCGCAATATGCATTGTTTGCATGTTAGAACCAGTTTAAACCGATAAACAGATTTTATTGTGCAGCTCTATATTCAAGTATAGAAAACCAAATAAAATAACAAGTCTAGATAAAAACAAGTATGGATAATATATAAAATAAAAAAAATTGATGACAAATAGTTATACAAATGTAGAATAACAAAAACAATAAAATAAATAAATGAATAAATAAAATAAAGTAAATGCATAATACCCTGGAGAAGTGTAGTTGAAATCAAGGATAGCCCATAAAGTTTGTTACAACTTATCAATGGGGTCCTTACAGTTACACAAAAAACAAAAACAAAACAAAACAACAACAACAACAACAAAAAACCTATTACATTCAAAAAGAGCTTATTTAAGTCAATACATATCATAAATACAAAGTTAAGTTAACATTATGTTTAATCTTACAGTAGGCCCTTGACTATTTGCGGTTTTGCACTCACGGTTTGCATATTCGCGGACTGCCGAGCAATTGTCAGATATTCAATTTCAGCCAATGGCTGTCCTCCTTCCTGTTGAGATGATGTAATGCCCCTTTTTCCTCATTTGCACACAAGTTGTCAATGAGCCTTTTTTTAAGTGTGTTTCAATTACCAGTTAAGCTCTATGATGCCATTCAAACGTCGGCTAAGCGCCAGAAAAAGTAATGATGTTGGATGTCTCTTCTGACGAAATAGAGGTACAAACTGTTTTCTCTCCGCTTCGGCTGAGGGGCGTGGTTGAGCTGCTTGGTGGCTCACACCTAAATTCACTATTCTCATCTACTCCCAATAAACAAAGCACGCTCACCTCTGTGCCAGAGGATTAACTCGCTTTGGTTTGTAACACTCTCTAACTCTCTCACTCTAAAACTTTGTTTTCTATTTGCTCTGGTTGAGGGGCATGGCTTAGCTGCTCGGACTGAATGCAGTTCATACCTGAATTCAGTCATGTCATGCCTCACAAATAATGCAATACCTTCCTCTAGAGGGCATTTTTGAAAACTACAGTGCTGTATGTTTCAAAGAGAATGTATGTATAGGTGTTCTTACCCCGTGAATAACGAGGGCCTACTGCAGGGGTGCTCAATCCTGCTCCTGGAGATCTACCTTCCAGATGACTTTATCTCCAACCCTAATGTGGCCCATGTGACATGTAAGATCCAGTCAGGTCTTGATGAGATGATTGGATGGTTAGGTGGGCGTGATTAGGGTTGGAGTGAATGTCTTCTGGGAGGTAGATCTCCAGGAGCAGGATTGAGCACCCCTGGCCTACTGTAATTGAGATTGGCGATATTTTACATGCAGCTGTCCAAGGTCTTTTAATTTGTTATACTGTATCCTACATCTGTTCTAGGCCCCATTTTAAATATAAACCTGACTGATTTATTTTGTATCATTTGTAACTTGTTTTTTAAAGATTTGGATAGAGCACTGTACCAGGCTGTTGATGCATATTCCATATGACACAATACTAGTGCATCACACAGTGTTTTTCTTGTGTCTTTATTAAGTACACTCGTCTGTATAGAAATTTCCACCTGGAAGAACATTTTTTAATTAATGGCTCAACTATATTAATCCCTGACAAGTCTTGATCTAGTAAAATGTTTTGACCCAAACAGTGAACATTCTGTTTCACCAGTTTGTCATCTATTAGCCATCTTTATCTATTTGTCATCTTTATCTGACACAATCAACATTCTATCATCAGCATATAATAGTAATTTACAGTTGTTTGACATACAAGTTGACATATCGTTTACATAATATAGGTACAATAGTGGCCCCAATATACCATCTTGGGGAACTCCTCAAGTAATATTTTCTGGATCACTTATGCAGTCATTAAACATAACAAGTTGCATTATATTTGATAAGTATGATTAAAACCAACCTGGCTGGATTCCTATAGCGGAGAGTTTTTTGCATAAAAGTTCATGGTTTACAGAGTCAAATGCTTTTTGTATATCTAAGAGTGCAATTCCAGTATACCGGCCCCCTGAAGATTGTGTCTTTATGTAATCGGTAAGCCAGGTTAGACAGGTACCTGTTGAAAAACTTTTTCTAAAGCCTGCCTGATGTTTATATAATAAGTTGCTCTCGGTTAAATACTTAACAATTTGACAATGTTCCCTTTTTTCCCATATTTTAGAAAGACAAAACAAAATGCATATTGGTCCATAGTTTCTTACATTTAGAGGACTATTTTTTTTATTATTCAAAGGACTAACTCTGGCTGATTTTAGCTCGCCAGGTACAGTATTTGCACAAATTGATAAATTTACAATACTAGTTACAGGAACTTTTAAAATTTCTGCACCAACTTTTAAAAAACATGGTCCAATGTCATCAAGTCCTGTACTTTTATATGGATTAAGTTTACTTAATTCTTTGAATATAAACTTCTCACAAACTGGTTGTAGTTTGAGACTATTTGGTTCTATATTTTGTTCTTTGTATATATCTTCTTCTTGTCCTTTCAGCTTTTCCCTTTCTTGTCTTTTCAGCTTGATTATTTATATACATATATATATATATATATATATATATATATATATATATATATATATATATATATATACACACACACACACACACACACACACACACACACACACACACACAGAGAGAAAACATATTCCTATTATTAATAGTTTTGTTTTGTGGAGAATTTCACACCAGACTGAATGTAAGTCAGAAAAAAAGAAAAAAAGAAGCATAAAGATAGTAATTTATTCCAATATTACATTTACTGTTTAAAAAAACAAGAAACCCCCTCACCACTGCTGTTCTTCCACAGGGATCTGTTGTAATCCGATGTGCTGTTGATCTCAGTGCGATTTTATCTCGAGTGAAAATGAAAGTAGAATCAACGGATTTATAATAAAGGCAAGAGGTTCTCTCCCAACACCCCGCCCCCTCACACACACACACACACACACACACAGAGCGAGAGAGAGAGAGAGAGAGAGAGAGAGAGAGAGAGAGAGAGAATAAAGATAAATTAAAATATAATACAAAAAGATGCTGCAGATATTCATGTGAAAGAAACCAGATGTTCTACCCTGGATGACGAGACTGTTCGAAAAACATTCACGGATGCAGAAGAGCGGATCATTCTGGATTATTTGAAGTGTTATATTTTTATACTATTATAGAAAGCCAAAGAGTTCACAAACAGCCCACCCCTGTTGTTCATCTGACACCAAATAAATAAATAAATAAAAACAGAAAATTCCAATCAGGAAAAGAATGAAAAAATAATTGTATAGAAAAACAATTCTAGTAGTACCTTACATCTAATTGAAATATAAATACATATACAGTATATCTGGCCAGTGAACTTCAGGTTGCTTCCATCTTGAACATTTTAAATTCCGCCCTTCACCAGAACAAGGTTTCGTATCAGACATTGCGACCAACAAGGACTGACAGAGGGCTAAAATGACTCTCCAAGGGCCAGGACCAGGATCATAATCGACTCCTTTTCTATTGCTCAGCAACTGTAAATGGACAACAAGTGAACTACATGCAGAATGAATCGTTACAGTTGTGGTTAGGTGCACTGAAGCACGCTTTGAAACATGTTCCCGTGGATGTGACCGAGGATTGTGACTCGTCATCAGTGAGAAGGAAAATAAAGCCATTCAGACAACTAACACGAGGACATTTCTGTCGAGTTTTAAGCTTTTCTGTGTCGCTGGAGGTTTGCACTTGTACTTGGGAGAGAATGAATGATGATCTGGGGCTTCTTGCACAAGGCTGGAATGAAATATATTGTGGTTTGTGAAGAAAATATAGATCAATCCATGTACAAGGTTCTTCTGAAGGTAAATGTTCTTCTTTCTGCTCTGACAGTGTTTCCAAACTCTGAAGATTTTCCAATCTTCTTCTTTTTCTTTTGGCTGTTCCCTTCAGGGGTCGCCACAGCAAATGATCTGCCTCCATCGTTCCCTATCCTCTGCATCTTCTACTCTTACTCCAACGACCTTCATGTCCGCCTTCACCACATCCATAAATCTTCTCTTTGGTCTTCCTCTGGGCCTGGATACTCTTCCTTTTTCAGCTTCCATCACTTTGTCTTCTGCTCTGCCTTTGCCTTTTTCACCTTTCTAACCATCAGCGTCATCCTGCACACCACCATCCTATGCTGTTTGGCAACACTCTCACCCACTACTACTTTGCAGTCACTGACTTCCTTCAAATTACAACGACAAGATGTAGTCTACCTGTGTGCTCTTACCTCCGCTTTCATAAGTCACCCTATGCTCCTGTTTCTTCTTGAAGAAAGTATTCACCACAGCCATTTCCATCCTTTTTGCAAAATCGATCAACATCTGTCCTTCTGTGTTCCTGTCCTGGATACCAAACCTGCCCATCACTTCCTCGTCCCCTCTGTTGCCTGCACCAACATGTCCATTGAAGTCTGCCCCAATGACCACTCTTTCACCTCTGGCGGTACTCTGCATCACTTCATCTAACTCACTCCAGAATCTCTCCTTCTCTTCTCGCTCACATCCTGCCTGTGGGGTATAAGCACTAACAACATTGAACATCACGCCTTCAATTTCTAACTTGAGACTCATCACTCTGTCCGACACTCTTTTCACATCTAGAACATTCCTGACAAACTCCTCCTTCAAGATGACTCCGACTCCATTTCCCTTCCCATCCACACCATGATAAAATAGCTTAAACCCTGCTCCTAAGCTTCTAGCCTTGCTACCTTTCCACCTGGTCTCCTGAACACACAGTATGTCCACCTTCCTCCTCTGCATCATGTCAACCAGCTCTCTACCTTTTCCTGCCATAGTTCCTTTGTTCAAAGTCCCCACTCTCAGTCCTAGACTCATGCCTTTCCTCTTCTCTCTCTGGCAACGGACACGCCTCCCACCTCTCCTTCTTCGACGTCTTCGACCAACAGTAGTCCAATTTCCATCAGCACCCTGTTGGTTGACGGCACTGATGGCGGTCGTTGTTAACCCGGGCCTCGACCGATCCGGTATGCGGTTCTTTCTTGTGATTCGCATAGTTTATTTGGCATTTGTTTTACGTCGGATGCCCTTCCTGACGCAACCCTCTGCATTTATCCGTGCTTGGGACCGGCATGAGGGAGAGACACTGGTTTGTGCCCCCCCACCCTCACGGCTGTATTTTCATACCACTGTATATATATATATATATATATATATATATATATATATATATATATATATATATATATATATATATATATATATATTCTACACACACACACACACACACACACACACACACACACAAGTTTATACTCTTCACTCAGTGGCTTCATACTTGTTCATTCCAGCAACTCATGTGTACCAATGTGATCTTCCTTAGATGCGGAGGATCCTTCTCAAGTAATTGTTGTTAAACAAATTAACTGTTGTGTTGTGTACTTCATTAATTTTCCAAGTAAATACCACTCATAAGAAGCTGTCTCTAAATCTTTGACTCGTGCTGTACATATTTTGTGCAGCTTCAATGAACAAGGCTGAATAGAGTGATTTTAAAAATTCATCATCAATAGTTTTATTCTTATTTTATTGAATCTATGTGACCCGTTTGGCTTTCCATAGAGACAGCGTCCCATCCACCCCAGTTGTTCTCTGAGAGAGTCCACACATGATTTCTCAGAAACGTATTGCTTTAGAAGAACTGTTTGGGTGGATCATGAACTCGGTTAAACTTCTGTCACCCTGCCAGACATTCTCTTGAGGGAAAGCTGTAAAAGAACAAAAACTATATTGCTGGTGTTTGGTTAAATTTGGCCAACATTTCACTTTTTATTCTAAATTATCTACATATGTCTTTTAGTCGCAGAATTTTATTTAAAATGGTTAATAATTACACCAGGCCTTCGTTCATTGCTCCATGGTCCACTTCTGAAGATGGACAGGATTTGCGGCCACAGAAAGGAAGAGAGCAAGTCGTTTATTCCTAATTGGATTGCGGGGAGGCTGATGCCCATCTCAGCCGACCCGGGTGAAGGTGGGGTACACCCTGGACATCTTGCCAGGCCATTGCAGGGCCAACACTAACACAGCCATTTCTACTCACACTCACACCTAAAGGTGATTTGAAAGAGCCAGTTAGGCCAATGTGCATGTTTTTTGACTGGGAGGAAACCAGAGTACCCAGAGGAAACCCACACAAGCACGGGGACAAGATTCAAACTGTACACAGAAACACCCGAGCTGGGAATCGACCCCAGGGCCTTCTTGCTCTTAGGTGGTCGTGCAGAAGGAGGGCAGTCGCTTGTAATCCAAAGCTTAAAACATCATTTGTCAAGAATGGGGCCCATAGGAAGAGAACCAGGTGCAAACATGTTTAGTGTTGATGAGGTCGCCGAAGTACCAGGATAAATTCAGGGATGTAAAATAATACTTTCTGGTCAGATTCAGTTTTAGATGCTGAAAACTGGTCAGTTTAAAACTGGATTTTTTAGGATAAAAATAAATGTTAATAAATATAAATATTCATATATTATATTATATTTGTTTACTTAATTCATATTGAAGATGCAGTGGTGGTCTGGCGGTATTGTGCTGGATTGATGATCCCAAGGTCGGGGGTTCAAGCTCCACTGTCAACGGTTGTCACTGCTGTCCCCCCACTGCACTAACTGGGTTATCAGAGGCCAGCCATGTCTCTTACTGTATGTGGTGGAGGTTCATATAATAGAAACCATTGCTGACTTTAGTTAAGAGGAGTTGCTTAGGCGTCAGTGTGTTCATGGCCTGGCAATCTGTCCAGGGTATACACTGCCCTCACCCAGAGTTGGCTGAGATGGGGACCAGTCTCCCTCCAACCCTAATTAGGATTAAGTGGTTCAGAAAATGAATGAATTGAATGAATAATTCATTATGATTTTTTTTACTGTTTTACTGATGCATCCATGTGCTCACAATTGTTTCACCAATTCAGAAACTGTTTCTTCACCAATGTCTAACTCTCTCAGTCACACAAAACTGGATTTTTTTTTTTTTTAATTTTGTATATTTTTACATTAATGATCTTCTTACTATATGTAAATAGTTCAGAGGCTGTGAAAATGGCTGCAATTCCTACAGAGTTAATGCAATCAGTTATGAAACCACTCCCTTCCCATCCCTGTAAGGCTGTTGCTCAGGGACATGAATGTGAAAGAGAAAGTCATCAGCCAGACTGCAGCATTATTCAATCAGTTTATTCTGTTAAATAACACTGATAAGTCGAGTTTACAGAGAAAGATGGATGCGTAAAATCAGATGGTCAATGCAAAATCCTGCCACACAATCATAAAGCAAGAGAATATGAACACAGATGATTGAAATGAGGCTGCAGTGAAGAGAGATGTGTACTGTACTTTTGTACTCGACCTCTGTGCGCCTGATTTCCAAGAAATCGACTCTTTTCTCATACTCATGATGTCACGTCCTGACCACGCCCCCCCACCCACCCCCAAAACCAGCTGACTGCATTCCTTTCGTTTTGCTCAGACTGTTGTGCAGCTGGAGAGAAGGGAACTGCTTCCTGCGGTATGTCTTTACTTCTGCGCTGTTATTTACTTCTGTTACTTCTATTTATTGTTATTTACTTCTGTGCTAAAAGGGTTGTGACAGGAAGGGCATCCGACATAAAAAACCTCTGCCAAATCAAACGTGCGAATCAGAGGATTCCCTGTGGCGACTCCCGAGGAAAAGGGAAAAAGCCGAAAGGAACACAGACTTCTGTGCTATTATTAACCAACTGGTTCTAATTTCACTCTTTGAAATAAATTGCTGCATGTAACACGATCTAATGCATTTGATAAAAAGGAAAATCTAACTTTATATTTATCCGTTTTATTAAATTTTTGAATTTAATTTAATTAGCTATGATCATTAAATTACACGAACTCGTGCAGAATCTTATTAACTTCTCTGAGAATCCTACAACCTTGAATCAGTTAAAATGATTAAATGAGTGATTTTCCAAACATTTACACTGCAGTTCATAAGGCTGTGGCCCTTGGAAATGTCCTTGCCTTGGAAAGGGTTTTGTTTTTCATTAAAAAGGTAACACTGATCAGAATAACAGTTCAGAAACCTTTAATGTTGTAAATAATTATTTTTAGTGGAAACATCTTTAAGGTAACAGGGTCAGTGGTGGTCTAGTGGTATAGGGTGCTGGATCGCCGATCCTAAAGTTGGGGGTTCGAGTCCCACTCTCCACAAGGTTGTCACTGCCCCCCCCCCCAGTGCACTAACTGGGTTATCAAAGGCGGGCCATGTCTCTCACTGTCTATGGTGAGAGGTTCATATAAAAGAACCATTGCTGACTTTCGTAAAAATGAGCTGCAAAGCCATCAGCATGTTTCTGTCCCTTGCTAAAGGGTTGTGACAGGAAGGGCATCTGACATAAAATCCTATGAATCAAATCAAACATGCCAATCACTCGCTGTTGCAACCCCTGGAAAATGGAAAAAGCCAAAAGGAAATCATCATCTTGACGGTAACAGTTGCCCATATTCAGCAGCTTTAAGACACTTTTATGTTTATATCAGCTGCTATGTGTTACACACCCTTTTACCATTCCAATATAATATTAAAAGGATTTTTTCAATAAAGAAGAGCGAATTTCCATACATTCCGTTCAGATACAGTTGATGAATCGGTCGATTGTTCTTTTAATTAATCAGAAAGAGCACAAACATTTTTAATTTCCCTTTCTATACTCAAAAATAGACCATTTGTTTTCAAATTGCTCAACATTTATTAATTCTCTGATAGTTACTCATAGTTCAACATACTGTATTCTATAAATAATCTACTTATATATATATATATATATATATATATATATATATATATACACACATACACACAGCAGGCCCTTGACTATTCGCGGTGTCGCATTCACGGTTCTCATATTCGCGGATTGCAGAGCAACTGTCATGTAATTCAATTTCAGCCAATGGCCGTCCTCCTTCCTGCAGATTGGTTGAGATGAAGTAACGCCCCTTTGTCCTCATTCGCGCACAAGTTGTCAATGAGCCTTTTTTAGTGTGTTTTAATTCCCAGTTAAGCTCTATGTTGCCACTCAAACGCTGTACGTCTTCTCTGGCTAAGTGATAGAAAACGTTGGATGTCTCTTCTGAAGAAATAAGAATTTCTCCTGAAGAAACGACAGTTTCCTCTGAAGTGCCTGAGGACTCATAATCTGAACTGTTGTATTAAAGTCTTTTTCAATTATTATTCCAGTACAGTATCTAATTAATGTTTACAATGTTTGCGTGTGAGACTTTATCTTCTGTACCATGTTTAACAAACGATACCAAAAGGATAAACTTGCTTCATGTCCTTTTACATTGAATGCGATGTCTCCAATATGGTGCTGCCTAGAGGGCGACGTTGCGGAGTTCTCAGAGTCAAATTGTTTCTTTGTTCGTTTTAATTTGTTTTGTATGTTGTTGTGTCTTTGTTTTTTCCACTATGCTCATCTATGAACGGCTATGAGAGCACAGTGTTTTCGGACATTTAGAACTGAGCATGCTCAAGTCATATCCTGAGCTAACATTCTACGGCAGCTCAATGCTAGCCGTACCTTGGTTAACAATAAGCCCAGGCGGAGACATGGCAGGCAAGGGGCTGAACAACAGTCCGGTCCTCCCTGAAGGCTGTGTAGCCGGCTGATGTAACCCGACAAGGTGTACAGTAGGCCCTCGACATTCCCGGGGGTTCGGGTCCGAGCCCTCCCGTGAATTGAGATAATCCGTGAGTTCTGTACCCGGAAGTAAAACCCCATGTATCACGTCACATGCGCGAATGAGCAGCCGGAAGTAAAATACTATATATCTATTACATGCGTTAAAATATGCTTCTTAAACACATTCTACAGACAGTCTTACTCATTAATACAGTATTAATGGAGTAAAATATAGTAATGATTAAGAAAAACTTTTCTATTTTTACTCTTATTTTTATTGATGATAAAATATAAACATTATACAGCATATACTGTTGTAAAGCACTCGTTTTAAAGTCTTTTCCCATTATTATTCCAGTACAGTACCGAAGTTAATTCTTAGAATGTTTGTGTGTGAGATTTTATGTTCTGTAGCATGTTTAACAAACGATACCAAAAGGATAAACTTTATTACGCTTCATGTCCTTTTACATTGAACTTGGAGTGACGTCTTGGAGTGATGTCTCCCAGATAGCGCTGCCTAGAGGGCAACGTCGCGGAGTTCTCAGAGTCAAATTGTTTCTTCGTTCATTTTAATTTGTTTTATTTGTTTGTTCATGTTTTGCACTATGCTCATCTATGACCGGTCAACCCAACAACAGCTATGAGCAGCTTCAGCTTCGGGCAACTAAGTTGCTAACTTCTGGCCATACTGCTTGAAAATGTTCAGTCCCTGCGAAACAAGATGGACGAGCTTCATGCTCAGATTGCAGCGCAGAGGGATCTACAGGACTGTGTTTCTGTGAAACATGGCTCGAGGAGAGTACACCCGATGAGGCGATTATACCAGCCGGCTACACAGCCTTCATCCCCTGCAATCCCAAGCGCCGGAGTCGTCGTCCGGCCCCTTCCCGCCTGGGCTTCTTGTCAGCTGGGGTGTGGCTCGCATTGAGCTGCCTACCATAGCATATTAGCTCTGCTAATAGCATATTAGCTCTGCTTAGTTAGACACGCCTGAAGATACTCCGATCTTATAGCTGTAGTAGAGTCAACCGGTCGTAAATGAGCATAGTGAAAAACATGAACAAACAAAACAACAAATAAAACAAATTAAAACCAACAAAGAAACAATTTGACTCTGAGAACTCCGTGACGTCGGCCTCTGGGAAGCGCCATCTTGGAGATGTCACTCCAGCTTCAATGTAAAAGGACATGAAAAGTACTGTAATAAAGTTTATCCTTTTGGTATCGTTTGTTAAACATGCTACAGAACATAAAATCTCACACATAAACATGAACTTAGGTACTGTACTGGAATAATAATTGAAAAATATTTTAATACAGCAGTTCAGAGAAAACCGTCGTTTCTACGGAGAAAGTCTTATTTCTTCAGACGAGACATCCAGTGTTTTCTATCGCTTAGCCAGATAGAAGCCAGAAGACGCACAGCGTTTGAGTGGTATCATGGAGCTTAACTAGTAATTAAAACACACACAAAAAAGAGGCTCATTGACAACTTGTGCGCGAATGAGGAAAAAGGGGCGGGGCATCAGCTCAACCAATCAGGAGAAAGGAGGATAGCTTCTTCTTCTTTTCCTTTTGGCTGTTCCCTTCAGGGGTCGCCACAGCGAATCATCTGCCTCCATCTCACCCTATCCTCTGCATCTTCTTCTCTTACACCAACGACCTTCATGTCCTCCTTCGTCTCTTTGGTCTTCCACTCGGCCTTCTGCCTGGTAGTTCCAACCTCAGCATCCTACTACCAATATACTCACTATCCCTCCTCTGCACATGTCCAAACCATCTCAATCTAGCCTCTCTGACTTTGTCTCCAAAACGTCTTACATGTGCTGTCCCTCTGATGTACTCATTTCTGATCCTATCCATCCTCGTTACTCCCAGAGAGAACCCCAACATTAGCAGTAGATTTTCTGACAAGAACATTCAACAAGGTCCTAGAGAGTGAGCAGATGCTGGAGGAATGGAGGAGAGGTGTGCTGGTGCCCATTTTTAAGAACAAGGGAGACATGCAGAGTTGCGGCAACTACAGAGAGATGAAGCTGACGAGCCATACGATGAAGTTATGGGAAAGAATAGTGGAAGCTAGACCTAGGGCAGAGGTCAGCATTTGTGAACAACAGTTTGGTTTCATGCCAAGAAAGAGCACCACAGATGCAATGTTTGCTCTGAGGATGTTAATAGAGAAGTACAGAGAAGTTCAGAGGGAACTGCATTGTGCCTTTGTGGATCTGGAGAAAGCATATGACAGGGTGTCAAGAGAAGAACTGTGGTATTGCATGAGGAAGTCTGGAGTGGCAGAGAAGTATGTTAGAGTGGTGCAGGACATGTATGAGAGATGTAAGACAGTGGTGAGGTGTGCCGTCGGCCTGACCGACGAATTTAAGGTGGAGGTGGGACTGCATCAAGGATCAGCTCTTAGCCCCTTTTTGTTTGATATGGTGATGGACAGGCTGACAGACGAGGTTAGACAAGAATCTCCATAGACTATGATGTTTGCAGATGACATTGTGATCTGTAGTGCGAGCAGAGAACAAGTGGAGGAAAATCTAAAGAGGTCTAGGTATGCCCTGGAAAGGAGAGGAATGAAGATTAGCCTCAAAAAATCAGAATGCATGTGTGTGAATGAGAAAGACTCAGGAGGAATGGGGATTTTACACGAAGCAGAGATAACGAAGGTGGAGGATTTTAAGTACTTAGGCTCAACAATCCAGAACAATGGAGAGTGTGGAAAAGAGGTGAAGAAGCGTGTGCAGGCAGGCTGGAATGGTTGGAGAAAAGTGTCCGGTGTGATGTGCGATAGGAGAGTGTCAGCAAGAATGAAAGGAAATGTGTACAAGACGGTGGTGAGGCTAGCGATGTTGTATGGCTTAGAAACAGTAGCGCTGAGGAAAAGGCAGGAGGCAGAGCTGGAGGTAGCAGAGATGAAAATGTTGGATTTCGCTCTGGGAGTAACGAAGATGGATAGGATCAGAAATGAGTACATCAGAGGGACAGCACATGTAAGACGTTTTGGAGACAAAGTCAGAGAGGCTAGATTGAGATGGTTTGGACATGTGCAGAGGAGGGATAGTGAGTATGTTGGCAGTAGGATGCTGAGGTTGGAACTACCAGGCAGAAGGCCTAGAGAAAGACCAAGGAAGAGATTTATGGATGTGGTGAAGGAGGACATGAAAGTTGTTGGAGTAAGAGAAGAAGATGCAGAGGACAGGGTGAGATGGAGGCGAATAATTTGCTGTGGCGACCCCTGAAGGGAACAGTCTAAAGGAAAAGAAGATTAGAGTCATGTAGAGGCTTAAGCCTATCTCAGCCTGCTCTGAGAGAAGGCAGGGTACAAACTGAAATACTCAGGGCCAACACACTTTCAACCATTCACACACGCATACATAGGGGTACAGTAATTTGGAAAAGCCTGTTTGTGTAATTTGCATGCCTTTGGTCTCTGGAGGAAACCAGGGCAAACACATGCAAGCATGAGGATAACATGCAGACCGCACACAGAAAAAAAGCCCTTTCTGAGCCTGGGACTCAAACCCAGAACCTTCTTGAAGTAAAGTGGATGGGTTCAGTACTAACCCACTGTGCTACCCCATTTCCCCATTTTTGATTTCTAATTAATCATAAAATGATTATAAAATCTTTACACACATTTTACTTCCTCTTCATGGCCTTTTACACCATACATTCATATTTAAATCTTCATCACAAGAAAATGTGTTTGATTTTCATGAAGTGAAAAAAAACAACTACAACCCAACAACATGAATTTAACCCTATGAAATGTATTCAACTCCCCTAAACCCGTAGACAATAAAAAAGTAAATATTTAGTAATGCTGCACTGTTTAATAAACAAAATACTGGGATATATATATATATATATATATATATATATATATATATATATATATATATATATATATATATATATATATATATATATATATATATATTTATATATATTAATAGTTCCTTTGTATCCTTTGTGGTGTATTGGAATTAAACATATGGATTTTGGATTGTGTCATTGTGATGATCAGATGTTCAAAGCCATGGAGAATCCAGTGTGTCTGATTAGCAACGATTCTGAAGGCCGGTTGTGTGTTGAGAAGGAAGCTGAAAGGATCCTGAATGACATCACTCAGCCAGTTACTGTTGTGTCTGTGGTGGGCCTCTACCGAACGGGGAAGTCTTACCTCATGAACCGCTTAGCAGGAAAACAGACAGGTAAGAATCACAATAAGCAGATGATGAAAGACCATATCCATGTGTGCTTCTCCTGTTCATAGGTTACACATTAAGCACAGCAAGTTGCATAGCCCCGTTTCACTGGAGCGCGGAATGCAATGATCATGGCGGAAAGGCAGGGAATGCACTATACGGAGGAGCTTTGGCATTTTTACACTGAAAATGGGTCAAAATCCGACAGAAAATTGTACATTCGGAACACTTTTGGAACGTTCACGATATGTGTGGAACAGACACTGAAAGTCTGCGGTACAATGTTGGAATACATGCGTAAAAGTGCACGGATTACCTTCGGAACCACTGCAAATAGCCATGGATTGCAAAGGAAGACTTTCTGATAATTCACGGAACGTTCATGGAAAGCACGGAACACTCGAGGAATGACTATGGCACTACTCCATTTTAGAAGGAAGACCTTCAGAATAATTGCGGAACACTTGTAATGAAAACGAAACGTTTACATTCAACACAGAACGACTGAGGAATACCACGTCTCAATCCGGAAAAATCGGCAAAGATCAAAGGATTTGCACCTGATTCCGCATTTAAATATGCGGATTCGACCAAGTAAAATCATTCTGCCAAATAGCTTATATACAACACAATAATATACAACAACATACAACAATATACAATAATGTATATAAAGGGTTGGGAACCTATGGCTTGCGAGCCAGATGTGGCTCTTTTGATGACTGCATTTGGCTCTCAGATAAATCAGATGGACTTTCTTAACAGAATAACTAATAATAATTTCGCTGTCATTTAAATGAAAATACAGAAAAAGCCATCAAATAAAACAAAAACAGATAAATAATTCTTACGCATTTTAACCAATACATCTATTTTCCAGTCCACTTGTCGCTGTGGCGCGCAGCGGAGAGCCGATCATTTCTGTACTGCAGTGTGCGGGAGGGTCCGATACCTTGAAACTCTATTTTTATTGGATTATATGCAACAGCCTGCGCGAGTTGTTTTTGGGGCAAGAGGTAACTTTCCCTTGTTTTTGATCATCTCATTTGTGCAGAGCGAACGCTTTCAACCAAGAAGATGGCGAAAAGAAGAGTAAAATCACTGAATGAAGATTTGGAAACACTTGCATGAAGTCAAGCAGACACAAATGGACAGACATTAAAACACTTCAACCCGTAGACCAGCTGATTGTCAAAACTTGGAACACGTTTCCTGTCACATACCAAACACTGCAGCGTGTGAGTCTTGCCGTATTGACCATGTTTGGCTCTACACATGTATGTGAGCAGTCCTTCTCACCTGAAAATCATCACGACCAACCTGGGGTCACGTTTAATAGATGGAAACCTTAACGCCTGCATGAAGCTGAACCTCACCACATATCAACCAGACTACAAAGCCATTAGCAAAACCATACAGCACCAGAAGTAGGATTAATAGTAATAAGTATTTTTCTTATTAATAAATAACTTCGTTATAACAATGTTGCTTAAAATAAATTGAGAGTCTTATTATATTCTGAAATTGTTGGTCTTCTTTTTCCATTTAGTAGTATTCAGTAATATATATATTACTATAGTAATATATATATATATATATATATGGCTCTCAGAGGATTACATTTTAAAATATGTGTTTTTTGGCTCCCTTAGTCAAGAAGGTTCTCGAGCCCTGAATATACAATAGCTTCGTCTATTTAATGGCCAGGTAAAAAAAAATAAATAAATTAAACATGTTCAAAAGCACGTTCACAGAAGATTTTGGTCTGCCGGAAGTGGAGGAACACATTCGAAATCATACGGAATGACACGGAAGATGAGAGAATAACTGAGGAATGTTTGAGGATGACAACATTTTTGCTTCCACAAGTCTGCCGCGCTCCAGTGAGTTGAGGGTGGTAACCATGACAGTAACGGTACACTTTAACACAGATATACTTTATCCAATATATTTATTGTAAAATTTACATTTACAGCATTTAGCAAAATCTCTTATTTAGAGTGCCTTACAGAAGCTTTAAAATCTATTAGTGAATATATTCTTGTACTGGGTTGTGATACACAGACTAAATATACCGTAACTTAAACTCAGTCAGTAGGTATTGTGTGTGTGTGTGTGTGTGTTTTGTGTATGTGTGTTTGTGTGTTTGTGTGTGTGTGTTTGTATACAGCATAGTGCTTAATCTAAGTTTGATTGGGCAGTGGTGGGCTGGTGGTAAAGATGCTGGATCACTGATCCTGAGGTCAGGGGTTCAAGCTCCACTCTCAACGGGTTGTCACTGTCCCCCCAATGCACTAACTGGGTTATCAAAGGCCGACCATTTCTCTCACTGTTTATGGTGTGAGTTTCATGTAAAAGAACCATTGCTGACTTTCGACAAAAGTAGGCTGCAAAGCCATCAGCGTGTTTCCGCCCTGCAATGGCCTGGCGAGCTGTCCAGGGTGTACTCTGCCCTCGCCCGGAGACAGTTGGGATGGGCGCCAGCCTCCTTGCGACCCTAATTAGGATTAAGCTGTTCCAGAAAATAAACGAATGATGAAGTACCATTGAAAAAGGTAAGCTTTCAGCCCTCGTTTGAAGATACCCAGTGACTCAGCTCTCCGGATGTCCAGAAGAAGTTCATTCCACCACCTTGGAGCCAGAACAGAGAAGTATTTAGATGCATTTCCCCATTGTCCCTTAGTAGAGGGAGGCTAGCAGTCCCAGAGGATCTGCGAGAACGCAGGACTGTGCAAGGTGTGATAAGTACTTTGAGGTAGGAAGGTGTGGGTTCATTTTCGGCTTTGGAAGCAAGCATCAGTATTTTAAATTGAATGCGAGCAGCTACAAGTAGCCTGAAGAGAGATTGTAGCAGTGGTGTGGTGTGGGAAACTTTGAGAAGCTTGAAAACAAACCACGCAGCTGTATCTGGATCATTTACAGAGTTTCAGTATCACTCAAAGGTAGACCTGTCAAGAGTGAATTGCAGTAATCTAGTCTTGAAATGAGAAGAGATTGAGCAAGTATATAAGTGGCCTTAGTGGAAAAAAATCCACAAATCCTTCTGATATTAAAAAGAAGAAATCAACATGGTTGAGAAAGATTAGTGATGTGAGAAGAGAAGGACAGGGAATAGTCCATGGTTACTCCAAGGCTTCGTGCAGTGCCTGAAGATCACAGTCTTGTGTTTGTGAGAGTTAAATGCTGCTGTAAAGTTGAGCAGGATGAGAACTGATGACACCTTGGCTGATCTTGCAGCATGTAGCTTCTCTGTGGAATGTGCTGCTTTGAAGCCAGATTGATTAGGGTCAAGAAGGTTATTCTACCAAAGATAGGAAGCCATTTGGTTATAAACAGTGCATTCAAGAATTTTAGAAAGGAAAGAAAGAAGTGATACTGCTCTGTAGTTGCTGATGTCCGATGGATCCAGAGAAGGTTCCTTTAAAATGGGTAGAACCCTGGCTCTTTTGACTGCTGTTGGTACCTGATCAGATGATATGTAGTTATTGATGATAATGGATGTAAATTAGTGATTTTCAAACTTTTTTTGCCACCGCCCCCTTCACTGCCAGACAGAAATGCCACCCCCCCCCGAACGCCAGAACGACGGTAATATTAAATGTAATAAGAATTGGTTGATTCTTCAATCACAAACAGTTTAAAGAATATAAAAAACATTTTAACGAACAAAAATGGTTAGCATTTATTTTTCAATCACAAACACCTTGAACTGAACAGTAAATAAATTGTAAAACTTAACGAGTAATCATTAACAACTCCCCTGCGCAATGAGATGGGTGGGCTTGGTGCATTGCAATCAAACTGTCAACATCAGGATGAAGATTTGTCAGGAGCAGTCCCAGATCACCACGCTCCGTTATGTTGAGTTTGTTTCTTTGTTTGACACAGCGCTGAATCCCCTCTCAACCAGGTCGGAAGTCGGAAAAGCAATGAAAAACAACTTGATGTCTTTACATAGGTTTGGGTAGCGTCTTGGGATCGCTGTTTGCATCCAAAAGGCTTTGTAAGAGGTTTTGAACTTTGGTTTCAGATCCTCGTCATTTTTCAACCTTACAAGTTCCTCTTCTCGATGGGTTGGCATCTCTTTGCTGGGTGCAGTAAACGGATCAATCACAGCAATGTCACATTTTACTGTAATTGCTCCAACGCCCCCTTCACAATTTCAACGCCCCCATCCGACTGTTTACTCACCAGCACCCATTTGAAAATTCATATCGCCCCCCGGGGACAGTACCGCCCACTTTGAAAACCACTAATGTAAATGGAAGAAAGTCTTGAGAGAGTCTGGAGTATTGAGGATGGAATTGGATCCAGTGAGCAGGTGGTAGGATTGCATGATGAAATGAACTGCTGGGTGTGTATATTTGAGAGATTGGAAAACTGTGCAAGGGAAGGAGAAGTGGAATCTACACTGTAATGTAGGAGTTGGGGTGAGAGTAAATTTCTCACAGATTTGTTTAATAATCCCATCAAAGAAGTCTGGAAAGTCTTCAGTGGTCAGGGAGGATGGGGCAGGTGAAGCAGATGGATTCGGTAATGATGAAAAGACGTGAACTTGTGTGGGTCTTGTGCAGCAGTGTCACACTTTTTCTTGTAGAAGGCCGTCTCAGCAGAAGTCACATTAGATGAAAATGTGGATGGGAGAGGATGGTAGGAAGCCAGATCTGATTCAAGGTGTGATTCATTCCACTTTCTCTCAGCCGCTCTCCCTTATCTACAATTGCTTCAGAGTACCTCCGAGAGCCAAGGGGCAGAACAAGAAGTCTTCTTGGATTTTGTAGATAAAGGGCAGAAGAGATCCAGAGATGTAGAGAATGAAGAGAGCAACATGTCAGTAGAATATTCTCATGATAGGAAAGAAAAGGAAAGGCCAGTGGTGGTCTAGTGGTATAGGGCGCTGGATCGCTGATCCAAAGGTTGGGGGTTCGAGTCCCACTCTCCACAGAGTTGTCACTGTCCCCCCCCCCAGTGCGGCTAACTGGGTTATCAAAGGTGGGCCATGTCTGTCACTGTCTATGGTGAGAGGTTGATGTAAAAGAACCATTGCTGACTTTCGTAAAGAGGAGCTGCAAAGTCGTCAGCGTGTTTCTGTCCCTTGCTAAGAAGGGTTGAGTGACAGGAAGGGCATCCGACGTAAAAACCTCTGCCAAATCAAACGTGCGAATCAAATGATTCACTGTGGCGACTCCAGAGTAAAAGGGAAAAAGCCGAAAGGAAGACAGACAGACAGGAAAGAAAAGGAAACTTGGTGATGAAGATAATATAAAGTACAGGAAGCAACAGATGAAGGAGATACAGTGTAGAGGTTTTGTCGAATGGGAGAAGAAAACTGAGAACTAGTGTTAGATAGAATAGGTAAGCGAATAGTGAAGGAAACCAAGTGGTGGTCAGTGATGTGTAGTGGAATGGAATTAATGCCTGTAGATTGGACAGGAGATTGATGTCTGAAAGCAAGATCCAGGAGATTCCATCCTTCATGTGTAAGAGAACAGTTATTAAAAATTTAAGAAAGGAATAATGAAGAGGAAATCTTAAAAAAATCAAATACGAGTTCCCTAGTTTAGTGTGGCCTAATTAGAATTTACTGTTAAACATAATTTATTGTACAATTGCAACATATTTAATTTTATTCATATTTAATTGCAGGAATATATAACGGTGTAAGGGCAGTGGTGGTCTAGTGGTATAGGGCGCAGGATCGCTGACCCAAAGGTTGGGGGTTCGAGTCCCGCTCTTCACAAGGTTTTCACTGTCCCCCCCCCCCACCCCCCCAGTGCAGCTAACTGGGTTATCAAAGGCCGGCCATGTCTCCCACTGTCTATGGTGTGAGGCATGTAAAAGAACCATTGCTGACTTTCGACAAGAGTAGGCTGCAAAGCCGTCGGCGTGTTTCCGCCCTGCGATGGCCTGGCGAGCTGTCCAGGGTGTACTCTGCCCTCGCCCAAAGTTGGCTGGGATGGGCACCAGCCTCCCCGTGACCCTAATTAGGATTAAGTGGGTACATAAAATGAACTGAACTGATATAACGGTGTACCTTGTTTTAGGGCCACATGCTGAATGGTGTGATGTATTATACAGGAAGCGAATAGTTGATTGAGGAAGTTGTTGGAAGAAGGAAAGATGAGCAAGTGTGAGAGGATCTGAGTGATTTTGATGAGAATCACATTTGTGATGAAAAATGACTGGATCTATTCATCTCTAAATCAGCAGGTTTTTTCGGGGAGTGTCCTGGTATACAGACGTAAGTATGTACCAACAGTGGTCCAGGGATGGGAATCCATTGAAGTGATAGAGGATCCTGAGTGCACAAGACTAAATACTATGGGTGGAGGGAAGGTACATCTGATCTGATCAAACAGAAGAACTACTGTAGCACGAACACCTGATCTTGTTACTACTGGATCGGATCGGAAGGAATCAGAACCCATAGTGCATTACAGCTTACTGTGTATGAGACTATCTGTCCACAGACCAGTCAGGAGTAATATTTTTGTGATTGTTTCAGGATTTGCTCTGGGCAGCACCATTGAGTCAAAAACTAAAGGCATTTGGATGTGGTGCGTTCCACACCCCGATAAAACCGGACACACTCTGGTGCTACTGGACACTGAGGGACTTGGTGATGTGCACAAGGTATCTACAAAGCAATATTCCCTGTGATGGCAGTATCAAAACTGATGTCATTTCCTTCTCGCCTTATCATTTTCATAACGATGATTTTACATAAAATCAGCTCACAATTTATAAATTACCACATCATTTAATCCTTTAAGATAACTATTAATGGCTTTGTAGGGTGACGAAAAGCACGATACATGGATCTTCTGCTTGGCCGTCCTGCTCAGTAGCACTCTGGTCTACAACAGCCTTGGAGTCATAGACAACAGTGCTCTTGAAAAGCTTCAGTATCCTTTAGCACATAATACACACGCTACGCTACTCAAATAGACCAATACGAACCACAGTGTGGCCAATAAGTATTGGGCACTGTAAAAATGTGCAAGTTCACCCATTTAAAAAGATAAGAGAGGTTTGTAATTTTCATTATAGGTACACATCAAGCTTGAGAGACAGAATGTAAAAATAAAAGTCCAGGATCTCACATTGTATGATTTTTAAACAATTTATTTGTGAAAATGGGAGGCCAATAAGTATTGGGCAGCCAGCAAAAATTACTTTTAATACTTTGTAATGGAGCCTTGGTTGGCAATGACGGAGGTCAAACGGTTCCTGTAGTTCTTGAGCAGGTCTACACACACTTTAGTTGGTATTGTGTTCCACTCCTCTGCACAGATCTTCTCTAGAGCTGTGATGTTTGAGGGCTGTCACTTGGCAACTCGAAGTTTTAACTCCCGCCACAGGTTTTCGATTGGGTTGAGGTCTGGAGCCTGGCTAGGCCACTCCAGAACCTTGATATGCTTTTTCTGGAGCCACTCCTTGGTTTTCTTGGCCGTGTGCTTTGGATCGTTATCATGCTGGAAGACCCAGCCATGTTTCATCTTTAATGCTCTGACCGAGGGAAGGAGGTTTTTACCCAAAATGCCACAATACATGGCCCCATTCATGTTGCCATTGATACGATGCAGTCGTCCTGTCCCTTTTGCAGAAAAGCATCCCCAAAGCATGACGTGTCCACCCCCATGCTTCACAGTAGGTATGGTGTTCTTGGGATGCAACTCAGCATTCTTCTTCCTCCAAACACGACAAGTGCTGTTTAAACCAAAAAGTTCAATTTTGGTCTCATCTGACCACATCACATTCTCCCAATCCTCCTCTGGATCGTCCAGATGGTCTTCAGCATATTTCAGACGGGCCTTTACATGTTTTTTTGTGATGGTGGTTCCTGCTGTCTTCAAATCATTGACCAGTTCCTGCCGTGTAGTTCTGGTCTGATTACTCACTGTTCTCAGGATCCTTTGAACCCCACGAGGTGAGATCTTGCATGGAGAGCCACTCCTAGGGAGGTTGTCAGTGATGTTATACTTCTTCTATTTTCTAATAATGTTTCCAACTGTTGATCTTTTCTCGCAAAGTAGTTTACCAATTTATTTGACTCATCCCGGCTTTGTGCAGTTGTACAATTTTATCTGTGGTGTCTTTGGGAAGCTCTCTGGTCTTGGTCATGGTGAAGACTGCAGTCTGACAGTTTGAAGGTGTGTGCAGGTTTGAAGGTGTCTCTTATGCATCTAATCAGTTTAAACAGGTGTCATTCATACTGTTAATGAGTGGGGGCCGAAATAATGTTTGTTTTCTAGCTGCCCAATATTTATTGGCCTCCAATTTTCACAAATAAATTTTTAAAAATTATACAATGTGATTTCCTGTTTTTTTTTTTTTACATTCTGTCTCTCAAGCTTGATGTGTACCTATGATGAAAATTACAAACCTCTCTTATCTTTTTAAATGGGTCAACTTGCACATTTTTACATTGCCCAATACTTATTGGCCCCACTGCATAAGATGTTGTTTTCTTTATTAATAACTCCCTGCAGCTATGTGACAGAACTCACCGAGAATATAAGGGTGAAGGCACAGACGGTCGGGGATCAGGATGACTCCGCAGAATTCATTCGTGTCTTTCCAACCTTCATCTGGGCTGTGCGAGACTTCACACTGCAGTTAGAGAAGGAAGGAAAGTCCATCACATCTGATGAATATCTGGAAAGTGCATTGCAGTTTAAAGCTGGTGAGTAATGTCAGGTGTTATGCTGTCTTATGACCACTGACTGAATGTGATCATTTTATTATTTTACTAAAATAGGTAAACATGGTAATAAAGAATTAGCACAGATATCGTTCACTCTATAAATCGTTGATCTTCCGACATATCTAACGTTAGGTATGGTTCTGTATACCTCCTTGACCCAGTTTGGCATTCAGCACTGCAGACATGAAGGGAAACCACAATCAGCTCTTAGTGCGTAGGCACAAGTTTTCAGCCAAAATTATTCCCCATGAAGGGGGATTATGTCTTCATGGCATTTTGGATAAGATTAACTGTACAATATACTGTGGAGCCATCAATCTATTTGTCTTGAATTTATTATAATCAAAATATTAGGTGAGAAGTTGATTTGAATTTTTTGTAAATGGAGTCTTTGGCTGATGTTTTCAGATGCGCAGGACTGATTCTATTAACATTAATAATTACGTTAATAATAACATTAATAATTACTTTATTAATCAATTTTTAATCACTTTAAGGTAATAATTATAATAAATACTTTAATAATAACTACAGACGCTCCCCGACTTACGTTTTAGTTAACTTCCGGACGGCCCATCGTAAGGTGAAAAATAAAAAAAACGTTCTGTGCGGAAACCGCATTGGTATTCAGGATAGACACGTTCAGCCAGTTGCTGGAGTCGTGCGAGCAAGACACATGCATACACTTTGCCCACAATGCTCAAGAGAGAGATGCCTCTATAGTTGTTAAAGTCGCTCTTGTCCCCTTTGTTCTTATACAGGGTGACGATTTTGGCATCTTTCATGTCTTGAGGAATGCCGCCTTCACGCCAGCACTGGCAAAGGATGTTGTGTAGTGGCTGTAGGATGGTAGACTTTCACCGCTTGATGAGATCAGGAGGGATGCCATCTGTTCCAGGGGCTTTGCCGAAGGCCAAGCTGTTGATAGCCTTGTTGAGTTCTTCCAGTGTTGGTCCGGCGTTTAAATCCTCCATGATAGGTAGAGGTTCGATGGCATCCAATGCTGAGTCAACAACACTGTTTTCTCTGGACTAAAGCTCTGGGTAGTGCTCTACCATCTCTCCATTTGTTTCCCCTTGTGAGTGATCACTTCTCTACTGATGGAGTTCAGGGTTCTGTTTTTCTCTGAGTTGGTCCGAGAGCTTTCGTGATGCCATCGTACATGCCACTGATGTTAACTGTGTCTGCTGCAGTCAGGATGTCACGACTGAGCTCTTGCCAATACTCATTGGCACATTTCCGTTCATTCCCACCGCTGTCAGACTGTACAACGCCACTTTGTAACTGTCTGTGAAAATACCGGTTATGTGCAATAAAAACCCCGTGCACTTTAATCAACCACATCTACCCCACTGACTGTCAACCATATCAACCCATCTACTCTGCACTCAGATACATATACACTTTAATATAGGCCAGTCTGTAAAGTCGTTCCCTTTTTTTCTTTTATTGTTTATTAATTTATACTATTTATGTATCTATTTATTTATTTACTTATATAATATATATGTATGTGTGTATGTTTGTATATGTATCTATTTTTGCACCCCCTACTGATGGTACCTCAAGAGCCTGTAACAGTGAATTTCTCCATTGTGAGATTAATAAAGCTGTATCTATCTATCTATCTATCTATCTATCTATCTATCTATCTATCTATCTATTCCTTGCTGTCTGTTGGATCTCTCTCGAAGCTGCTCTTAATGTCTTAAGGGTCTTTTCACTTGGAGAACGCATATATTCAGCAAGGGCCACCCGTTTTGCTTCTATGACTGGGGTCATCGCTGCAGACTTTGTATTGAACCAGTCAGAGCTCTGGGAGGTCTTCTTTCCGAAGATGGCTAGTGCTGATATATGAATGCACTCTCGTAGATGGATCCAGGTGTCTGATGCTGTACTTTGAGGATTTTTTGATTTTTTTTCTTCAAAGAGATGAGAGTTTCTTTTGGCTTTTCCCTTTTTCAGGGGTCACCACAGTGAATGATTCGCACGTTTGATTTGGCATAGGTTTTTACGTCGGATGCCCTTCCTGACACAAGCCTTTAGCAAGGGACATAAACACGCTGACGGCTTTGCAGCTACTCTTTACAAAGGTCAGCAATGGTTCTTTTACATGCCTCTCACCATAGACAGTGAGAGACATGGCCCGCCTTTGATAACCCAGTTAGCTGTACTTGGAGGGAACAGTGACAACCTTTGTGGAGAGTGGGACTCGAAATCCCAACCTTAGGATCAGTGATCCAACGCCCTATACCACTAGACCACCACTGCCCCAAGGCAGATGGCTTCTTTGATCTTTGCTTCTTGTTGCATCTCGATGGTGTTGATGCGAGGCTTCCCTTGAAGCTTGGCATAGTGTAGTGTCTTTGGTGTCAGGCGGATCTTGCAGCATACAAAAGAGTGGTCTGTGTCACAGTCTGTGTGTGTGAGAGCACGTGTGTGAGACTTGTTTGCCTGACGATGATCAAGTCAAGCTGGTGCCAGTGTTTTGAGCGTGGATGACGCCAGGACACCCAGTGTTGTAGCTTCGTCTGGAAGAAGGTGTTGATCACACACAAGCCGTGGTTAGAACAAAACTTTAGTGCACATGGTCCATTGTCGTTGACCTTGCCAACTCCAAAGAAACCAAGACAGGAGGGCCAGAAGTCTCGATCAGCACCCACCCTGGCATTAAAGTTGCCCAAAAGGACGAGTTATTCATTGTTGAGGATGTTCTTGATGATGACATTCAAGTTGGAGTAGAATTCTGTCATGGTCTGTGCTGGCTGGAGACACTCACCTTTCCTCAGTTCATTGCACCTGCACCTGCAGGCGAGGGGCGTGGCGATTGCCGGTAGAGGCGTTTCGGAGCGGAGCGCACCTGGTCCTAATCGGCAATCAGCGGCAGCCAGCTATAAATGGGAGCGGCATGCTTCCCTCCACTGTCAGAAGATTAACTCCAGTGACTCTGTTCCTCGACGATCTCTCTGATCCCTGGCCCGCGCTTTGTGCACGACCAGTTCCCGCCATTCTGCGTTTTCTAGCGATTTCCAGTTCCGAACGTTTAATAAATCGTTGAATCTTCTTACATGGTCTCCTGCATCTTTGGGTCCGACGCATATACTGCAGGCATGACAGAATTCGTCTTTAACCACAGGTGTTAATGTCAGAGTAGGAGCGTAGGTACTGATGAGGGAGATTGGAACGTAAGAGGTGTTGAGGCGGAGAGTCAGCAGTCGTTCACATCCCTCGTCGCCTGGTTCAACCATCTTCAACAAGGTGTTCCTGACTGCAAAGCCCACTCTATGTTCTCCACGATGCTCATCGCTCTTTCCTTTCCAGAAAAAGGTGTCGTCCTTGTCTTTCAGTCTTCCAGAGTCTGTTAGAAGAGTCTCCAGTAAAGCGCCGATGTCTTTCTTCAATCGCAGAAGCTCATTGTTGCGGTCTTTCTTGCATCACTAATGTACTGGAGATCATCAAGTCCGGTGGTCATGGTGCGGACGTTCCAGGTTCCCAATTTCAGAGCTGGTCTCTTGCTTTTGCTCGTTCTTATTCTCTTGCTTGGGGCCGGTGGTGTAGTAGTTAGGGTGCTGCACGCATAAGCGGTAGGTTGTGTATTCAAATCCCAGCAAACCCACTGTGCTAAGACCCCTGGGCAAGGTCTTAACCACAAGTGTGCCTCTGTTCACCAGGCAGTATAAATGGGTACCAGTAAAAATATACTGGGAAGGTAACCTGCGATGGACTAGCATCCCATCCAGGAGGAGTTGTACTCCTAGTCGCTTCACGCTACAGAATCCGGGGATAAGCACCGGTCTGATGAGCCACTAGGCTCAGGTGTAAAAAGCCCAACGGACTTTACCCCATTCTCTTGCTTGGTGCAGGTTGTTGGTTGTTACCTAATCACCATGCACCCAAGGAGGAAGACAAACCGTGGAGGGACAGCACCTTATTGGCCGGGGGCTGCCTGGCGTAGGCAGGCGGTAACTGTCCAGTGAGATCTCGCCAATGAAAGCGACCCCTGGCGCTATGCTCTACGCCAATTGAGCATTGTGGCTTATGAACAGTAACTGCCGCTTTCTGTGTTGGTTCGACGCTGTGAGGCAAAGCTGGCACAGGCACAGGCCAGGGCAGGGGGATATGGAGGACCAGCTCTTGTCCAATTAGCAGGACCCCCCCCCCCCCTCACCAGGGCGATGACTGGTCCGGACGGAACGGCAGGGCTGGTATGGTCCAGGGCCATTGACGTTCCAGGAGTTACCAGAACGAGATTGATTACAACAACGAACTGCCTATGGGACTCCAGCTCCAGATTTTTCCTTGAGGTTACCTCCTGAAGCCTTTTCTCTAAAGAGATATTAGCCACATGGCAGCAGAGGTTTTTGACAGTTTTCCTTCTCTGCATGTGGCAGGTAGCACAGGATATCATGATACCTGTGGCAGGAGCGACCTGACCTGACATATATCACTCTAATCATCACTCAAATAACAACTCTAATAATTACTGTAATAATGACTTGAATAATCACTCTAAGAATTACTATAATGTTCTGTATAATAATCACCATAATAAGCACTCTAGTAGTTTCTCTAATGATCATTCTAATAGCCACTCTAATAATCACACTAATAATTACTCTGATAATCACTCTAATAGTCACTATAATATTAACCCTAATAATTACTTTAATAATCACTAATAATCACCCTAATAAGAATTCGAATAAGCACTCTAATAATCCCTCTAAGGACTCGAATAATAACTAATAATCATTCTAATAATTACTCAATTTATTTTTCTAATAATCACTCTAATGAGTACTCTAATAATCAGTTTAATAAGCACTCTAATGATCACTCTAATAAGTACAATAATAATCACTCTAATGCTTACTCCAATAATTACTCTAATGATTACTCTAATAATTAATTTAATAATGACTAATAATTACTCTAATAATCCATTTAATAATCATTGTAATAATTACTCAAATAATCACTCTAATAAGCAGTTTAATGATTACTCTAATAATCACTCTAATAATCACTATCACTCTATCACTCCAATAATCACACTAATAATCACGTTAACAATCATTGTAATGATCACTCTAATAATTACTTTAATAATGACTCTAATATCACTAATAATTATTCTAATAATCACTCTATTAAAATACTCGAATCACTACTTTAATAATCACTCTAATAATCACTCTAATAATTACTTAATCAGTCTAATGATCACTCTAATACTTACTCTCATTACCACTCTAATATTCACTACCATAATTACTCAAATTACCACTCTAGTAATCACCCCAATAATCACTTTGATATCCACTCTAACAACCACTCTAGTACTTACTCCAATAATCTCTCTGATAATCTCTCTGATAAGCAAGATTAGAGAATTATTAGAGAATAAGCACTAAAATCATTTTAATAACCACTCTAGCAAGCACTCTAGCAAGCACTCTAGCAAGCACTCTAGCAAGCACTCTAGCAAGCACTCTGGCAAGCACTCTGGCAAGCACTCTGGCATGCACTCTAATAACCACTTGAGCAAGCACTCTATCAAGCACTTTTATAATCACTCTAATAATCACTCGAATAGAGAGAGAGAGAGAGAGAGAGAGAGAGAGAGATTTCCTTTTGGCTTTTTTCCCTTTCTCAGGGGTCACCACAGCGAATGATTCGCACATTTGTGTTGGCATAAGTGTTTACGTTGGATGCCCTTCTTGATACAACCCTTTAGTAAGGGACAAAAACACACTGACGGCAATGCAGCAATGGTTCTTTGACATGTCTCTCACCATAGACAATGAGAGACATGGCCAGCCTTTGATAACCCAGTTAGCTTCACCGGGGGGACAGTGACAACCTTGTGGAGAGTGGGACTCGAACCCCCAACCTTAGTGCAATTTACAGTTGTAAATTACAATAAACTTGTACAATTTATAATTATAATAACTTTGAAAATTACTTCAATCATAACTTTAATGTGGAAAAGATAATCTACAGACAAGTGATCATACTCCATTTAAGAAAAGGAGAAAAAATGTGTGAATATTCCCCTCGTATTGATGTTTTCTGTAAATCCAATTCCATGGCACGGTGTCCTTGATTCACTTACTGGTTCAGAGAGAAAATCACATGACAGAGACTAAAATACTTCTCCACCTGTACTGTCTGTACATTTAAACTGTGCTCCTCTTTACATTTCGAGGGTCTTCACCACGTGTTGAGAAGTTCAACCTGCCTAGGCGCTGCTTGCGTGAATTCTTTGTGGAAAGGCGGTGCTTTGTGTTCCCACGGCCAGCTGGAGATGATGACCTGAAAAGGATGGAGGAGCTGTCTGAGGCGCAGCTTGACAAACGGTTTCTTGAGCGTTCTGAAGAGTTCTGCAGCCATGTGTTCAGCAGTGCCAAACCAAAGACCTTAACAGGGGGGCGGGTGCTCACTGGCTGTGGTCAGTACGCTCCCATTAGAGCCACACTCGAATGATTTATGTTGTGAATGTAGCTTTCTAAAATCTGATGATGTTTTGTTTGGTTGGTCAGCTCTGAGAAATCTGGCAGAGGTGTATGTGGATGCAATTCGCAGTGGCCGGGTTCCTTGTCTGGAGAATGCAGTGGAGACTCTGGCTCAGATCCAGAATGAGCGGGCAGTGGAAGAGGGCCTGCAGGTCTATCAGGGTCAGGTGCTCGATTCAGTCTGCTTTCCACTTGACCCATGTGAGCTATCGGAGATCCACAGGCAAGCAGAGACGGCAGCTGTCAACATCTTCATCAGCACTTCCTTCAATGATACTGAGCAGAAAGCACAGCTGAATCTGATGGTACTATATATATAAATATATATATATATATATATATATAAATATATATATATATATATATATATATACATACACAATACCTTCGAACCATAAACACAGTTCCACACAAATCACATCCAGCATCACTATCAAACAATCTTCAATTATATATGAGGGTGTGTCTTACCAATATGGGAAAATTTAAACTTTAGAATTTTATACAGACCGGGTTAAATAGTGACAGTTCTTACAAAAACTCCAAATACAAATTTTAAGGCGGGCAGCTCAATGTTTACTACTTGCTCAATGCAGCCAAAGTTTACAATCTATGTGCTAAGTTTTGCATGTGAGACTATATAATGCGATCTTGGAATTGTATCAAACATTTCTTGAAAAGGATCCACAACAAGGGGGCAGTGGTGGGCCGGTAGTAAGGTGCTGACTGATCCCAAGGTCATGGGTTCAAGCCCCACTATCACCGGGTTATCACTGCTGTCTACCCAATGCTGCTAACTGGGCTATCAAAGTCCACCCATCGGCTGACATGGGTGCCAACCTTCTTGTGACCCTATTTAGAATTTAGTGGTTCAGAAAATGATGAATGGATCCACAACGGAATGAAATAAAATGGTCATACAAAGAGACTGAAGCTGTTGCACTTAGCATGTGACTTGGTTGAAAGAGCTCTCACTGGCTCTCATGCAGTCTTTCAAAATGAATGCCTGGACCACAATCTTCTTCTTCTTTTCCTTTCGGCTGTTCTGTTCAGGGGTCGCCACAATGAAGCAGATACCTCCATCTCACTCTATCCTCTGCATCTTTTTATCTTTCACCAACTACCTTCATGTCCTCCTTCACCACATCCATAAATCTTCTCTTTGGTCTTCCGCTAGAGCTTTTGCCTGGCAGTTCCAACCTCAGCATCCTACTACCAATATATTTACTATCCCTGTACATGTCCAAACCATCTCAATCTCGCCTCTCTTGCTTTGTCTCCAAAACCTCTTAAGTGTGCTGACCCTCTGATGTACTCATTCGTGATCGTTACTCCCAAAGAGAACCTCAACATTTTGGTGATCTTTCTTGGCATGAAACCAAACTGTTGTTCACAAATGCATACCTCTGCCCTTAGTCTAGCTTCCACTACTCTTTCCCATAACTTCATCATATGGCTCATCAACTTTATCCCTCTGTAGTTTCCACAACTCTGCACGTCTCCCTTGTTCTTAAAAACAAGAAGCACCAGCACACTTCTCCTCCATTCCTCCTCTTACTCTCTAAGACCATGTTGAGTGTTCTTGTTAGAAAGTCTACTAGTACCTGTCCTAGACACTATACCTCCACTGGTATGTCATCAGGACCAACTGCCTTTCCACTCTTCATCCTCTTCAATGCCCTCATCACTTCACCCTTACTGATCTTTGCTACATCCTGCTCCTCAATGGTCACCTTCTACTCTTTTTTCTCTCTCATTTTCCTCATTCATCAGTTCTTCAAAGTACTCTTTCCATCTTCCCAGCACACTTCTGTCATCAGTCAATACGTTTCCCTCTCTGTCCTTAATCACTCTAACTTGCTGCACGTCCTTCCCATCTCTATTTCTCTGCTGCTCCAACCTGTATAAATCATTTTCTCCCGCCTTACTGTCCAACCGAGCATACAAGTCATCATATGCCCTCTGTTTGGCCTTTGACACCGCTACCTTCGACTTACGCTGTGTCTCCCTGTACTCCTGTTTACTCTCTTCAGTCCTCTTTATGTCCCACTTCTTCTTAGCTCACCTCTTTTTTTGTACACACTCCTGCACTTCCTCATTCCACCACCAAGTCTCCTTATATACTTTCCATTCAAAGGACACACCAAGTACTCTCCTACCTGTCTCCCTGATCACATTAGCTGTAATGGACAGTCATCTAGAAGCATCTCCTGACCACCCAAAGCCTGTTTCAACTCCTCCTTTAAGACACTCTTCCTTTATAAGCTTCCATCACTTTGTTTTCTGCTCTGCCTTTATGTTCTTCATCATCAGTGTCATCCTGCACACCACCATCCTATGCTGTTTGGCAACACTCTCACCCACTACTACTTTTCAGTCACTGACTTCCTTCAAATTACATCGTCTACAAAAGATGTAGTCTACCTGAGTACTCCTTTCTCGGCTTTGATAAGTCACCCTATGCATCTGTCTCTTCTGGAAGAAAGTATTGACCACAGCCATTTCCATCATTTTTGCCAAATCGATCAGCATCTGTCTTTCTGTGTTCCTGTCCTGGATACCAAACCTGTCCATCACTTCCTTGTCTATCACCACTCTTTCACATCTGGGGGTACTCTGCATCACTTCACCTAACTCACTACAGAATCTCTCCTTCTCTTTTAGCTCACATCCTGCCTGTGGGGCATAAGCACTAACAACATTGAACATCACACCTTCAATTTCTCATCAATTTTCAGACTCATCACTCTGTCTGACACTCTTTTCACTTCTAGAACATTCCTGACCAACCCCTCCTTCAATTATGACTCCTACTCCATTTCTCTTCCCATCCACACCATGATAAAACATCTTAAACCCTGCTCCTAAGCTTCTAGCCTTGCTACCTTTCCACCTGGTCTCCTGAAAACACAGTATGTCCACCTTCTTCCGCTGAATCAAGTCATCCAGCTGTCTAGCTTTTCCTGTCATAGTTCCAACATTAAAAGTCTCGACTCTCAGTCTTATGGGTCGGTCACACAGCGTTTTACGGCTTAATCAAGGCCAAAGCCCGTCCAAAAAGGTTTCACGTGAAGCAGATGGTGTTGTTCATGTTGATGTCGAGTTTAAGACGTGCTACAGTCGATTTTTAGACGTGGCAGGATGTGGGGAAAAATTTGAACGGCGCTGGACATGGAAAAAAGTTTTGAACTGCTCAAAATTTTAGGCCGCGGAAAACCACGTGGTAAAGACATGCTAAAGACGTGCAACACACGTGAAACACACGTAATAATCCGTGTTCTGGCAGTAATAAAAACTTGAGGAGACGGGATAAGTTGCAAAAGTTTAGGAGTCTGTCACGGTCTGTCATGGCCAGATCACGGCCATTGGGCGGGTGTTACACGTTGGTATCACGAGAAATAGCGGCTTATCACTGACAGATGGATTTTTCCATGAACATAGCACATGCATAGCACTACCTAAACCCATTCAACAACGTCTTGATCACGTTCTAAATACGACTGATCACTGCCTCATCACTTCTCTATCACTTTTGTATCACTTCTATATCACTTCTGTATCACTTCTGTATCACTTCTCTATCACTTCTGTTTCACGGCATATAAAATACCGTCATTTTCTGAGAGCTCAGCACTTGCGGTCTAGATTTCAAGGGGTGAACATGAACCCTCAATGCCGTGATGTCCTCATCTTCATGCTCCAGCACCAACAGAACCAACTGATATAGAAGAAGAAGAAGGAGGAGGGGGTTGGTACGGAAAATCTGGGTGCATGACTGGATTGGGAGGAGACCTAAGCTGGGGCTTTATGACCGTCTCATCAATTAAAACAACTTAAAAAACTAAACTAAAAACTAAAGCGTTATTCTCTCTCTCTCTCTCTCTCTCTCTCTCTCTCTCTCTCTCTCTTTTTCTTTCTCTGTCTGTCACGCACGTGCTGCGGGCCACGCCCACAAGACGTGAATTCAAAGTGCAATTCCTGCTTGACAAACTCAACTTTAATTTGATTCCTTGAGGGATCAGAATTCCGGATGAGCTGCGTAATGAAGATCCAAGAGCTTTTCAGAACTTTATGAGGATGCCTCCTGCGATTAGGCAGTGCTAGGACAGTGCTATGGCAGTGCTCGGGCAGTGCTAGGACAGTGCTAGGGCAGTGCTAGGACAGTGCTAGGGCAGTGCTCGGGCAGTGCTAGGACAGTGCTATGGCAGTGCTAGGGCAGTGCTATGGCAGTGCTAGGGCAATGGAGTGCCCATTTTCCGTCCGCTCTCAAGACGTGATCGGCAGTGATACAGATGTGATGAGACACCGTGGTAGCTTGCAGTTTTTCCCCCCACGTTTTAGACTAAGTTGCCAAAATTGACCAAAAGTTATCACTTACAACCACGTCCAGCAGATTTTCACGACTTTTTGTACGCGATTTAGACATGGAATGCTGTGTGACCGGGGTTGCCTTTCCTCTTCTCTCTCTCCTCTTAAGGACACTCCTCTCGCCTCTCCTTCCCGACCAACAGTAGTCCAGTTTCTCCCAGTACCCTGTTGGTTAACAGCACTGATGGCAGTTGCTGTTAACCCGGGCCTCGACCGATCTGGTTTGGAAATCATATTAATAATTTGCATGTTGGATTTGAGTTTGGAGAGTTAGTTAAGGCTTTGTACTTTTGGTTCAGGAGCTGGCGTGCTGAAGTGAAGTCTGATAGTAGGCCTCTGTTATGGTCTGTTTTTGGGGGGGCTTTGAATATGGTGGCTCTTCTAACTCTGTTTTCTCCCCAGTGCTGCAGGTTCCGGCGTAAGGGCGTGGCTGACCTACATGGGTTGCAGCGCGCACACCTGATTCCATTCCCTAATCTACTATTCTATAAAGACAAGCAGCACGTTCAATTCAGTGCGAGA
>CM045743.1:1065841-1090841 GCA_024760905.1 Plotosus lineatus
TTCCCATTTTAGATAGCAGCTAATTAGCTGTAGCAATGCAGTTGAAAATGTGTTGCTAATGTTTCCTTCCAACAGCATTCAACTCCATTGTTAAGTGGTATAAATTCTACAAGTCTACATTTACAAGAAAATGCTAAAATTATTGGTTTGAAAAAAGCCCAATTAGTAATTTAACGAAACTTGTTACAACCCTTTCCCAGTATTGATTGATTCATTTATTTATTTATTCTGTACTGGAATGGGTGGCATCCATCTATTGCACTTTGGTTTTCGGAGAATACCTTAAGAAGGCTTGCTCAGATTTTGATCAAAATTGGTATGGTGGTTTGTCTTACAAGCATCTCACCTGGGATTGGTACACACCCAAATCCCTTATTGATTAATGATCCAGCTGAACTTCATTTATTTAACAACACAGCTTTGATTTTGGTTAAAGAAGATATAGATCAACTGTAAAATATACATTCCTGTTGTGGCAGGAGCTTTGGATGAATGTGGGGTTTATTTTATTTTATTTTATTTTTTATTGGTGTTATTGTTGGTACAGAACTACAAAACCAAGCTAAGATAAGATCTTTATTTGCAATTGTTGCATAAACGTGAGAATCATTTTAGCAGCAGTTATAAACCTGCACAAAATACAGCAAAGGTATTTAATATAAAACCATACACAGTTTGTGCATATACGTACACATACGTGATCCACTCCAACATAATAGGGATTAAGTAGTAAATTTGATATGCTAAAATAGTGATATACTGAATTTAGAAAAAGAAATCAATCTGCTTTAAATTGAGGTATAAAACATGATGATTGCATGAAAATGGACTGAGTTACATCCCTTTGTATGTCACTAATAAGGAAAAGCTACTTTAGAGAAATTAGTTATTGCAGTTACAGAACCGGGCTCCGAATGTCCACATCTGAACCTCTCGAACAGCCAAGGACCAAATGAAACCGACTCTCCACTAATCAGCACCATTGTACTCGCACATTCTTAGCGTCAGATGAGTTCTATTTACACCGAGTCATGTCTGCTGTGAGGCTTCTCATTGGTTTAGTATTATTTGTTTGAGAAATCGTTTCTGTAAGTAGGGGGCATGTTCTGGAAGCGAATATGGATAGTAAAGAAATACCCTGAGTTATTTGAAAATCCAGTACAAAAGCCATTCAAAATCAGTAGAATAAGTGGATATTTATGTTTTTTTTTACAACAACATGGCCATGGAACCCTTTCTTCCACAGGTATTTTAACATAGATAGATCGTCATCATCATCATTATCTTCTTCCGCTTATCCTGAGGTCGGGTTGCTGGGGCAGAAGCCTAAGCAATGAGGTCCAGACGTCTCTCTCGCTCTCTCTTTCTACAGCCACTTCTCCCAGCTCTTCCAGGGGGACACAGAGGTGTCCCCAGACTAGCCGAGACACATAGTCCCTCCAGTGTGTTGTAGGTCGACCCTGGGGTCTCTTCCCGGTTGGACATGCCTGAAATATGACAACAGGGAGGCATTCAGAAGGCACTCTGACCAGATGTCCACCTCAACTGGCCCCTCTCATTGCGGAGGAGCAGCAGATCTACTCCGAGGTCTCCCCGGATGGTAGAGCTTCTCACCTTATCTCTAAGGGAAAGCCCCGCCACCGATGAGGGAAGCTAATTTCAGCCGCTTGTATCTGCGACCTTGTTCTATCGGTCTCTACCCAAAGCTAGGTGAGGGTTGGCATGTAGCTTGACTGGCAAATTAAAAGCTTTGCCTTGCAGCTCAGCAACTTCTTCACCATGACGGACCGGTACAGGCTCTATTTAACAGCAGAGGCTGCAGCAATCTGTCTGTCAATCTCCAACTCCATCCTTCCCTCACTCATGAAAGATGATCGCAAGATACTTAAATTCCTCCACATGGGGCAGGACTTCATTCCTTGTCCGACTGAGAATCATGGCCTCGGACTTGGAGGTACTGATTCTCATCCCGGCTACTTCACACTTGACTGTGAATTGCTCCAATGAGAGCTGAAGATCCCGGCTTGATGAAGCCAAAAGGACAACGCCATCCGCAAAAAGAAACGAGGTCCGATGGTCACCAAACCAGAACCCCTGTGCCTAGAATTTCTGTCCATAAAAATTATGAACAGAATCGGTGACAAAGGACATGCTTGGCAGACTCCAACCCTCACTGGAAACGAATTTGACTTGTTATTACCAATACGGATCAAACTCTGGCTCTGGTGATACAGCGATCAAATATCCCATAGCAATGGGTCTGGAACATCGTACTCCTCGAGCACACCCCACAAGATTGCCCGAGGGACATGGTCAAAAGCCTTCTCCAAATCCACAAAACACACGTGGACAGATTGGGCAAACCCCCCATGCCTCCTCCAAGATCCTGCGGAGCATATAGAGTTGGTCAAGAGTGCTATGAAGAAAACCACACTATCGGTCGGATCCTCCTCTCCACTTTCCTGGGTAGGCTGAGAAGTGTGGTTCCCCGATAATTGGAACACACCCTCTGGTCCACCTTTTTACAAAGAGGGACTACCACCCCGGGGGCAGACTCCCCCACCATCCAAGCCACCAGGTGGTGTTCGATTACCAGCTCAGCTCCCCTCTTCACCCGAGTGTCCAGAACATGTAACCGCAAGTCTGGTGACATGACTACAAAGTCGATCATCGAACTGCGACCTAGGATGTTCTAGTGCCAAGGGCACTTATGGGCACCCTTATGTTCAAACATGGTGTTCATGATAGACAAATTGTGACAAGCAAAGAAGTCCAACAATGGCATTCTCCAACACACCCCTTAAAGACTCCAAGAAGGTGGGTACTCTGAACTGCCATTCGGTGCATAAGCACAAATAACAGTCAGGACCCCCCCCACACACACACCCACCCACCCAAAGGTGCAGGGAAGCTACCCCTTCGTTGACCAGGGAGAACCCCAACGTTTGAGCACCGTGATGGGCGGCAACAAGGATGCCCACACCAGCTCACCGCCTCTCCCCATGAGCAATTCCAAAATGGAATAAGGTCCAGCCTCTCTCGAGATGGGTGGTTTCAGAGCCCAAGGTATGCATTGAGGTGAGCCCGTCTATATCTAGTTAGTATCTCTCCATCTCACGCACCAGCACAGGCTCCTTCCCTGCCAGAGAGGTGACATTCCATGTCCAAAGAGTCAGAGTCAGTAACCGAGGATCAGTCCGACAGAACCCATGCCTTCGGATGCCACCCAACTCATTGCACATGATCCCTATAGCCCCTCCCACAGGTGGTGGGTCCATGGGAGTGCGGACTCATGTCTCCTTTTCGGGGTGGGCCCAGTCGGGCTCCATGGGCAGAAGTCTGACCACCAGGCCCTTGTCTTTGAGTCCCTCCCCCAGGCCTGTCTCCGGACCCCGGTGACCCACATCTGGGCAAGGGAAACTGTGTCCTTTTCTTTTTATTTAACATAAAGGTCTTCTTAACTGCACTTTGTTTTTGGGTGACCCTACCAGGGACATTTTGCCCCCAACAACATGGCTCCCAGTATCATCAGGTCACGCAAACCCCTCCACCACGATAAGGTGGAGATTCAAGGATAGGTGGATAGATTGTGTTGATGGATATTCGGACTTTTAATGTAAAAGATTATGCTTTGGAGAAATCTCTGTCGTTTTACAACAACGTGGACATGGCACACTTTTTACTTGCGCACGGATAGATTGTGTTGATGGATATTTGAACTTTGTCACTTTGTCATGTGGAAGACTATGCCTTTTGTATGTATTATTATTCAATCAAGCCACTGAGTGCTTTGAGTCAAATTTACACCGAAAGCTGGATAATGTAGCTCCTCTTAAAAGAAAACCAATCAGACATAACAAAAATTATCCCCCTGGTATAATGCTGAAACACGCTACTAAAACAGAACAAACTCAAACTACATCGAAAATGGTGGCAAACTAAATTACTGGTTTTCCAGTTAGAATAGAAGGAAAGTCTCATTAATTACAGAAAAGCTCTTAGCGCTACTGGAGCAGAATATTTCTCAAATTTAATAGAAGATACAAAAATAATCGAAAATACTGATTTAATATTGTTGCAGAATTAACCATGAATAAAAAAAATAATTTAATCATCAATCAATCGCAGTGACGAGTATATGAACTTTGTTACTGTAAAAAAATTAAAATATCAGGCAAAAACTTAAATTCATATTTGTTAATAATTTAAAAAGTAAATAATAATATATCGCTGTCAGATCCACAGCTAGAGTGTTTCGGCTCCATTCAAAAGACAGAAACTAGTCTCATTAATTTCCTCATCAATCATCCACCTGTGTGCTTCATCCTGTCCCTCCATGTTTCTTTGAGTACTGTGGTCCTGGTGTGCTGATGCTGACTGGAGTTCTCTTCTTAGAAGCCCCTCCCTCCTGCTGATGAAGATCCATATGGACTTAGACGTGCTCTCAGACTGTAAAGATGACCTTTCACTGCTGGAGAGATAAACTCTTATACTATAACCAACATTTTGGACTACAGTAATCCCCCTTAATGGGGACCGATCCCCCCCCCCGCGCGAAAATCGAAAAACATCAAAACGACTTCTGCCACTTCTTAAGGACACCCACCCCACCAATATATTACATAAAATTTATGTAGAACTTAATTTTACAGTGTTCTATGCATGTTAATATCATATAGGCAACGTGTATTAATATATAAATAAATTATACACCTTATAATGACAATAAATATATATAAATACTGTATAACAAACCTTATAAATAACAACTCCTCGGCCACGTCGAGAAGGAGAATCCCTGGCAGCATTGGTGCTTGGTTGGGGCTCGTCAGCGCCTCGAGATACTTTGATTTAGTACATATCATGTTAGTGTCCAAACTCACAGGTGTTTAACTCTCTTTCTCTCTCTCCATACACTGCATGCGCTGGTGAGGGGCGTGGCTGTTACCCGCAGTCGAAATCCAGAGAGCACACCTGATAGCCATCAGCTATAAAGGGCTCCGTGCTCGACCAGTTTCCGTGTTGATACTCTCCCAGTGATTTTGGTTTTTGTTTTTCCCTCACTACTGCGGTGAACACAATTTTTCCTGCACCCCAGTGCTTCCCCTGAGCTTAATAAAAGTCGTTGTTTCATGAGGGAGGAAAGGTGTGTTGGATGCTGGGAAATATAATCTCGACCTGTCAGCTTTCTGGATTAACAGCCAATCAGAGAACTCTCAAGTCAAGCAGGAGAACAGAGCATGTTGGGTAGCATAGTTGAATGTACATGTAGTGTTGTACTGCTCGTGAATTTTGAATAATCTTTTATTTTTTAATTTCCCGATGGGAAATCCCACGATATTGCGGGTACGCGAAGTATAATGAAGTTTCTCATATATGGTTTGTTTCTTTTGGTTCCCGCCTAATGAGGATGGGTTTCTCTTTTGGGCCTGGGTTCTCTCAAGGTTCCTCGTGTCAACTGAGGGAGTTCTTCCTTGCCAGGACTGCACAGAAGAGGATTTTTACTGTTATATGTAAATCATGCCCAGTGTAGCGAGGGTTGTCATAATATAAATAATTAAATACTGTATCATGAAACCTGTAGTCAGCAAACTGGATATATGGAATAAGAAACCTAATATGGAATGACACATCATTTCAATTACAAGACTACTTTGACATGGAGGCAAAGTGGTTCGCAGGTCCACCTCACAGAAAAAAAAGGTTCTGGATTTGATTCCTGTGATCGGTGCTTTACTGTGTGGAGTTTGTATATTCTCAATAGACTTGAGAGGGTTTCCTCTGGGTACTCTGATTTCCTCCCACAGTCCAAAGGCATGGCATTAGGCTATTCCTTATATTAACTAGACAATTGTGTGTGAGTGTGAATGGTTGTGAGTGTTCTCCTGTAGTCTACTGATTAACTGTTCAGGATGTACCCTGCTGCCTAGGATATATAGCCTGTGTCGACTGAAATAGGCACTAGTCTCTGCATGGTCCTGGTAGGATTAATTGCTTTGGCAAATGAATGAGAGCGTAAGACTACTTCAACATCCAAGTATTTTTTTATATTTACATAAATTGCGAAAAGCATTTTTTATAATCACTAATCTAGTAAGTATGGCATCAAATTTAGCTGACTGATGGGACAGGTGTCTTGCAGGGATCCAGCATTTACCCACATGGGTTTAGGCACTCAAAATGATGTCCACATAACAAAAAAAATCCTTTAAAATTACTTAAAATGAGCAAATAATGAGATTCTTAACCCATTTCAAACCTGTATATGTGTGTGTGTGTGTGTGTGTGTGTGTGTGTGTGTGTTCACAGTGGAGCGTTTGCAAAGGGAGGCTCTAGAGCTGAGGCACAAATCTTTAGAGGAGATGAGGCAACAGCAGGAGTGGATGTTCCGGGAACAGCAGAGGACCTACGAGCAGCACATCAACCAGCTACTGGAACACATGGAGAAAGAAAGGCAGAGAGCGAGTGAGGATAATAAACAAGTGCTGGATGCTAAACTGAGAGTAAGAACACCACTATTCCCAAAATCCTTTTATTTTTACTGCATTCTAATACCCCCATTTCACTGGAGCGCGGCAGACTCGCGGAAGCAAAAATGTCATCATCCTCCAACGTTCCTCAGTCTTTCCGTCATCTTTCGTGTCCTTCCCTATGATTCCGAATGTATTCCTCTGCTTCCGGCAGGCCAAAATCTTCTGCAAACATGTTCAAAAGCACATTCACAGAAAAATCTTCCGACAGTGTTCTCTTAGGTTCCGCCATCATTCCGCAAACATTCCGTCATTTCACAAACGTTCCGTGATCGTTCCTTTTATTCCATCAGTGTTCCATGACCATTTCGAAAGCATTCGCTTTTTTTCCATGTGTTCAAAAGCGACCACAGAACGTTTGCGTTCATCCACGGAACCCCACGGAATACTCTCAGAAGATGCGGAATACAATAGAGAAACACTGCTTAATTACCGTAGACAGTACACAGAACGTTTGCGGAACGATGGCGGAACATTTGAGGAAGGGTTGCGGAAAGGACGGAAAACTTTCGGAACACTCACGGAAGTCACTTCAAATATAAATACAGGCACGCAAGACAAAGAGCCATTCATTTTCATTCATCTCGAGAGATGCCACGATGCCAAAGGCCAAGAAGAAGACGTCGACCAAGAGGCCATAGTCACCAACGTGGGAAACCCAACCTGAAGAGCCTTCCCAGGAGGCCGAGGTAGCTGCCAAGCTGGATGTTGCTTCCGCCAATAGCACTGCCACAGCTTCAGCTTCCTCTGCCCACACATAGTGGAGGTACAGTGGAGAAAACTGGAGTCTCTTAAGGCGAAGGTTGCTGCTGCTGCTACTGGCTCTGGCGGCTCCACACCCACCACCGCTGGAGAAACTCCACTACAATCAACACCGGAGGGGGTCACAGGACAGTGAGCATACAACACCGGTCAGTCCCCTTGATGCAACGCCTGCCACCGCAGCATCGAGGTCTGACGGAGCTCCCACGTCCAGCCAAGACGACGCAGCTGACTGTATTCTTGCAGTAGCCGAACAGCTGGTGAACCAGAGAAAGGTGGCACGGACGGCTGATGATTACGAGAGGGTGACTTTACACCAGTTGGGCTAGAGCTGTGCTACAAAATCTGCCAAAGCCGTTATACAGGCATGCTAAATTAAAAATCCAGGAACGGCTGAACGACTGCTTGGACAAGGCTGAACCTTTGGAGATGCAGCCGCAGGAACAATCAACCCTTACGCAGCAGCGATCGCAGTAGCTCCAGCCTCTTCTGTAGCAGCAACAACACCAGCAGATTCGACCACCACCTCCACACCTCCAGTGGCAGCAGCAGCAGCACTACTGGCCGCCCCCACCGACGCCGTGGACCATGCAGCTGCCAGTTCCACCTGTGCCTATTTGGGGACCTCAAGACGCGAGGTGGGCACCACCACAACCGTGCCCACAACAATCCACATCGTCTGCAGGAGAGCAGCTACCACAGCACAGCAGACCAGTCAGTTGCCCTCTGGTTACATACACGTTGATGCCTGTATCCACCCCTGCGGCTGGATAGAGACGTGGAAGCGAGCCCAGCATGTTCAACCTGTCTAGTGTGTTGTGGTGATTTAAAGGACTCCACCTGTGACACGTGAGATCTATTTTTTTTTTTTTTTCTTGATTTCAATTTACAGTATTACATTATTCAAGTTCAGTGACTTTGCTTTTTTCTGTTTTTCTGTTCCTGTAATAAAGTTTTAAAGTTATAATCACTGTGGTTTGGACTTGTGTGCATGGTTTTTAGTCTGGAAGGATTTATTGAGTTGCAAATAAAAGGAGCATATGGACATTATCGATATTAAACATATGTTAAATTTTAAATTTATTGTGCATTACTATAAGCATACTGTAAAATATAACCATATAGTTAGCTATGTCTCTCGGCTTGTCTGGGACCGCTTCCGTGTCCCCCCGGGAGAGTTGCAGGAAGTGGCTGGGAAGAGGGACGTCTGGACCTCTTTGCTTAGGTTGCTGCCCCCACAACCCGATCCTGGATCCTGGAGTTAGCGGATGATGATGATGATGATAAACATATAGTACTTTAATAAATATCTTGTAAATTACTAACATATAGTACATTAAACACATAAGAAATATGTATAAAATAAAATAAAATAATAATAAATAAAAATTAACAATAATAATAATAATAATAATAATAACAATAACAAAAATAAAAATAAAAATATATAAAATAAATATTTTGTAAATTACAATCAAATTACAATCATATAGTACATTCTAAACATCTTGTAAATAATAAACATTCTTCTTTTCCTTTCGGCTTTTCCCTTCAGGGGTCGCCACAGCGAATCATCTGCCTCCATCTCACCCTATCCTTTGCATCTTCTTCTCTTACACCAACGACCTTCATGTCCTCCTTCACCACAACCATGAATCATCTCTTTGGTCTTCCTCTAGGCCTTTTGCCTGGTAGTTTCAGCCTCAGCATCCTATTACCAATATACTCACTATCCCTCCTCTGTACATGTCCAAACCATCTCAATCTAGCCTCTCTGACTTTGTCTCAAAAACGTCTTACATGTGCTGTCCCTCTGATGTGCTCATTCCTAATCCTATCCATCCTCGTTACTCCCAAAGAGAACCTCAACATTTTTATCTCTGCTATCTCCAGCTCTGCCTCCTGTCTTTTCCCCAGGCCCACTGTTTCTAACCCATACAACATCGTTGGCCTCAACACCGTCTTGTACACTTTTCCTTTCATTCTTGCCGATACCCTCCTATCACACTTCACACCGGACACTTTTCTCCAACCATTCCAACCTGCCTGCACACGCTTCGTGACCTCTTTTCCACACTCTCCACTGCTCTGGATTGTTGAGCCTAAGTACTTAAAATCCTCCACCTTTCTTATCTCTGCTCCCTGTAATCTCACCGTTCTTCTTGGGTCCTTGTCATTCATGCACATGTATTCTGTCTTACTGAGGCTAATCTTCATTCCCCTCCTTTCCAGGGCATACCGGTGGAGATATGGAAGTGTCTAGGCGAGGTAGCAGTAGATTTTCTGACAAGAACATTTAACAAGGTCTTAGAGAGTGAGAGGATGCCAGAGGAATGGAGGAGAAGTGTGCTGGTGCCCATTTTTAAGAACAAGGGAGATGTGCAGAGTTGTGGCAACTACAGAGGGATAAAGTTGATGAGTCATACGATGACGTTATGGGAAAGAATAGTGGAAGCTAGACTAAGGGCAGAGGTCAGCATTTTTGAACAACAGTTTGGTTTCATGCCAAGAAAGAGCACCACAGATGCAGTGTTTGCCTTGAGGATCTTAATGGAGAAGTACAGAGAAGGTCAGAGGGAGCTGCATTGTGCCTTGTATTTTTCAAGATGGCGCCGGGTGACCTGCAGCCAGTTACAGGAGCTCTTCAGTTTATTTTTCTTTTTTTTCTCTTTTCTATTGTATATAGGCGTGTTTCTTTATCTTTTTTCAAATTTTCTTTTTTCTTCTTCAATCCTGCATCTGGAAAACATACTTTCATGATGCTTTTGTTCTTCTGTGCACTTTTATTTTCACTTTTTGGATCAAGGCGTCAGGAAACTCATTCACCGACGGCTCTGAGCAACGAGGTTCTTACACACGTGAGACCCTCCTCGCCTCTGGCGCGCCTCGCCCCTCCTTCACGCTGAAAGCCCGTTGTTCCTTTGGAAATAATGGAGGAAAAGCGAGAGGCTGCAGAGGGGGACGAAGACGCGGAGGACATGTGTTCCCTCTGTCATCATGGGAAATGTCCGCGCGATCGCCAACAAGACGGAGGAGCTGGCGGCGCTGACCCGGCAGCAGAGGCAGTACCGGGACTGCAGCCTCATGTGTTTCTCAGAGACGTGGCTGAATGAACTCACACCGGACTCTGTGGTTTCTTCTTAACGGATTTACACTCGCGTGCAGATCGGAGTGTAACGGAGAGCGTAAGAAGAAAGGAGGGGCGTATGGCGGTCATGTGAATGAACGATGGTGCCACCCGGCAAACGTGGCACGTGAAGGAGCAGCTGTGCACGCTGGACCTAGAGCTGCTCGCGTTAAGCGCGGCCATATTATCTACCGAGGGAGTTTTCACACGTGATTGTGTTTTATGCGTGTACATTCCGCCTCGGCTGATGCGGCGGCTGCGTGTGAGCGTCTACACAGCGCCGTTAATCAGACACAGACTCGTCACCCCAGCCATGATTCTGATCAGCGGGACTTTAACCACGCCCCTCTCTCCGCCTCTCCCGGCGTTCACGCAATACGAAGTGCGCCACAAGAGACAATAAAACACTGGACTTACTGTATGCAAATGTGAAGGACGCTTACAGCTCCTCCCCTCCCCACTGGGACGATCAGACCACAACCTGGTCTACCTGCTCCCCAATACACACCCAGGGTGCGAAAGGAACCTGCACAGAAGAGGTCTGTGAAAGTGTGGACCGAGGAGACCAACGAGAGGCTTAGGACTGTTTCCAGACCACAGACTGGAGCATGCTCTGTAACTCCTTTGGTGATGACATCGACGGCCTCACACACTGTATCACCGACTACATGAACTTCATATGGACAGCACCGTGCCAACACGGAGAGCACGTGCGTTCTCCCAACAACCACCCATGGGTCACCCTGAGCTCAAAGTCCTCCTGAACCAGAAAGAGGGCTTTCATCTCGGGGACAGAGAGGAGCAGAAGAAGGTCCAGCGTGAGCTCCAGTGGAGGATCAGGGAGGGCAAAGAAGGACTATGGGAAGAAGATGGAGGAGAAGCTGGCTCAGAACAACGTAAGGGACGTCTGGAGAGGACTAAAGACCATGTCTGGATTTGGGCAGAGTGTCAGAGGACAGCTGATGGTGACCAGCGCTGGGCGGATGAACTAAACTGCTACTTCAACAGGTTTGATTCTCCCCCCTCCTCTGCACCCTCCTCCCCATTCCCTCCCTCTTCACACGCCTCCAGACCAGCTGACACCTCCCCCTCCCAGGCCAACTTCACTTGACTGCTACAGCCCGACAGACACATCCCCTCCCTCTGCAGCCCACCCCAGCCCCCTCTCCCTCACATCAGACCAGGTGAGGAGACAGCTGAGGCGACTAAATCAGAGGAAATCTGAAGGACCTGATGGCATCAGTCCCAGGCTGCTGAGGACCTGCGCAGACCAGCTCTGTGTGGTACTATGCTACCTGTACAACCTGAGCCTCAGCCTGGAGAAGGTTCCAGTCCTCTGGAAGACCTCCTGTGTGGTTCCGGTTCCCAAAACAGCACAAGCGAAGGAACCAGCCCACACTACAGACCTGTCGCCTGACCTCCCACCTCATTAAGATCATGGAAAGGCTCCTCCTTGAACACCTCCGCTCTATGGTGAGCTCCCACCTAGACCCGCTGCAGTTTGCCTACAGGCCCAACATCGGAGTAGAAGACGCCGTCATCTACCTTCTGCAGCGGGCACTCACCCACCTGGAGATCGCCGCAGCGCTGTGAGGGTCATGTTCTTTGACTTCTCCAGCGCCTTCAACACCATCAGGCCAAGCGGCGCCGCGGGGAAGCTGGAGGACGGGAGTGGACGGTCATCTTGCTGCCTGGATTATTGACTACCTTACTAACCGCCCACAGACTATGCGTGCGGCTGCTGTAAGTCAAAGGTGGTAGTCTGTAGCATCGGGGCACCGTGAGGGCACCGCCCTCTCACCCTTCCTTTTTTAACATCTATACCTCGGACTTCATATATAACACAAACAGCTGCCACCTCCAGAAGTTCTCGGACGACTCGGCCATCGCGGGGCCGTGGTGTCAGAGGGGAACGAGCTGAAGTACCGGTCGGTCATCGCCGACTTCGTGGACTGGTGTGAGCGCAACCACCTGTGCTTGAACACTAGGGAAGACGAAGGAGATGGTGGTCGACTTCAGGAGAAGCACTCAAACACACACACACACATTTACTAGTGAACATCCAGGGACAGGACATTGAGACAGTGGACAGTTTCAAGTACCTGGGTGTTCACCTTAACAATAAACTGACTGGTCCCACAACACCAACGCCTCTGTACAAGAAGGGCCAGAGTCGCCTCCACCTTCTGAGGAGACTCAGGTCCTTCTCGGCATATGCAGACCTCTGCTCAGGACATTTTATGACTCTGTGGTAGCCTCTGCAATCCTCTACGCTGCCATCTGCTGGGCCCCGGGCAGCACAGAGCGGGACAGAAAGAGACTGAACAAGCTGGTCAGGAGGGCCAGCTCTGTCCTCGGCTGCCCACTGGACTCTGTGGAGGAGGTGAGTGAGAGGAGGATGGTAGCAAAGCTCACATCCATCCTGTCCAACAGCTCTCACCCACTGCACCAGACTGTAGAGGAGCTAAGCAGCTCCTTCAGTGGGACTCGACTGAGGCATCCTCAGTGCAGGAAGGAGCGCTACCGCAGGTCGCTCATTCCCACCGCTGTCAGACTGTACAACGCCACTTTGTAACTGTTCTGTGAAAATGCCGGTTATGTGCAATAAAAACCCCGTGCACTTTAATCAACCACATCTACCCCACTGTGCACCATATCAACCCATCTACTCTGCACTCAGATACATTACACTTTAATATAGGCCAGTCTATAAAGTTGCTCCATTCTTTTCTTTTCTTTTATTGTTTAGTAATTTATACTATTTATGTATCTATTTATTTATTTATTTACTTATATAATATATATGTATGTGTGTATGTTCGTACTTGTATCTATTTTTGCACCCCCTACTGATAGTACCTCAAGAGCCTGTAACAGTGAATTTCTCCATTGTGAGATTAATAAAGCTGTATCTTATCTTATCTTTGTGGATCTGGAGAAAGCATATGACAAGGTGCCGAGAGAAGAACTGTAGTATTGCATGAGGAAGTCTGGAGTGGCAGAGAAGTATGTTGGAGTGGTGCAGGACATGTATGAGAGATGTAAGACAGTGGTGAGGTGTGCTCTCGGTGTGACACAAGAGTTCAAGGTGGAGGTGGGACTGCATCAAGGGTCAGCTCTGAGCCCCTTCTTGTTTGCTATGGTGATGGACAGGCTGACAGATGAGGTTAGACAAGATTCCCCATGGACTATGATGTTTGCAGATGACATTGTGATCTGTAGTGAGAGCAGAGAACAAGTGCAGGAAAATCTAAAGAGGTGGAGGTATGCCCTGGATGGAGCTCCTCTAGCGCGCTGATGGCTGAGTGAATTCAGGCGAGCTCTCTGGATTTCACCTGCAGGTAACAGCCTCGCCACTGTATTCAGAGAGAGAGAGAGATAAACCCCACCAACTAGCATAGACCATAACAGTTCCTAGGAGTTTTGGGGCCATTTTAAAGGCCTCAGCTTATACAACAGTACTTAGGAGCACAACGAGAGGAAAAACTTAGGTGCTTGGTTGGAGAACTGCTGATACGTAGCATAGATGAATGCGGCTCGAACACAAAGATAGGAAGCCCCATGTGTTGGATGCTGAGAAATATAATCTTGACCAATCAGCTTGCTGGATTCACAGCCAATCAGAGAACACTCAAGTCAAGCAGGAGAATCGAGCATGTTGGGTAGCGTAGTTGAATGTAGTGCGTGTGAATTTTAAATACTGTACTGTAATCTTTAATTTTAGTAATTTCCTGATGGGAAATCCACGATATTGCGGGGACGCGTAGTAGGAAACGTGAAGTGGCAGGGCATTACTGCATATTATTAAGTTATAAACATATAGTATGAATGAGAAAATGAGCTTCCTTGGTCAAATCCGCATATGTATGGACGGAATCTGGGGCAAATCCTTTGATCTTTGCCGATTTTTCTGCGTTGAAATGTTGTTACGCCAGGTATTCCTTAGTCATTCCTTGGTCATTCCATGTTGAACGTGAACGTTCTGCCTTCATTTCGTCTGTTCCACGATCATTCCGTAGATCTTCCTTCTAAAATGGAGTACTGCCGTGGCCGTTCCTCAAGTGTTCTGTGCTTTCCATGAACATTCTGTGAATTATCCGAAGGTCTTCCTTTGTTGTCCGCACTGGTTCCGAAGGTAATCCGTGCACTTTTACGCATGTGTTCCATCATTGTACCACGGTCTTTCCATGTCTTTTCCGCACATTCCGTGATCATTTTGAAGGTGTTCCGAATGTACAATTTTCCGTAGGATTTTGACCCATTTTCCATGTAAAAATGCCGAAGCTCCTCTGTAGAGTGTGTTCCGCGCCTTTCCGCCATGATCATTGCATTCCTTCTTCTTCTTCTCCAGTAAAATGGAGGTATAAAGGAAAAAACATATATACTACTGTATATATAACTTTAATCATTTATGGTGTATATATATATATATATATATATATATATATATATATATATATATACACACACACACACACACACACACACACACACACACCCAGTGCGGCTAACTGGGTTATCAAAGGCGGGCCATGTCTGTCACTGTCTATGGTGTGAGGCATGCAAAAGAACCATTGCTGACTTTCGTAAAGAGTAGGCTGCAAAGTCGTCAGCGTGTTTCTGTCCCTTGCTAAAAAAAAAAAATGGGTTGTGACAGGAAGGGCATCCGACATAAAAACCTCTGCCAAATCAAACGTGCGAATCAGATGATTCGCTGTGGCGACTCCTGAGTGAAAGGAAAGACCGACACATTTTTCATTCTGCTCTTCCAGTTGAGAAAACATGCCCCTCACACCTCTTCACTGTATTTTATTTAATATTTTTCCAAAAAATTTTGATTTATTCTATCTCATCATATTCTCCACATTATTTATACTAGGAGAAAAAAATACATCATAAAGATTAGAAGGTTCCCCGAAGTCTTTAGACATACTATGTGTGTAGCATTTATGACGGGCAGTGGTGGTCTAGTGGTATAGGGCGCTGGATCGCTGATCCAAAGGTTGGGGGTTCGAGTCCCACTCTCCACAAGGTTGTCACTGTTCCCCCCAGTGCAGCTAACTGGGTTATCAAAGCCATGTCTGTCACTGTCTATGGTGAGAGGTTGATGTAAAAGAACCATTGCTGACTTTCGTAAAGAGGAGCTGCAAAGTCATCAGTGTGTTTCTGTCCCTTGCTAAAAAGGGTTGTGACAGGAAGGGCATCCGACATAAAAACCTCTGCCAAATGAAACGTGCGAATCAGATGGTTCGCTATGGCGACTCCCGAGTAAAAGGGAAAAAGCCGAAAGGAAGACAGATGTGTGTAGCATTTATGGTGTCTGAAAGGTTTTTGGAGATATGACACAGAGGAGGTTCAAAACCATTTTTAGTCTGCATCTAATTTCATGCAGCTTCAATCACACACACACACACACACACACGCACGCGCACGCGCACACACACACACACACACACACACACACACACACACAGATAGAGATAAATAACTGACAAAGATAAATATTCACTGAAGGCAAGGTGAATGTTTCTGAAAAGTCCCTAACACAGAATAACGAGGGAACTGCTTAAATTAGTGACATTGACCAGTCTGTTGACTGAGTCTGTTGTTATTTTAGTCGGAATTGCAGAACTCTAGCAATAGAATTCATGCTAACTATGCCACAAATTCAAAATTTATAAAACATTTCAATATCTTTTAAAAACTGCAGGATTACTGAAGCATTAAATTTAGTAAAAAGATACATACAAGTTGTGAATGTTAAAATGCTGTTGCATGCTGGGGCAGCAGACTGAACAATCGGATCCACAAGGCCAGTAATGTTGTGGCAATGGAGCTGGACTCTGACGGTAGTGTCGAATTTTGTCCAAAATAAATATGATTCTGAACAACACCTCCCACCCGTCTCACTCACACACACACACACACACACACACACACACACACACACACACACACACACACACACACACACGTTTCCTTTTTGTTTGGCTCTGCACAGCCGGATGGAATATATAACAGAATAAATATGTTCTGAATGCAGGGCAGAAACATGCTGATGCCAATGCATTACACACTTAATGAAAGTCAGAGATGGTTCTTTAACCAATTCTCTCCCTTTAACCGGTTCTCACCACAGACAATGGGGACAGCTGCAGCCAAATGGTTAGAGAAGTGGATTTTGGACTAAAAAGGTTGCTGGTTCAAATCCCAAACAGGCAGGAAAAATGTGTGGTGGTGGGGAGTGAGCTGCACCTTCCCTTCCTCCACCTTAATGACTGAAATGCCCCTGAGCAAGGCACCTTACTCCCAACTCATCTACCACCCAGCTTACAATACACCTGAACACGAGCTTCGTCTGTGTAGGTGGTGAGCCCACATGGTGGCGGTGGCTTCCTGTAGCTTCTAAGCATGGTCAAGCCCCGAGGGCCAAGGCTTGACCAAGCAGCTGCTCGATCCACCCCATGACACTTTCTCTTTTCTGGGTGAGGATGTGTTTGATCCGTGGTGTTGCTCCTTTGAGTTCTTTGAATCACTCTTTTTCTGATATCTCGCTTGAGACCAATTTGCCTTTGGGAGGCCCTCCCAGGGGCTAAAGCAACTGACACCATATCTCCCAGGATCATCGGGATACTCAATATGAAAATGCAATAATATATCTGAAAAACCTTTTTACATGTTATGGCTTTAAAAGCTAAAACATTAAAAAATGAAAAGACTCTGATTTGTTTAAAAAGTGTTTGACATATTTGTTAAAACAGACTGCTGTGTGTGGGTGTGTTTTAGGAACAAAAGGCTCTGCTGGAAAAAGGATTTAACGAAAGAGCTGATGTGATGGCTAAACAGATTAAAGATCTTAATGGAGAGATGAACAAAGAGGAGGAGAGACGTCCGTCTACGATCAGTAAAATAATCGATGGATTTGGCCAAGGGGTATCTCTGTTCCTGCCCGGCGTCATCCCTAAAGTTTGTGGTTTAGGTCTATCATATATATCACGTTTTTTTTAAATAATCTAACAACGGATGTCCAAAAAAAAAAAAGTTATGGGTGTATGTTTTTATTTCAGCCATGCAGGAACCACAGCTTCCACCCATTTAAATCTATTGATATTCACTGTTAAAGAAGTGTTATGTAGGCATCTTATCTCAGCACTGAACGGGCTTTACGGCAATGTTGAATATAATGTAGCAGCAAGCAACAATTCCAGGGTCCTAACGCCAATGTCCAAAGATCATTCTGCATTTTCATGTAACTTCAAACTCACAGAAATATTCAATTGTTTTATTTTGCACATTTCAAAGCTACTTATCTGCTTGTTAATGTACATTATGACTAAATATAATAAATCCAATATTGCCAACATCATAACTAAGTGCCAGAATTTTCCTGTGACCTGAACTCAGTAAACATTACCACCACACATCCATTTTGAAAAATATTTTCAATATGACTTTGTGAGGACACACAGCCAAAACCATGCATGTCATTCTAATGCACAATATTTACTCACTCGCTCATAAGTTGAATCCTACTGGGCTCCTGTGCAGACTGTGCCTGTCTCATCCAACACTGGGCAAAGGTGGGGTACACCATGAGCAACTCACCAGATGATTGAAGGGTAACACACATATATACATATATAGAAAATCCTTCCGTAGGAGAGTGCTCAATACTTTTTGGTAGAGCAAATAACAATAAAAATAAAAGGACAGGACAAAGACTTTCTATTGAAACTCCATTTATCCCTACAGATCTGTTTCGAGGGGTGGTGAAACCATCCTCTCTCTTCAGCTGATTATAGGAGAATCATTATTCTTATCAGTCTTCTTCTATAATCAGCTGAAGAGAGAGGATGGTTTCACCACCCCTCGAAACAGATCTGTAGGGATAAATGGAGTTTAAAAAGAAAGTCTTTGTCCTGTCCTTTTATTGTATACACACACACACACACACACACACACATATATATATATATATATATATATATATATATATATATATATATATATATATATACACACACATATATATATATATATATATATATAAATAATGCAGCCATGAGGCGGGGGGGGGCACTAACCAGTGTCTCTCTCACCCTTACACCGGTCCCAAGCCCGGATAAATGCAGAGGGTTGCGACAGGAAGGGCATCCGGCGTAAAACTTCTGCCACATTTAAAAATGCAAATGATCAATACAGAATTCATACCGGATCGGTCGAGGCCCGGGTTAACAACGACCGCCATCAGTGCTGTCAACCAACAGGGTGCTGATGGAAATTGGACTACTGTTGGTCGAAGACATCGAAGAAGAAGAGGCGGGAGGCGTGTCCGGAGGCAGAGAGAGAAGAGGAACTGCGTGAGCCTAGGACTGAGAGTAGGGACTTTGAATGTTGGAACTATGCAAGGAAAAGATAGGGAGCTGGCTGACATGATGCAGAGGAGGAAGGTGGACATACTGTGTGTTCAGGAGACCAGGTGGAAAGGTAGAAAGGCTAGAAGCTTAGGATCAGGGTTTAAACTGTTTTAACATGGTGTGGATGGGAAGAGAAATGGAGTAGGAGTCATCTTGAAGGAGGGGTTTGTCAGGAATGTTCTAGAAGTGAAAAGAGTGTCAGACAGAGTGATGAGTCTCAAGTTAGAAATTGAAGGCGTGATGGTCAATGTTGTTAGTGCTTATGCCCCACAGGCAGGATGTAAGCTAGAAGAGAAGGAGAGATTCTGGAGTGAGTTAGATGAAGTGATGCAGAGTACCCCAGAGGTGAAAGAGTGGTCATTGGAGCAGACTTCAATGGACATGTTGGTGCAGGCAACAGAGGGGACGAGGAAGTGATGGGCAGGTTTGGTATCCAGGACAGGAACACAGAAGGACAGATGTTGATCGATTTTGCAAAAAGGTTGGAAATGGCTGTGGTGAATACTTTCTTCAAGAAGAAACAGAAGCATAGGGTGACTTATGAAAGCGGAGGTAAGAGCACACAGGTAGACTACATCTCGTGTAGGCGATGTAATTTGAAGGAAGTCAGTGACTGCAAAGTAGTAGTGGGTGAGAGTGTTGCCAAACAGCATAGGATGGTGGTGTGCAGGATGACACTGATGGTGAGAAAGGTGAAAAAGGCAAAGGAAGAGCAGAAGACAAAGTGGTGGAAGCTGAAAAAGGAAGAGTGTCGTCTTGTCTTCAAGGAGGAGTTGAAACAGGCTTTGGGTAGTCAGGAAGTGCTTCCAGAGGACTGGACAACCACAGCCAATGTGATCACGGAGACCGGTAGGAGAGTACTTGGTGTGTCCTCTGGAAGGAGAGTAGATAAGGAAACTTGGTGGTGGAATGAGGAAGTGCAGGAGTGTGTACAAAAGAAGAGGTTAGCCAAGAAGAAGTGGGACATTGAGAGGACCGAAGAGAGTAAACAGGAGTACAGGGAGACACAGCGTAAGGCGAAGGTAGCAGTGTCAAAGGCCAAACAGATGACTTGTATGATAGGTTGAACAGTAAGGAGGGAGAAAATGATCTATCCAGGTTAGCACAGCAGAGAAATAGAGATGGGAAAGACGTGCAGCAAGTTAGAGTGATAAAGGACAGAGAGGGAAATGTATTGACTGATGACAGAAGTGTGCTGGGAAGATGGAAAGAGTACTTTGAAGAGCTGATGAATGAGGAAAATGAGAGAGAAAAAAAGAGTAGAAGGGGTGACCGTTGAGGAGCAGGAAGTAGCAAAGATTAGTAAGGGAGAAGTGAGGAGGGCATTGAAGAGGATGAAGAGTGGAAAGGCAGTTGGCACTGATGACATACCAGTTGAGGTATGGAAGTGTCTAGGGGAGGTAGCAGTAGATTTTCTGACAAGAATATTGAACAAGGTCTTAGAAAGTGAGCAGATGCCAGAGGAATGGAGGAGAAGTGTGCTTGTGCCCATTTTTAAGAACAAGGGAGATGTACAGAGTTGTGGCAACTACAGAGGGATAAAGTTGATGAGCCATATAATGAAGCTATGGGAAAGAATAGTGGAAGCAAGACTAAGGGCAGAGGTCAGCATTTGTGAACAACAGTTTGGTTTCATGCCAAGAAAGAGCACCACAGATGCAGTGTTTGCTTTGAGGATGTTAATAGAGAAGTACAGAGAAGGTCAGAAGGAGCTGCATTGTGCCTTTGTGGATCTGGAAAAAGCATATGACAGGGTGAGAAGAACTGTAGTATTGCATGAGGAAGTTTGGAGTGACAGAGAAGTATGTTAGAGTGGTGCAGGACATGTATGATAGCTGTAAGACAGTGGTGAGGTGTGTTGTCGGTGTGACAGAAGAGTTCAAGGTGGAGGTGGGACTGCATCAAGGGTCAGCTCTGAGCCCCTTCTTGTTTGCTATGGTGATGGACAGGCTAACAGACGAGGTTAGACAAGAATCTCCATGGACTATGATGTTTGCAGATGACATAGTGATCTGTAGTGAGAGCAGAGACCAAGTGGAGGAAAATCTAGAGAGGTGGAGGTATGCCCTGGAAAGGAGGGGATTGAAGGTTAGTCTTAGTAAGTAATATATATATCTTCTTTTCCTTTCGGCTTTTCCCTTCAGAGGTCGCCACAGCGAATCATCTGCCTCCATCTCACCCTATCCTTTGCATCTTCTTCTCTTACACCAACGACCTTCATGTCCTCCTTCACCACATCCATGAATCGTCTCTTTGGTCTTCCTCTAGGCCTTCTGCCTGGTAGTTCCAACCTCAGCATCCTACTACCAACATACTCACTATCCCCCCTCTGTACATGTCCAAACCATCTCAATCTAGCCTCTATGACTTTGTCTCCAAAACGTCTTACATGTGCTGTCCCTCTGATGTGCTCATTCCTAATCCTATCCATCCTTGTTACTCCCAAAGAGAACCTCAACATTTTCATCTCTGCTACCTCCAGCTCAGCCTCCTGTCTTTTCCCCAGGGCCACTGTTTCTAACCCATACAACATCGTTGGCCTCAACACCGTCTTGTACACTTTTCCTTTCATTCTTGCCGATACCCTCCTATCACATATCACACCGGACACTTTTCTCCAACCATTCCAACCTGCCTGTACACGCTTCTTGACCTCTTTTCCACACTCTCCATTGCTCTGGATTGTTGAGCCTAAGTACTTAAAATCCTCCACCTTTCTTATCTCTGCTCCCTGTCATCTCACCGTTCCTCTTTGGTCCTTGTCATTCATGCACATGTATTCTGTCTTACTGAGGCTAATCTTCATTCCCCTCCTTTCCAGGGCATACCTCCACCTCTCTAGATTTTCCTGCACTTGTTCTCTGCTCTCACTACAGATCACAATGTCATCTGAAAACATCATAGTCCATGGGGAATCTTGTCTAACCTCGTCTGTCAGCCTGTCCATCACCATAGCAAACAAGAAGTGGCTGAGAGCTGACCCTTGATGCAGTCCCACCTCCATCTTGAACTCTTGTGTCACACCGACAGCACACCTCACCACTGTCTTACATCTCTCATACATGTCCTGCACCACTCCAACATACTTTTCTGCCACTCCAGACTTCCTCATGCAATACCACAGTTCTTCTCTCGGCACCCTGTCATATGCTTTCTCCAGATCCACAAAGGCACAATGCAGCTCCTTCTGACCTTCTCTGTACTTCTCCATTAACATCCTCAAGGCAAACACTACATCTGTGGTGCTCTTTCTTGGCATGAAACCAAACTGTTGTTCACAAATGCTGACTTCTGCTCTTAGTCTAGCTTCCACTATTCTTTCCCATAACTTCATCGGATGGCTCATCAACTTTATCCCTCTGTAGTTGCCACAACTCTGCACGTCTCCCTTGTTCTTAAAAATGGGCACCAGCACACTTCTCCTCCATTCCTCTGGCATCCTCTCACTCTCTAAGACCTTGTTAAATGTTCTTGTCAGAAAATCTACTGCTACCTCCCCTAGACACTTCCATACCTCAACTGGTATGTCATCAGGGCCAACTGCCTTTCCACTCTTCATCCTCTTCAATGCCCTCCTCACTTCTGCTTTACTAATCTTTGCTACTTCCTGCTCCTCAACAGTCACCTCTTCCACTCTTTTTTCTCTCTCATTTTCCTCATTCATCAGCTCCTCAAAGTACTCTTTCCATCTTCCCAGCACACTTCTGTCATCAGTCAATACATTTCCCTCTCTGTCCTTTATCACTCTAACTTGCTGCACGTCCTTCCCATCTCTATTTCTCTGCTGTGCCAACCTGTATAAATCATTTTCTCCCTCCTGACTTTCCAACCGAGCATACAAGTCATCAAACGCGCTCTGTTTGGCCTTTGACACTGCTACCTTTGCCTTATGCTGTGTCTCCCTGTACTCATGTTTACTCTCTTCGGTTTTCTCAATGTCCCACTTCTTCTTCGCTAATCTCTTCCTTTGTACACACTCCTGCACTTCCTCATTCCACCACCAAGTCTCCTTATCTACTTTCCTTCCAGATGACACACCAAGTATTCTCCTACCTGCCTCCCTGATCACATTAGCTGTAGTTGTCCAGTCATCTGGAAGCACTTCCTGACCACCCAACGCCTGTTTCAACTCCTCCTTGAAGACAACCCGACACCCTTCCTTTTTCAACTTCCACCACTTTGTCTTCTGCTCTGCCTTTGCCTTCTTCACCTTCCTCACCATCAGCATCATCCTGCACACCACCATCCTATGCTGTTTGGCAACACACTCACCCGCTACTACTTTGCAGTCACTGACTTCCTTTAAATTACATCGCCTGCACAAGATGTAGTCTACCTGTGTGCTCCTACCTCCACTTTTATAAGTCACCCAATGCTCCTCTCTCTTCTGGAAGAAAGTATTCACCACAGCCATTTCCATCCTTTTTGCAAAATCTACCAACATCTGTCCTTCTGCGTTCCCGTCCTGGATACCAAACCTACCCATCACTTCCTTGTCCCCTCTGTTTCCTGCACCAACATGTCCATTGAAGTCTGCCCCAATGACCACTCTTTCACCTCTGGGGGTACTCTGCATCACTTCATCTAACTCCCTCCAGAATCTCTCCTTCTCTTCTCGCTCACATCCTGTCTGTTGGGCATAAGCACTAACAACATTGACCATCACATCTTTAATTTCTAACTTGAGACTCATTACTCTGTCTGACACTCTTTTCACTTCTAGAAAATTCCTGGCAAACTCCTCCTTCAAGATGACTCCGACTCCATTTCTCTTCCCATCCACACCGTGATAAAAGAGCTTAAACCCTGCTCCTATGTTTCTCGCCTTGCGACCTTTCCACCTGGTCTCCTGAACACACAGTATGTCCACCTTCCTCCTCTGCATAATGTCAGCCAGCTCTCTACCTTTTCCTGTCATAGTTCCAACATTCAAAGTCCCTACTTTCAGTCCTAGACTCATGCCTTTCCTCTTCTCTCTCTGGCAACGGACACGCCTCCCGCCTCTCCTTCTTCGACGTCTTCGACCAACAGTAGTCCAATTTCCATCAGCACCCTGTTGGTTGACGGCACTGATGGCGGTCGTTGTTAACCCGGGCCTCGACCGATCCGGTATGTGATTCTTTCTTGTGATTCGCATAGTTTATTTGTCATTTGTTTTACGCCGGATGCCCTTCCTGACGCAACCCTCTGCATTTATCCGGGCTTGGGACCGGCGTGAGGGAGAGACACTGGTTTGTGCCCCCCCCCCCTCAGGGCTGCATTTTATAGATATATATATATATATAGATATATATGTGTGTGTGTGTGTGTGTGTGTGTGTGTGTGTGTGTGTATGTTTGTTTATAGTTGTCTGTTTATTAATTTTTCTTTATCGCGATTATCTTGATCTCACTCTTACTTGTATGGAACAACTGTCTTCTTTCTTCTTCTTTTCCTTTTGGCTTTTCCCTTCAAGGGTCGCCACAGCGAATCATCTGCCTCCATCTCACCCTATCCTCTGCATCTTCTACTCTTACTCCAACTACCTTCATGTCCTCCTTCACCACATCCATAAATCTTCTCTTTGGTCTTCCTCTAGGCCTTCTGCCTGGTAGTTCCAACCTCAGCATCCTACTACCAACATACTCACTATCCCCCCTCTCTACATGTCCAAACCATCTCAATCTAGCCTCTCTGACTTTGTCTCCAAAACCATTTACATGTGCTGTCCCTCTGATGTACTCATTTCTGATCCTATCCATCCTCGTTACTCCCAAAGAGAACCTCAACATTTTCATTTCCGCTACCTCCAGCTCAGCCTCCTGTGGCCACTGTTTCTAAACCATACAACATCGCTGGCCTCAACATCGTCTTGTACACTTTTCCTTTCATTCTTGCTGATACCGTCCTATCACACATCACACCGGACACTTTTCTCCAACCATTCCAACCTGCCTGCACACGCTTCTTCACTTCTTTTCAACACTCTCCATTGCTCTGGACTGTTGAGACTAAGTACTTAAAATCCTCCACCTTCCTTATCTCTGCTCCTTGTAACCTCACTGTTCCTCTTGGGTCCTTGTCGTTCACACACATGCATTCTGTTTTACTGAGGCTAACCTTCATTCCTCTCCTTTCCAGGGCATACCTCCACCTCTCTAGATTTTCCTGCACTTATTCTCTGC